>BSBK01006648.1:0-360000 GCA_027943335.1 Chamaecyparis obtusa | reverse complement strand
GTTTTCCCATATCACTATAGAAGGAGCTACAATCTAAATGTCCTTGTACAAACTGTCCTTGTTAGGTGAAGGCCATGCCTTTAGAAAGTCCAAAAGATTGTTAGGTTTAGCTGTGGACCAATTCAAGCATTTGTTTAACCAGTTCCAACAGTCTTGTGAAAAAGCACAATTAATAAATAAGTGGTTGACATCTTCTTCTTGACATTCACATAAGGGGCATCGTGATGGTCCTTCGAAGCCCAATTTTCTAATTCTATCACATGTAAGAATTCTATTTTGAAGCGTTGCCCAAAGAAAGTGTCCAGCTTTAGGGAGACACATCTTATTCTAGCAAAGATTAAGGGGGATATCTAATGCATCCATTTTCAATTTTTCCAGGATTGATTTGTATCCATCTTTTACTTTATAGCTGCCATCATTTGATCCAACCCAGACAAGGTGATCTTCCCTATTTTTAATAGTTATAGCTCTAGTAATAATAATATCACAAATTTTTTTAAGTTCCTCTTGATCAACTAATGAGGGATTAGGGTATCTCTAGTAAGAGTTCAAACCTGATTGAATGTAATCCTTAAGAAAGGGACCAAATTAATCTTTATAGACACTCATAAATCTTTGTGAGAAGCCTTCTTTAATCAAAGAGGGATAGCCTCCCCAATAGTCTTCCCAAAAAAGAACCTTGTTACCTAACCCTACATCCCAAGTTAGAAGATTATTAATAATATTCCTCGCATTGTTAATAAAATTCCATATTCGGGATCCCTTCGTATGAGATCTTGCTCTGAAGATATTAATAGGCTCAGCGTTAGGAACATATTTATTGAGAAGGACCTTGGCCCATTTGCTTTCTAGGTTACTATACATATTCCATACTAATTTGGCACCTAATGCCAAGTTTTGCCATAGAAGGTTTTTTATGCCTAGGCCTCCTTGAGAAATTGGTTTGCATAAATTGTCCCATTTAATTAAAGCTGCTTTCTTATCTTTGGCATTACCTTGCCAATAAAAGTCTCAGAGTAATTTGCCTAGTTTGGATTTAACATTAATGGGTAGTGGAACGAGTGACATTTGATAGATGGGGATGGCTGAGAGGACTGATTTAATCATCGTGGTGCATCCTACTTTAGTGAGCCATTTTCCTTTCCAACTACCTTTTTTATTTTGAATTTTTGAGATCACAGAGTCCCACAAGCAAGAGCAGTTTGTTCCTAAGTCTAAAGGAATCCCTAAATATTTACAAGGGAACATCCCTTTTTTATATCCTAAGGAATCACATATCTTCTTGGTCAAATGGTCTAGAGTATTGATGAAGAAGATCTCTGATTTATTCAAATTGACCTTTTGTCCTGATGCCCTAGAATATGTTTTAAGGGCGTCCTTAAAAGAGTTAGCTTCTTTTACAGTGCTTGCTCTAGGGAGGATGGTGTCATCAGCAAATTGCTGATGAGTAATATTGGGAATGTCTTTAGTAATTCTGACTCCTGTTATTTTCTTATCTATTCTGGCCTAGGTAAGAGATCTTCCCAGAGCTTCAGCCATAATTACATATAGAAAGGGGGATAGAGGGTCTCCTTACCTAATTACCCTAGAGATTTAAAAGAAGCCTTCTAGGGTTCCATTAATTAAAAGAGAAATCTTTGGAGTCGAAATGTAGTTGAAGATGAGGTTAGTCCATTGGTTCGAGAAACCAAATGCTTCTAGGCATTTACATAAGAATCTCCAGTCTACTTGATCATAAGCCTTCTGAATATCAATTTTAATTAGCATACATGATTCTTTATTGTACTACGTTGTATGAATAATTTCTTGAGCTATAATGATACCATCTAGGATTGAGCGATTAGGGACAAAACCTGTTTGTTCCTCCGAAATGATTTTTGGAAGAAAAACTTTAAGTCTGTTAGCTAAACATTTAGACAAGATTTTGTATATTGTATTACAAAGGGATATTGGTGTGAAGTCTCTTGATTCAAGACAATCAATTTTCTTCAGAATTAGAGAGAAGAAAGTGTTGTTAATTTATGTTAAAAGGGTCCCTGAGTTCCTCGTTGCTTCTACAACTTTCCAAATATCATCGTCCATAAAGTGCCAAAATTTCTAAAAAAATCCTACTTGGAATCCATTTGGCCCAGGGGCTTTTTCTGGATGCAGTTGAAATAATGCTACCTTAACTTCTTCTAGGGAGAACTTACTATTTGGCCACTTATTGTTCTCTTCTGATATAAGTTTAGGTATGGAGGGTAAGATCTGATCTTGTGCTTTTAAATATGAATATTCATTATTATTCAAGAGAGATTTAAAGTACTTTACTAAATGCTCTGCTATATGATTTGGGTCCTCCAATACTTCCCCACTTGTGTTTTTAAGCTTCAAGATTCTATTAATGTTTTGGTTATTATTAGTATTGTTATGAAAGAATTTTGTATTATTGTCCCCTCTTTAAGCCAAACTTCTCTGGATTTTGCTTCTAGAAAATCTCTTCCTTATGTAAAATTTCAGCATATTTACTCATTAGATCTTTTTCTTTATTGTATGAGGTTTCGTTCATTCCGTGTTGTAGGACTGTCTCATTTAACTCACCAATTTTTGACTCAATCTTAAGTTTTTCTTCAAATATATTGTTAAATTTTTCTTTGTTCTAGTCCAATATCTTATGTTTAAGAATTTTTAATTTAGTTACAAGACAATACATTTTAGAGCCATCAACCTTGATTTGGCTCCACCAGTCTTCCAGAAGCTGCATGAAATCCTTATCTTGAAACCACATGAATTCAAATTTAAATGGATTTCTGGGTGGTTTAATGTTTTCATATATATTTAATCTTACTAGGAAATGATCAGATCCTGAGATGGTCAGAATTTCCAAATTGAAATTATAATTAAATTTACTCAAGTCTCCTTTGAATAGTAATCTATCTAACCTTTCTGAAATATGACTAAAACCAGATCTACGATTATTCCAAGTAAAAATCCCATTGTCTATAGGAATATCTTTTAGATTGTTTTCATGTACCCATAGACTGAAATCCTTTTGGGATTGTGATATAAATTTTGATCCTCCAGCCTTTTCAGTGATGTCTAATATTGCATTAAAGTCTCCTCCTAATATATAAGTATTATGATCATTATTGTCGATATGATTTTGAGGTCCTGCCAAAGAGCTTTTTTATCTAGATAAGGTATAGGACCATAAACGTTGATAAGTTTAAATTTTAGGTTAGTTCTCAAGCTAATAACTGATGCTTCTATCCAATTATTAGATTTTGTTATATTTTCTAAGCTTATTTTCCTAGGATCCCAAAGAGTTGCTAGCCCACTAGAGGCTCCTTCAGAAATTGAAAACTCTACCTTCCAAATACCTATTATTCGGCTAAGCTTAAGACTCTCTTCTAAGTTTAGTTTGGTTTCTTGTATTAATATTATATCTGATTCAAATACTTTTAAATATCTTTTTATTAAATTTTGCTTGTTAGGGGCATTAAGGCCCCTAACATTCCAGGTTGTCACTCTCATTGCTCCTTGGGAAGGAACTTCCCCTTCCCTGCATTAATGATATCAAATAGATTTGGTTGATTTGTTGCTAGCCCATCCATGTTTCTTAATTCATTGATAGACTTTCTGCCTCTTTTCTTCTTGATTTTCAGAGTTACAGGAACTGTGAGTCCCTCAATGGTTGTTGCTATTCCTAATTGTCTATCATCATTGTTAATTCCTTCTAGGAAAACTCTGATATCTTCCTCATTTTGGTTCCCTGTATTATTAATATCTTCTTCCTTGGCACATAGGGGATCTTCAATACTTTTATGATCCATTTCCATAAATCCTATCTCATCTAGATGTGGTAAACATTCTATTTCCATGTTTTCTTCTCCATTTTCTTGAGTATTGTTTGAAGCTGTCATTTCCTTTATGCTTTTAATTAGCAAACTTTTTTGATGATCAAGCTCCTCTTTATCACATATTTCATTTATCAGGGTATCCATTAATTCATTGGTAATCTCATTACCAGGATATTCCATAATCTCATCTATTTCTTCCTCTATTTTTTGCTTCTCCTTTAACATTAATAGTTCTTGTTCTTCTTGACTATTGTTGACTCTAATTGGACTACTACTAGTTAATTCTGGGTTGTTTCCTCGCATGATATTCTGGTTGCTAAAAATGCTCTTAACCTCTGGGGGTGAAGATATTGGAGACTTATTTTTAGCATCTATGATCTTATTTACTGTTAAAGGACTAACAATTTTTTGGGCCATAGGAGATCGAAACATAGAAATTGAAGGGTGGAGGGACATGCTGACAGAGTTATTATTAATAGGGGAGGTCAGAGTAAACCCTCCTTTATCTGAATTTAAGAGCACCTCCAAGGCTGGTGTTTTTAAAATTTATGGATTAATATGATCTAGATTTTTGGGTTCTGGATCCTTCATTTGTCTTACTACAAAGTTTTCCAGAATAATTGGATTAATGATAATAGAATTTGAATTAAAACATAATCTAATGGGGTGGATCCATTTTTTATGATAATTCATCTTTACTATGATAATTTTTTTAGATTGATTGAAATCATTATCAACACTTCTTAAGAAACCCTCAATTTGTTTTCCTATCAATTTAATAATTTCTTCATCTGACATTTCTATTGGCAGATTTCTAAGAACAACAACTTTTTCTACAAGAAAATCCTTAAGATTTATTGGATTGAACAGAGGAACCCAGTCTGAAATATAAAATTCAGGTTTTTTATACTTAGGAATCCCTTCTTTTCTAATTTTATTTATAATAGTTACATCTTTACATTCAATGAAAATAAAATTTTCTATCAATATTGATATACTTGCCTCTTTTGGAAGTTGAGTTTTCAGCCATGCTACCAGCTCTTTGATTGGGTATCCTACTCCAGTCCATCAACAAATCAACCTTGTGTCTGCAAAATTTTTTTGTCTCTGTTCTATGCATTTTCCATCTAGATCTATGCTAATCATGTTAGGATTCTTAAAACAATTTCTTGTAATTTTATCATTATTATTCTTGAAATTACTATTACACCTATGAGGGGGCATGTATACCTGCTTGCATTGATCTTGAAACAAAATTGTCCTATTATTACCTATTTTACCTTCCTATAAATATATTCTATTTGTATATACAAAGGCATTCTTTTCGTGATGAGGAGGAGTATACACCTTAGGGTTATTGAGTGCTGATATATCTTCCTTACTCTAAATGTTCCTTTGCCATG
Source organism: Chamaecyparis obtusa (assembly GCA_027943335.1). Taxonomy (NCBI): domain Eukaryota; kingdom Viridiplantae; phylum Streptophyta; class Pinopsida; order Cupressales; family Cupressaceae; genus Chamaecyparis; species Chamaecyparis obtusa. The sequence goes on along the minus strand of BSBK01006648.1, from coordinate 354,758 downwards.
TATTCCCTAATTTATTAGAATTACTTTTCCCCTTATATATTTTAGGTAATTTGGCCGAGGAAGGTGGAAATCAGTTCCCATCAGAATTATGATTACTACCATCTTCCTGATGCGAGGGTTTCAAATATCCTATCTTCCTCAAGCCAGAATTATGATTATGAGGAGGAGAATATTTGCTAAAATTATTTTGAAGCTTACTCAATGATTCAAAATAATTCTTCAGTACTAAGTTATTCTCATTATGCTTTAATGTGGAAAATCTTACATTCTTTCTTCACTATTTGACCCTTTGCCAACCATTTGTAGGGTTCTCAGAACACCCCAGGGATAACGAAGCTTCCTTGAATCCACCTCCCCCCAATGCAGAGTGGGGATCATAGGGGCTTTGGGCCAGATACAACTAGGATTGGGGAGCCCTAGCCATCCTGGGGTGAGTATTCCATTTATTTGCATATCTAGTTTTAGGAAAAACACTTAATTGTCGATCCAAGGTTTCAATAGTAAAAATGTGTAAGCCTGATTTGGAGATGGATCTTGATGATTTGGGATAGGGCATCACTGTTGGATTGGGAAAAGCATTTGTCCTTCCATCAATATCACTCAAAATGTTCATAAATTTCTTGTTGTTTTTTCTTTCATTTAAACTCCTTTCTTTTTGTTTCTTAATGAAATCCTTCAGGTGATCATATGAAGGTCTACCAGACCTGAGATCCGGTATTCTACATTCTTTTGCCTTATGGCCATACCGGAAGAAATTAAAGCAATAGCTTGAAAAGGAGGGCTTTGGTGGAATACCTTCATTATTTTTGTCTTGAATCTTTCTTCCCAAACCAGGGCCGCCGCATTGCCCATCTCCTTGATCTTTCTTCTTGGCAAAAACCACCATACTAGTGGTCTGAAAACCCTAGCTTCAACCATTCGTATTAAACTGTACTTTTTCATACTTTTCGCTCATTAGCTTGTTAAAATTTTTAAATTCACCCTCTTTAGCTAAAACACATAAAAAGAAATTAAATAATATTTGGTTTTTAAATAAATATCCTCATTTCAATAAATGAATTTAAATATTCAAATAATTGAGAAAGTTCATTTATGAGGTCATATTATATTTATTTAATGAAATATTCTCTCCAAAATCCTCACCTCAGTTTAGAAAAGGAATCTTTGAGTTAACTGGAAATTCAAAAGTGCAACAAATCAGTTAACTGCTCCACTCACTCAAAAGGAAAATAGTTGACTATCTCTCTACATGAAACTTTCTATTCTGAACTGGACTTCTTTTCAATCTCCTATGTTCATCCCATTCAATCTTGACTGTCGATTGAACCTGGGATTATATAAAGGAACTCTTGTTTCTCATTCAAGGGGATGCAACATCTTTTAAGTATTGAAACTCTGTTGAAATATCATCTTAGATTATTTTCATTCAAGCTTTGATTGATTGTTATTTTAATATAATTTCAAGATTAATAACATGCTTAGATTAGACATGCATTTCATTATCAACTAGTTTACTTCCATTGTTCTTAGAGTAATTCATCTTTTATTATTTCTAGATTAATTACTGCTATTCCTAACCGGTTACTGAGAGGGGGGGTGAATAAGTAAATACTATTTCTATTACAATTCAACACTTGTTTAATTATTCTTCCAAGATAAGCAGAATGTAAACAATCATCCACAAGCATAAATAGAAATACACAGATCAACACAAGATGTATACATGGAAACCCTCGGTTAGAAGGAAAAAACCATGGTGAGACACAACTCACAACATCACTTCTGCAGAAATAAAAATGCCCTGTTAGGAGCTTACAAAGCACTTGTGAAGGTGCTACCCGGTTAAGGGATTTGATAGAAGATCGGTTAAGATCTTAACTCTGTTAGGAGTTTCCAGGTTAGAGGACTTTCAACATCAATAAAGATGTTACCCAGTTAAAGGATTTTTACAAAGAACTGATTAGGGTTCACTATGATTGAGGGATTTCAAGATACTTTCACACCTTATAAAAGCAATGATCTTAATTAACACTAATTGTCTGATTAGATCATACCTATTGAGCTCTTCCTCAGATTGCCTGGTTGTTGAATCTTTTCTGCCTCTTTGCCTTTCACCTCTCATGACTGTAATCTCTCTTCAAATATCTCTTCTCTGCTCTCTATATTCAATAACTATCAACCACACTTTTCTTGTATCCTATGACTTGTATTTATACAAGAGTTCATCTTAATGAAACCCTTAACTCATAGAACCACTAGGCTATAAACTCAACATTAAATCATGCAACTAGAAAAAAGCTTTGCATTATGATCTAGAGTTTACCTTAAAACATATGTAGAAATAAAGCTAATTCCAGTTTTAACTCAAAACTGCTCCACATAATCTACTGTGGATATTTATGCAGTTAGACCAGTATTACTCTTATACCCAGTCCATACCTATATGCAAAATAAGACCGATACAATGTACTTAGTTTGGTCTATTTGTGAATCTCCTCTTCTTAGTCTATTGGTGCATACACTCTGTTCCTAGTCTACCGGTGCCTTAAAAGTAACATTAGTGAACTACCGACGAACCTTTACCGGTGGGAATGGTGTTTTCATCTGATTTCACTAATGACAACTTAGTATTGCTAACAATCTTCCCCTTTTTCATTGGTGGAAAAACCATACTCACTTACTTATCACATTTCATACCTTGTGTTGTAGACTTATCTCACCTTTCCTTGTTTGTTTTTGGTGGCACATTTCCCCTGTTCCAAACTTCCCCTATCCAAGTGCCTTAGCTCTTCTTTTCTAGTTCTGTGGCTTTTTTGTCCTTGACCTTTTGACCATTCTGCCCTTTTGTTCTTCTCTCAGATCTCTTCCTTCTTCCCATTTTTTCTTCCCCTTTTTGCCTCCATTGGACAAAGGGTTTAGCTTCACTTGTGTTTTTACATTTGTAGCTTTGTGAAGATATCTTTATAAATATTCCTTGTTGATTGAAGAAACAGTGCCCATTGATTGGTTACATGTTCAAGGTTATTCTGTGTTGCTTTTAGAGAGACACTAATGTTCTCCATGTCCTCCACAGTCTTGTAGTCTAGTTCTTTGATCATATTCTTAGCTGATGATTTAGTTTGTTGCATTGCATCAAATGTGGGGGCTAGAAACAATTGAAATCCAATGATTTCTTGGATTCTCTTAGTCTTATCTTCAGAAGTCTTTCTCAGAATGAGAGCAAGACTTGTCATTTCTCTGCTGAAGTTTATTGTAGACTTATTCTTGATTTCTCTATCAAATCTTGCAAGAATGTATCAAAATTGGAAGTTCTTGTCATCAAAACTCTTGCCACTTGAATCTGTTGTTGAAGAATTATTAAATTGGTTGTCACAGTCACCTTTATTTCTTCAACTTGTTTATGGAGAATCTCTATTCTCTTCTTTTCATAGTGATCTATTGCTATAGTCTCTGGATCTTGCAGGTCATCACTAATTGCTTGTGCCAATACTTCCAGTTGATCTATAACACATTCATCTTCATCAATGCTAACATCAGGTACAAAGTTGCACATAATATTCTTGACAGTGGTCAAGACCATCTCGTGTTTCTTCTTGGTCAACTCCTTTAGCTACCTTGTTGACATCTTGCTGATGTCAACCATAGTATTGGTGGCCTTGATCCTTTTGGCTTCTTTGTCTTCAAAAAATGATAGCTTCCTCTTGGATGAGGAGGAGCTTGGAATATCTACATGTTCCTTTTGCTTAGGCTCCTATACCGGTAATGCTTGCTTAGTGTGTGAAGGAATCTCTTGTTCTTGTTCTTTCAACTGTTCAAGTTTATTTTCATCATTACTTGATTGAGCTACATCTTCTTGTTGTGACTCTTCTTTAGGTAGGTCTTATCCCACTAGTGCTTCTTCCTCATTCTGTGCTTCCTCTTCTTGTTTCACTTCAATGTCTGGTGGGGCATCATGTTCTTGTTGAAATTTCACTTTTGACAGGACTTCTTCCTTGTGCTACTCTTCAGCTATATGTAATTCTCCCATAGGGATATCATTTCCCAGCTCTTGTTTTACTGGGTGAACTACCTGCTCAACATTTATTTTTTCACTAGATGTGAAATTTTCTATTTGAAAATTTTCCTTTTCGATTGCAGGTTCTTCACAAGTAGAGAATTGAATCAGTGGTTCTTGTACCTATTCAGTTTGATTCTAAGGACTGTATTTCTCAAGTTCACTGAAGTCATACTATTGCTAGAAGTCTAGAGTCTCTTTATAGACTTCATTTTCATATCCGTTGAGAATCTTGGCAACTCTATACTTGGTATCCAAGTTCATTACTACTTCTTCTAGTAGATTCTTGATTCTTTCATCACTTAGACTAGGTCTAACTTTAAATAACATCTCCTTATTGATTCTAGTGTTGGTGCCTAGACCGGTTCTCCATTTGGTCTGAAGCCTAGAATTTAACTTAGGGGGAAACTTGGCCCTATAGTCCCTTGGAGTTCTATTATAGTCCATAAAAGTATCTACTATAGCTACTATTATAGCTTGTTTATGATCTTTGTCTAACAGACTATACCACTTAGCAACATTTTCTACTTCTCCAAAATCCATCACTTCATCAACAATATCATTGACATACATGGTGCGAGTATTACCTTTTTCTAGAGAGATTAGAATAGTTGGATGAGTTGGATCACTACCTTTGTCATTAGTGATGTCTACAATTACTGGTTATGTAGGATTCCTTTCTTTGACCAATTGTTCATCCCCAAACACTCCTTTTCCTTTTCCGGTGTTAGAGACTAGTGGAACTGTGGTTCTTTGGTGTGCTTCCTCTGCTTACTATTGGGTTTGAAGGAATTTGGTCCATATGGCTACTCCTTCCTCATGAACCTTTTAGGCTTCTCCTATAAGCATCTGACTAATCCTCTTCTTTGTCAGGAAATCTTGCTGATGTAGTTCAACTTGTTCAGTGGCTTCTTCCAGAGTGAGGTGGTTCTGAACCTCTAGTAGAGATTGAATTCATAGCTCCTTCTCTCTGTCCATTGAAGCTTTCCACCGAGCTTCAAGAATTTGTAGGATATCATCAGGTACAACCTTGTGAAGTTTGGTAGGATGCAGATTAAACTTATGAATGCATTGCAATACTACTTCTTCAATTTTCCTTCTATCTTTTTCATTAGCTAGTTCATATCTTTTGTTGACAACACCCATACCACCAGACTCTTTTAATCCTGCCATAAATTCATCAATTATGGGCTTTCTTCTTCTTGGTGGATCCTCCTCTTTCAGTTTACCATATTTCCTCTTTTTGACTAGAGGAATTGTGTCTTCTGATTCTATCTCTTCTTGTTCTTGCTCTTGGCTACTGGGTACCGATTGAGCTCTCTTCCTTTGAGCCTTAGGTTGATCTTTAACCAGTTTCTTTGTTGGTGTAGGTGTTCTCTTGACATACACATTCTTGATTGGTGCCCTCTTCTTTAGATTCTCCTAGATCTCTTCATGGGTATCGAACCGATAAGCAGAGAGATCTAGATCCACCTCGGTCAAGGCATTTGCATATGCCTTAGTAGACTTGGTGGTGATCTCATAACCCAATTTAGGAGCGTATTCTATTCTTAGTTCCATGGCTTGAATTATGCAATTATTAGTGGTAACTAGAAAACATACCTCATCTTTGTATGTGTCAACAATGGTTTATGGTATCCTCTCCCTTGCATGCATTCGTAGTTGAAATGCCTTGAAGTGATTAGTTATTACTCTATCTAACTGGTTCCCCAGTTGGTTGGCCATTTCACTAATTTGATGCATGATCAGTCTATCAGTTCCCCAAGTCACTTTTCTAATTCCTAGGAAGAAATTTGAATAGTATAAGTACAGACATACTAGCAAGGTTCCATACTTCATGGATTTCTTCTTGACAACTCTGAGCTTCTTCATGTTTTCAAAGATTTTCCCTCAAAGCATTGAACATATGTCATATTGAGCATTATCATACATTATCTGATGTACGGCGTGAAGTTTTCCACCCGGTATGCTATTCAGGTTGCTAGACTAGTAAACCTTGTACCCAATCACAATAGATGCAAAAAGGACTCCATCATCCTCAATGTCATTGACAGTCATGAGTCAACCATCATATCTTGACTTTGTTAACTTCATGACAACTATGTTGGAGATGGTCCTTAGGGTTAATGCTTCCCCTTGGTCATTGTATTTGATCATTCTATGAAGGTCTTCTTTAGTGATCAGATTGCATGCATCTTTAGTGAGCCAGAAACCTAGTTCATGAATACAAATTAGAACCAATCGAATTAGGTCTTCCTGGAAGATATTCAAGTAGCATACTCCATTGATAAGTCTAGATGATACCAGCTTCACATACTTATTAGGAAGTCTCCCTTCTTCACATAGCGAGAGGTACTTGCTTTGAATATAAGTTTCACCCAATTCTTCCCATTTAGCATGAATGAACATCGTGATGTCTTCGGTCATAAGGACTCCATTTGGTATAGATGAAAGTGCACCAGCCATATCAATTTCTCTATTTTGAACCACCATAATATCATATGTATGTCGGTATGTTTGATTTCCCTTGATCAACTTCACAGTAGAGGATGAAGATGCCATTGCTAACAATCAGTTAATAGAAAGAAGATTGATTGGTCTAACAGACAATAGCTCATGATGATCAAAGTGAGAGAATAGTACTCACCATAAAAATTCATTAATAAAAAAGATCACAAAGTAAAACTAAATGAGTAATTCTCCTTTCTTTTATAGAGTTAGGACATAACAGTAATTACCAAACTCTAACTATTGTTAAATGGCTACAACATTAATTTCCTTACCTAACCTTTCTCAATGTTTTCACCAATCGGTATTCTAACTTTTTCAGTTGTGCATAGCCCAGTTGATCAATGCTTACCTGACCGGTTTTCCTTGTAGACTTAGTGAGATTGATTCTCATCAGTCCTACCAGGAACATTAGAATAGCTAGTGGTTCCCCCTAAGCCCTGTAGGCTCAGTTTGCTGAAGAAATATCACCATCAGCCGATGATGATCTTTCCTTTGTCTTCTCCTCAGCGGAGTTCTTTGATTCCTTTTTGAACCAAATTTTCTTGACTATTTTCTATGTCTTCTCTTCCTTATTGATCTTCTCATTTAAGGATGAGGTTTTCTCCATCGGTTTGACCGATTCTTTCCTTTTGTTCATTAGCCAGTTCCTGTAGTGTTTGGATTGGTGTCCAACTTTTTTGCAGGAGTAATAGACTATTCTGGTTGCCTTCCATGGATTCAACCTTATATTGTCAAGTGATTTACACTAGGAGTCATTGTGACTATGTATGGCATAGTTAGCATAGGTTGTTGTGCTCTGGTTCTTGTTTCTCTGGGTGAATACCAGTCTTGGGGATCTGAATGCCATTGTCTTTGATTTGCATTCATCTACTTTTTGACCAAAATTATTGCATGCATAGCAATAACCCTTGAAGCTTCCCCTACTTCTACTAGACACTGTTTTGGGGCTCAACCAACATTCATTGGTCTTGTGGCCATACTTGCAACAATTTTTGCAGTAACTATTGTTTAGCTTTACCGGTGCATTCTTGCAGTCATTTGTTCTATGACCTAGTTTCCCACAATGATTGCAAGAGGTGTTAAAAGTCTTCTTACCTTTTTGTGCCAGGGGCTTCTTCTTATCCTTCTTTCTTGTATTAGCTTTAGAAGACTCACCAGTATCTTTGGTGTGATTACTAGTGAATCCAAGATCGGTGGGATCTTTGTGCTTTCTTTGAGCTTTGAGTTGCTCATCAAGATTGACTAGCCTCTCATTGTATCTTCTTGGGGTTTCATTTCTTTATTCAAGTTATTTCATCTATTCCTTTAGTTGATACAAATCTAATGCCAGTATTTTTCATGCTTCATCCCTATCATGCCAACCCTTTTGCATGTTGGCATTTTATTGGGTGACAATTTGCATGTCTTCTTGAAGTTACAGAATGACAAGATCATTTTCCCCTACAAATTCCTCATCTAGGTTCCTTTCTCTTTCAGAGGATGTTAATGACTTGACTGATGTGTTTCTTTCATCTTCATATTTCCTCTTCTTTTCAATCAGTTCAATCATCCTTAGGGCATTATCTTCTTGCTCCCTCTTAAGGTTGGAGATCTGACTGGTTAGGATCTTGTTCCTCTCCATGAGATTAGAGACTACCTCCTCAACTTTATTGGATCCAATCTACCCAAAGAGTTCATCAATAGTCTCATTGCTCTCATTCAATTGTAGGGCCAGCTCCTTTTTTGCAAGTGATCTTCTTTGCCTATTCTCTAGAGAGGCAATAATGTTGTTGGCTTCCTCGAGTTGTTTCTAATACCTATAACCCTCCACGATCTTTATCATAAGATGTTAAGTTTTATGTATTAGAGAACTTCACTCTAATACCTATTGTTATTCCTAAACGGTTAGTAAGAGGGGGGTGAATCAGTAAATACTATTTCTATTACAATTCAACACTTGTTTAATTATTCTTCCAAGATAAGAAGAATGTAAACAATCACCCATAAGCATAAATAGAAATACACAGATCAACATAAGATGTATACATGGAAACCCTTGGTTAGAAGGAAAAAACCATGGTGAGATAGAGCTCACAACTTCACTTCTGTAGAAATAAAGATGCCCTATTAGGAGCTTACAAAGCACTTGTGAAGGTGCTACCTGGTTAAAGGATTTGATAGAAGATCGGTTAAGATCTTAACTTTGTTAGGAGTTGCCTGGTTAGAGGACTTTCAACATCAACAAAGATGTTACTCAGTTAAAGTATTTTTACAAAGAATTGATTAGGGTTCACCCTAATTGGGGGATTTGAATATGCTTTCACACCTTATAAAAGAAATGATCTTAATTGATACTAATTATCTGATTAGATCATACCTATTGATCTCTTCCCTGGTTTGCCTAGCTATTGAATCTTTTCTGCCTCTTTGCATTTCACCTCTCATGATTGTAATAGCTCTTTAAATATCTCTTCTCTGCTCTCTCTATTCAACAACTATCAACCACACTTTTCTTGCATCCTATGACCTGTATTTATACAAGAGTTCATCTTAATGAAACCCTTAACTCATAGAACCGCCAAGGTGTAAACTCAACATTAAATCATGCAACTATCAAAAATATTTGTGTTCTGATATGGATTTTATCTTAAAACATCCATATAAATAAAGCTAACTCCTGTTAAAAATCTAACTCCACTTTTGAGCGGTGAATGGTCCACAAATGCTAGTTTTAACTCAAAATTTCTCCACATAATCTAGTGCAAATATTTATACAGTTAGAATAGTGTTACTCTTATACCTAGTCCATCCCTATATGAAAAATAAGATTGGTACAATGTACTTAGTTTGGTCTACTGGTGCATCTCCTCTGCTTAGTCTACCAGTGCATACACTCTGTTCCTAGTCTACCAATGCCTTTAAAGTAACATGAGTGAACTACCGGTGAACCTTTACCATTGGAAATGGTGTTTTCATCTGATTTCACTAATAAAAAATTAATATTTCTAAAAATATGCTTTCATTCTAGCTTGATTTCCCTTGCATGTTAGATTAAATCCTCCATTCTAGTGCTAGCCTATGGTTGCTGGACTCTCGATTCTGAGAGCTATTCAAAACCCTACCTAGATAGGAGGCAATAGGTTGAATAATCTAGCCATGTAGGATGAATGATCCCACATTCATTCTTGTATGTGATTGATGAAAAATGACTATGCTGAAGTGTATGGCTACGTTAGAGGCCCACATTTAGCATATACATTTCTGGCGCCCACCGTGGGGCTGAAAATTCAATTTCTGGCCTCATATCTTTTCTTTTTTTTTTCTATCAAATTTAACATTATGTCCGTACCTCTTTGCTATGGATTCTTGCATGAAGTTCTCTACTATATCACGTGGAGTTGTGATTGTATTAGAATTTCCTTGCAGGACAAAGGCACTCTCTCTCGTGAAGCCGTGCATTTTCTCGCATGAGGTTTGACACCAGAGACCTTTAATTTCCACTTTTGTATTTTATGTTCTTTGTTGACTATTATTGCTCTATTTGATTTAATTTCCTGATATTGTTTTCTAATACAACTTAACAGTGGGCTACATGATGTATGTTGAAGGCTCCTATAAACATGACTATGCACAATTATTGATAGTTTGATTGTAGGATGCTTTCCGAAGATTGCCTATCAAAGCACTTCAAACCTACTCAAACATTATGTTTTCTTTCTTCACATAGCCTAATTAGAGCCTTGTTAAAATCTCTTATTTGTCTTGATAGTAGAATAGGGTAATAGGCTCTTCATTACATGGAAGTGATGCCCATGGATGAATCTGAGACTTAGACGCTGCTAGAAGGATAGATACCTGGGGGAGCAAGGAAAGGTAATGAATTTCTTGACACATCCACTAGTGAGGGGATTATGCTCTTCTCTCTTTGAGAGAACTAGAAACCCATACGCTCTTCGATTTGTTGAGAGAGGAGTTAGCTCAGTAATGAACATGTTTGGTGTGTTTGGGTAAGGTGCAGAGGTAGAGGATTATGCTCTTCTCTCTTTGAGATAACTAGAAACTCAGACCCTTGAATCCAAACCAAGTCCGAGTCACCTTTAGCAGGCATGCCAGAAGTTGAACCTTCAGGAATGACCCAGGTGGGTACACACCTTTTTTCGGTGAGTCCACCCTGTGTGCTAAAATTGTGTCACACTTCTATGAATCCTTACATTCAAGAACACTCAAGAATGACGTCTCAAAAATTGATCCATAGCTCCCTAGGCATGGAGTGCAAGGGTCTTAAGAATGCTCTCAGCTAGAGCTATTTAGCCTATAACCTTGCTAGTAAACCATGCAATGGGAGATTCAATGAAGACAAGGGCAAGAATGCCAATATCCTCAAGAATCAAATGAAAATGAAATGCAAGCTAGAAATGGAAATGCAAGCTAAGCTATGAAAATGAAAGATGCAAGTATTACAAAGCCTCCTAGTTAAACTAGATGAATTAATCTAAAGTATAAAGGAAATCTAAGCTAAGTATGAAGCTATGAAAGCCATGATAATGCAAGAAATGAAACTATGATAACATGTAGTTGCAAAAGCCAAGAATGCTCCAAATCTTCAAAAGCTCCAAATGTACCTAGAAAACCTGTAGCATAACATTAGCATAAAAACCAAAGATGCAAAATGAGGAAGAGAGCTCTCCTTTTAAAGGAAAGGAGGAGGAATGGACCATGGAGATTAAGAGGAAAAAGATTTAATCAAGGGTGGAGCTTGAAAGAGGAGCAATCCATGTGCACAAATATCCTCCAATAGGAAAATAAGAGTTGACTTTTGTGTCCATATGAGACAAAAAGTGCTTTTTCCCTTTTTATAAAATAAGAATAATGTTTTATTTGTGCAACTTAGGATAAGAGGAAAAGTGGGGGCTTTTATTTATTTAAAAGGGGAGGAAATATTCCTTTTAAATAAATAAAAACTTAGGATAAAATGGTTAGCCCATAGAAAATAATCAAATAAATGATAAAACTAGGATTTGATCAACAATAAGCAATTGATAATTTAGAAAATAATGCTAGAAAGGGGCTAATAGTCTAGGTGACCATTTTTAGGTGTATACATTTGCCCCTCCTTGAATAATGTGTGATCGATCTGGGAACACATTACGTCAAAGAATAGAGTTGAAATGTGAGATCAATTTGGGATCACAAAACAACTCAGATCAGCTAAGAAGGCAAGCAGATGGTGATCTGACTCCAAAGAATGAAGTGTAGAGAGATAGAAAATCTTGCATGATCAGCCAGGTAGCGACAACATTGAACACTTAGGAAAGAGATAGCCAATAAGATATGATGTGTCTTCCCCCTCGAGATCGAAAGTTAAATCCAGGTAGAGGGAAAGTAGAAGCAAGAGAGACATGATCAAATCACTAGAAATCATAATCGAAGAGAGAGAACAGAATAACCATCAAGCAATGAAGATATGCCTCACACATGAGACACGGGGCATGAACCTAGTGGTCCCTCAACCTGTAAACACCATGGAGGAGGAATTTGAACTTGCGATTTGAAAGTGAATGAAAGACTAGAAGTTGAGAGAGATGGGGATGAAGAGGTGAAGAATGCCCCAGCTAAGATCGAAGGATTAGGCCTCAAAAGGTTAGCCAACTATGTGCAAGAAGGAGAAATGCGATTTGGGTGATCAAGGTTAACTCAGATTTTAGTTTCAATCCTAAAATGAATAGAAAATGATGGGATATGAAAGACAAGAAGTGAAAGACATGATCAGGAAGAAGTGAAAGGTGAGCGCAGTTGATTAACAAGTCCGTGAAAGATAAAGGAGAGCTCTCTCCATATGCAAGATGCAAAACTAATCTAACATGAACCTAAGAATGCAAGCTACATGAAAAGTGGTTTACTTGCAAGGTTACAAAGCCAATAGACATCTAATTATCATCATCGAGTGTTATTGGTAGCATTGCAAGGTCATACAATACACACTAGCATAACTATGTGAATCTGAATATGATCTATATTAGATAGAAATATGGAAATCCCACCTAGGCACCAAAGACATGTAGGTCAAGATGACTAGTGCAGTGAGATTACCTAAGTTTGATATAGCAAGATTATGCTCACATCAAGACACAAGAAAGTCAAGATGACTATAAGCACGCACTCACAAAATAGTCAAGGATAATACCTTGTCAATCCCTAGTGTCAAGTGGAACAAGCATAAATGCTTAATGACACTCAGGACCAACAAAATATACCCACAAGTAGAAAAAGCAATAAAACATGTTCTCATTCCCTCAGTCTTCTAGCTATGCATCATCGAAAACAATCATAGGGGAAGAACACTCGGCAAAAAAATTAGCATAGATAGCACGCAAAGAAATAAAGTCAAACAAATCTCAGCAAGTCAAGTGCGTGTGTGTAGGTCATTGAGTCCAACTTTGAGTATCGCATCTGCCAGTGAGAAATATTACATCATCCAAGACGACAGGTAGGATATCAGATAAGTGTTGAGAAACACTCGACGCTAGGGAAGTGTTGAAAAACACAGTTGAGGTGATGTTGAAAAACACCGTTTGTGAGGTGCCTAAGAAACCCAGATGCACAAAGAGACCCAAGATAAGCTTAAAACAACGTATGCCCCCTAGACTAAGACAAGAGTCAATTCCAGGCCAGGAGAGGCAAAGCAAGAAGTGGAGTGGAGGAGCGCCACACAATATTGATAAACATAGGTGCAGCGGGTCTCAATCAGTGCATGTTTCCAAGTTTTCACCACTTGATAGATTTTTTCAGGACTTTTTGCAAATTTTTTTTTGTATTTTTGCTACCAAGGTGCCTATTTCCAGGTTTTCACTAAGGCACTTTTTCAATTTTTTTTATTTTTATTTTTTTGGTGAGATATCAAAGCGCCTATTGTTAGGTTTTCACTAGGATGCTCATTTTTTAGTACTTTTTATGCTTTTTAGGATTTTTTCAGCATCATATATGATTTTTTTGGAATTTTTTCAGGATCATAAAGTATGTACAAAGAATGCCCCAGATAGAAACAGGCATCAAGAATATGCTTCCTCTGATGTAGAGAACTGATAGGCCCAAGCCCAAATGCTGCAACTGTGATGATAGGAGGTCTCAACTAGTTCGACCAATAATAACCAGCCCTAAGCAATGTCTGAGCTAGCGGAGGATCATTAAAATGTGATCCACATATGCCATCATGGATTTCAGCTAGCACTTTTTCTGGCTCCTCTATTTCTAGACACTTAAGGAGAGTTTCATCTAGACCCTTCCTATACAAGTCACGAGAGACAAAGGAAAAGTGTAAGGGATGGCGGGAAGAATGGCGTGGTGGATTTTCAGGAGGAATATGAGGTGGAAGACATGAAAAGATGGTAGGATTGTAAGATTTGTGAGCAGGATAGCATAATTCATCCATCAAGAACTTGAAGCAAGATTTATGCCTTTTCATTTCTAAGATGGATGTCAAAGTAGCCAAGGCATTAGAAACTTTATTCTTAGCTCTAGGAATGGGCTGAAGTGTAATTGATATGAGATCATGCTTGAAGTAGTGCACCATTTTTTTGTAGAGAATCAGCTTGTCATCTTTTATTTGACAATCATTATTTTTTAGTAGATTTTTATTTTTACTTTTCTTGGGTTTAGATACTGCCACAATGTGGTTTTCACCATCCGACTATTGCTCTTTTCTTTTGACTTGATGACTATGATGCTTGATTGCTGATTCAATCTTTTTTGTTGCTAGTTCATTGGTGGAAGAAGTAATAGGTGTTGATGCAAGATGAAATGAAGTGACTGGTTCAATAACATTTATGTGAGGGGTGTCATCTCTGGTGACAAGAGAAGTTGAGCCTATAGGGTAAGCTCTAAAAGGGTTAAGATCTAGACTTGTCATAGAAGGACCAATGTAGTCGACTAAGGCAATACGGGGAACAAACTCATCAGATCCTGCACAAGACTCATCAACTACGTCGGGTTGGTCACCATAAGTATGAACCACATCAACATCCATATCTATCATGGAAGAATCTTATGAAAGAGGCTTAAGATGCCAAGAAGTAGAGATACTCATGTCAGTATGTGAGAGATCACCTCTTTGTAGTAACTGTGCAATGTTGCGAAGTTGTCTATCATAGTTCAATGATTCTTTAGGCACATAGGTTCTAGACATAGAGGCCTTAGCCATATCATCAGTAGGTATACATTTTTCTCCCCAAATAAATGAAGTAGAAGGAAGGTCATCTCTCATTCGATCCATTGTGTGTAGTGGTGACTCATTTGCATCTGTGTCTAAATTATTGAGCATGGGAGTATTTCTGGAATGATCAAGGAAGGCATTTTCCATACTACCCTCATCTTCTCTATAGATCCACTCTTGAACAACTTGTTCTTCTCTTTCTACTTCTAAAGGAATGGATGAAGGAACAAAAGTATCAAAGATCATCATAGCAGAAGTGGAAGGCTTCATCTGATCAGAAGGTTTCCCATATGATCTAGGAGAAACAGGGATAGAAGCAAAGGAATCCAATGTATATTCACCCATACCAAGGCTCATCATCTTAAGTGTTTTCTCAGCAGTAACTAAAGACGTGCTAGGATCAACAGAAGATTCATTGTGAGGAACAAATTTTTTAGCAGTAGCAAGAGCATTAATAGAAATAGTATGGTCTCCAAGAATCACAACTTCAGTGCCATTTTACATAAATTTGATGCACTGATGATAAGTGGAAGGAATAGCCTGCATGTCATGGATCCAAGGATGACCCAAAAGAATGTTATATGCGAGTGGGATGTCCAATACTTGGAAGCTAATATCTTTCATGACAGGGCCCACTCAGATAGGCAACGTGACAAGACCTTTGGAAGATCTTTCCACTTCATCGTAAGCTTTTATAGTAATATTCTTCTTGGAATCCACAACAAATTTTGACAAACACAACTATTGTATGACATTGAAAGAAACAATATTTAACCCTGCATCACTGTCTATCAGGACTTGGTGGACATGGGTGTGGTAGACTAGAACTTCGATGTGTAAAGCCAGATTATGAAGGTGAGTAATAGATATGTCATCTTCTGTAGAAAAGGAGAGAGATAGCAGAGATGAAATGTGGTTGACCATAGCCTAAAATTGATTCAGATCAATGTCATTGGGAACACGTGTTGTACGTAGAGCCTCATCAAGAATCTCTCTATGCAAAGGGGATAACCGAAGCAACTCAAGGATAGAAATTTGGGCTGGTGTCTTTTGCAAATGTTGGACAAGATCATAGGTAGGGGTGGCCGAAGGAGCTACTTGTTTGGAAGGCAAAGCTTGTTTGGGATCTTGCGTAGTTTTAAGGACAATCTTGGTGTGCCCCCTAGTAACAACATTCAGTGTCTCACTTTGGGAAGATGAACTACCACATGTTTGCAAGACCAATTTTGGCTTACCATGATTGGCTTTATTATCATCTTGAGATCTCACCATAAGAACACTCTCAATAGGCTCTACCATGTTGATCATAGGTGTATCAAAAGTATATGTATAGTTGATCTTAGCATCATGATTCTTCTTATGTGCTTGAGAGGCTTCCCCCTTATCATGCTTAGGTAGAGGATCTTTGAAAGCTATGTGATCAAAATTTTTGGTTAAGCCATTAGTGGAGATTGTGTTGTTATCAATGAGGTCCTGAATATCATCTTTAAGCTTAAAACAATTGTCTGTCAGATGTTCTTGTTTTTGTGATAATGGCAGTAATGATCCTCTCTCCACCAATCATGCCTATTTAGCAAATCCCAGTTACCAGGTTTATTAGGAAGTGTCAGATATCCATTGTCAACCAAAGTCTTAAGGATCACATGATAAGGTTCTGCCAACTTGGTATAGACTCACTTTTGAAATGACTTCTTAGGCTTATCTACATATTGAGGTTTAGGAGTACTGTGAGCGTTACCAGCTTCCTATTGTTTTGCTGCATAGATAGCATTAGAGAGATTGAAAGCATGATCTTTAGCTTTAGGAGCATCATCAACCCCATCATTAACAACATACTTGTTTTTATTCCAAGGTTTGTTCTTGTCTTTGCCATTGCGTTTAGCATCTTTATTAATAACAATATCCCCTTTTCTTATAGCTACATCCTCAATTCGATATGCACTTTCAACCATGTCATGGAGGGAGGAGAACAGTTGCTTCCTTAGATCATAAAATAGCTCAGGCACAAGTGTGTTGACAAAAATGTCAATCTTTTCTCTTTCAGGTAGCAGACGAGGATATCTAGAATACAATGACCTCCAACATTGTAAGTTGCAAATGGCTCACCTTGATGTTGTCTTAGATTATCGAGATCTATCATGGTGATAGGTTGGATGTTGTAATAATAATGTTGGGTAAATCACTGAGCCAACTCATCAAAAGTCTTAAGAGGTGGTGTCAATTTCGCAAACCATTCCAAAGCTTGGCCTCTTAAGCTTCGAGGGAACAGTCGTAGAAGAAATGTGTCTTCATGAAGGAAGTCCATGCTAAGAGCATAAAAGTGATGCACATGTTCATAAGGATCACCATTTCCATCATACTTGTCATATTTTGGAACCTCAATATCCCTAGGAAATGAGACCATGTATAGACTCCTATCAAAGGGAAGAGCACAAATTGATTCTACAAAAGAGACCTTTGGAGGCTCTCTTTCTATTGCCATTTGGGTAAGGCGTTGATTTGTCTGACGTAGTTCTTCCTGAAGGACTTCTAATTTAGTTGGTACTCTTTGTTGGACAATTTGTCTGACATCATAGCCGGGAGGAAGCTTGTATCCTCTAGAAGTCATATATTGAAAATATTGGTTGCCATTATGCTCTAAAAGCTTATGCATCATTTGTTGGGAGACCACATCTTGTTCAAATCTCATAAGATCCTCACTAGAAATCTCATCATCAGCCTCTACCTCATGTTGAGAGGGAAGAGGTCTAGGAGGTGAAGAAGGCATACCAAAAGTAGGTCTTGGAGGAGATCTTGGTGGCATGTTGTTGCCATTGTTGCCATTGATAAAAAGAGGTCTACGCTCATGATTACTAGTCTCAAGTTGCTCATGAAATGTCTCTCTATAGGCCATGTGCCTAGTAGTATCCATAATTTTTGATTGTGTTCTTTGTCTAAGCACGCTTGGTTATCCTTATGCTTAAAATGTTCTTGCAAGTGTTGAAATTTTTCTTGTTTAGTCAAAGTGAGTGAGACACTGTCTGTGTTTTTGGGGGTCTTGAATGCGGAAAAGAGGAAACCTCCTTTGTACCATGGGGTAGCCTTAGAATCCTCAAATTGGTTAGAACTAGAACTGTTGTTGCTAATGGGCACTCATGAGCATCTAGTTGGAGAAGGTAACTGTGTATAATTGAATGGAGGATGACTCTCCTACTCAAATTGAGACCGAGTTGTAACCGACATGAAAATAGATGTTGGTCGACTAATAGAATGAGATAAAGTTTCTCAAATTTGAGATAAGAAAAGCTAATAAAGATTGCTTGTCAAAGTAGAACAATATAGAGATGGCTCATCAAAAGTGCTCAAGCACTTATAGCAATCAATTGACTAAAGCTGAGCAATGAGCAAGAAGCTCAATAAGCAAGTAGCTAGAGAGGTAACCGTGATGTGACAAGTGATCAAGAATAGCATTCGTTAAGCTCAAATCCAATAGTTTTAGCTCATTTGTTTCAGTCTAGAACAAGTCTAAGCATGCAGATAACAGACCAGCTTTAGGTAAGAACAGAAAAAGACACTCTACAATAGGTTAAAATGCAAGTTTAGAAGCTCCAGATTGCAACAGCAACAAGACAGCAAAAAGGTTCTGGGTGACACTTTCCAGGAAGACAAGGTGATAGTTTATAGCGAGGAGACACTTTTCCCTAAGCCAAGTGACAATTTCTAGTAAGCGGGGTGACAATCTTGCAAGGGTGAACTGTAGTGCGACAATTCTCAGAACAGGACATGACACTGTTCCAAGGTCGTACGACTCTATGACCAGTGAACATAAGTTTTGAAGCACTTTAAAAGATCAAGTAAGTATATCAATAGATTTTTATCATAGACCAAGCACATAAGACAACAATCAAGGAGTTCAAGAAAGCAATTGTCTTCAAACAATGAGCAAGGGGCAAAGCAATCTTGCACATGAACAATAATAGTGACTTAGTATTTCTACTCCTTAAAGATTCTACTTGTGTATGTTCTTGAAAATGTTTTAGCAGGCACTTAGAACACAACATCCTATCAAGCTGTCCACAAGGTTATACATAGCTTTTCTAAAGGGATTCCTCAATATACGCAAGGTAGGTGAGGCCCAAATCCGTAGATGAGAAGAATCCAAAATCACACAGCCGGGGGGAGACGGTAAGCCAAATCTCCTCCTTCACTTCTCAAAGGTATAAAGTTCTTTGAGGCTTAGCCAAGAGTGATATCAAACTCAATTCCCAAGAGAGGTGTCTTTCAATTCACCACCCGCTATTTATACTCTGCCAGAACACAGGAGTTAAGGTCATCCCTTGAGGTGGTGTGTCCCCAAGTAGGCCTTCTAGAAATAAAAAGTAAGTAATTCACTATCAAAAGTGTTTAAAGCACTAAAGGTGGAACACTTAACTCTTCAAGTAAATGTGAAGTGAGTCCAAAAGTGGAACATTAACTCCTCATACAAACTCAAAGTGAGTCCACACCTTAGAAAACTAATGAGATCAATAAAACATAAAAAGGGGGGAAACTTTGTGGAACACTTAACACTCTTTTCAAGTAGACCCCTCCCCTATGTATGAATGTTGACCTTGCATCCAAAGGGTGGTAATGAGAGGTGATTAGAAATAAGCGAGTCCAACACCCAATTCAGCTAACAAGATCAATCAAAAGTACTCTAAAGTTGCTTATCAATACTACTCACAAATGCAAAAGGGTTTGAACCATGGAATATTTAACTTTCCAAGTAAACATAGAGTGAGTCCACAAAGTGGTGCATTTAACTCCCTATGTAAACAAGGAATGAATCCATGCCCTCAATCACTCAATGCGATATTTGATATTGGAACTAAGAATTACTTAAGGTGTAAACACAAGCATTCACTTACACAAACTTGCATGAAAGCAAATCTATGTTCATTCATTTCCAATTAAGAGCATCAATTGAAATGTGTTCTATGAAAGCATGTAAACACTCAAGCCAAACACATGAGAGGTTCATTCTTATTTCTAAAATCCAAATGTTGTAGAGATGTAACAAAATACCTCAAGTCCAAAGCAACGCGCTTAGTAGATTTTACCTCATTTTTATTTTTTTGTTAAGCATCTCCATGAAAGCAAGCCATGAACCTTCAAATGAACAAGACAAACAAACAAACAAACAAGATATGCAATGTATATTCAACTTATGCAAACCCTAGGGTTAGATCTGAAAAGCAATTGTTTGGAGCAATAATAATCAACAAATAATCCAAATGACAACTCACATCATGCATTGAACCATGTGAAAAATAAGTGCATGCTAATCATCAAATACCCTTTTTTTTAATTTTGATTTTTGACCTTGTCAACAAGATTGGACTTATACCACATGAATTCAGACCCTAAACCAAAAATGTAGAAAAGAGACCTCTATCAAAAAATAGAGAGCTTTCCAAAAATGTCAAAATTTCAACAAGATCTTTTCATTTGTGCCCTAGAGAACCATTTTCTCAAAATAGACCAGATTTTATAAATTGACCAAATAAGCTATGATATGACCTCTAAATTAAAAACACAATGAATGGAACCCCTGTAGAATTTCAAGACCTTTCCAGAAATGTAAAAATTTCCAAAAAATATGATGATATGCACCAAAAATTGATTTTTTATGAAAAATAAAGAAAGAATTATAAAAAATACAAATTACCTCCAAAAAATCTAAATTTTTTACTAAAGCTTCTCTGATATGTCGCCAACTTGCAAACAAAAGTTCAAACCAAAAAACCAAGTGGTTTGAGAGATATGATCAAATCTTTCAAATCTAGGGTTTTCCATCTCCAAACAAATCTGCACAAGGGTTAGCTCCAAAAATAATCAAAACCAACATGAAAGAGGTGGGTTTCCCCATGGTGGGCACCAAAAATATGTGTTAAAATTGTGTCACACTTCTATGAATCCTTACATTCAAGAACACTCAAGAATGACGTCTCAAAAATTGATCCATAGCTCCCTAGGCATGGAGTGCAAGGGTCTTAAGAATGCTCTCAACTAGAGCTATTTAGCCTATAACCTTCCTAGTAAACCATGCAATGGGAGATTCAATGAAGACAAGGGCAAGAATGCCAATATCCTCAAGAATCAAATGAGAATGCAATGCAAGCTAGAAATGGAAATGCAAGCTAAGCTATGAAAATGAAAGATGCAAGTATTACAAAGCCTCCTAGTTAAACTAGATGAATTAATCTAAAGCATAAAGGAAATCTAAGCTAAGTATGAAGCTATGAATGCCATGATAATGCAAGAAATGAAACTATGATAACATGTAGATTCAAAAGCCAAGAATGCTCCGAATCTTCAAAAGGTCCAAATGTACCTTGAAAACCTGCAGTATAACATTAGCATAAAAACTTAAGATGCAAAATGAGGAAGAGAGCTCTCCTTTTAAAGGAAAGGAGGAGGAATGGACCATGGAGATTAAGAGGCAAAAGATTTAATCAAGGGTGGAGCTTGAAAGAGGAGCAATCCATGTGCACAAATATCCTCCAATAGGAAAATAAGAGTTGACTTTTGTGTCCATATGAGACAAAAAGTGCTTTTTCCTTTTTATAAAATAAGAATAATGCTTTATTTGTGCAATTTAGGATAAGAGGAAAAGTGGGGGCTTTTATTTATTTAAAAGGGGAGGAAATATTCCTTTTAAATAAATAAAAACTTAGGATAAAATGGTTAGCCCATAGAAAATAATCGAATAAATGATAAAACTAGGATTTGATCAAGAATACGCAATTGATAATTTAGCAAATAATGCTAGCAAGGGGCTAATAGTCTAGGTGACCATTTTTAGGTGTATACACACCCCACTATAATAAAGTTTCTTTGTTGAGAGAAAGACTCCAAATCAATGTTAATTTCTTTCTCTTGATCCATGATGTCGAACGTCTTGAGGAATATTTTTCTGTTGCACTGAGAGGCACCACTCCTAGCCCTGCTTGTCGGGGGTGTGCACTTTTAGGTGTCGGTGTGGATGAGAGGCCCTAGCCTTGCTTCTAAGGGCATCTGAGATTAATGTGAAAGGAATCCTATTAAATAATCTTTTAGCTAGTGGCCTACCTAGTTCATCTCCGAAGGGGAACATAATATTTGCATAGGGAGGGGGAAGAATATCTCCCCTAGATTCTCACCATAGGCATGCACCTAGACGTTTGAAGGTGGTATATGACACTGACCCCTAATTTAAAGGTAACCTTTGAACATATATTATTGAGTCATTGGAAACACCAAAAACATGGGCACCGTCTAGTGGGTGACACGGCTATGTGAGGTGAATGCATGCACATAAGTTGTGAGGCACAAATTTTGTCTTCTCTACCATTTTCTTTGTAGGGATAAATGAGTGTTTGGTTTGAGTCTTAAACTGTCCAACATTTTAAAACTTATCAATACTTCCATGATTGTTCTGAGTTGCTTTGTCCTTAGTGGAACTATTTTCGACTAATGATTGTTTTACATCTTCTTGAAAGTGCAAACCTATGTGCTTGTTAACAACTGATGCCTGTACATTCAAACTGAGATTGGATGATCTAGAACTATCCTAAATTAGTCTGTAAACTAAGCATCCTATCAGAGAGCAGCCCATGTTGTCTCATAACCTGATTCTATCTCGACAGACAATCTAGGTTGTCTGATTCCATACTTATTCACTTGGTTCTTTGCATAATATCATAGGAATTTTTGTCCTTTTGTGCACTTTCTCACATGGGATTCTACATCCTCGCACAAGCTTTCATTGAAGCTCTGTCAGAAACTCTTTATTTCTTTTATTGGTCAGATTTTGCACTTCTGCGTGCGACCCAGGTATATCTTTGCATGAGCTTGACATATCTTCGTGTGGGACTACATTTCCTCATGCAAAAATGTCCTAGTGTTTATCAAAATAGCGAGGTGTTTTTTGTCTACTGGTTGTCTTTCTACCTGGTTTGGTTCTTGTTTAGGGTATGCCTGCATGTCTTCCTTCTTATACACAGTCTAAAACTAGATGTCTCGGGCTAAGGACTACATGACAATCACTTGAACTCACCTTGTCTCTCTATTGTCTACTTGTTCTACTATGTTATCATACCTTGCAAAATGATAGTCATCTCTTGACTGCTCTAGCCTTACCCTTGATGACTCATGTCAGGTATATTTCACCTTTGTCACTCTCTGCACTTTTTAGAGACATAGTTCCAAGTGTATTCCTAGTTATTTCTCACTTCACAATCTTTATCTATGATTGTTGCAACTCGAAGTAGCAACATATTTCCCTTACACCTTGCTAGATGAGGTAGAGGTAGACCTCGCAACTGAGGAAGAGGTTGTTACCAACCTATCACGCAATCTGAGTGCTGTAGAATATCCTCATGTTCCTCCTCATCAACTACATCTAGAGAGGGGCCATCTTAGTTTCCTCTCCTATGATTCGACCTTATGTCAGGCATTCATTCCCTGTGAATTTTAGTTAGGTCTAGAACCCATTATTCCAAGGACATCAAAACTTTGAAGGTTCATATCTGAATTTGACCCTATTAATGCAACAAAGGTCTCCCTAGCCATGACCTCTCAACATGATACACATCCCCATACTAAGTCTTTTCATGCTACACACTAGCAAGATAACAGATCAAAACCAAGAGGGTGATCACATCAAAGCTCATGAGAAATCTCAACATGACCAAGATAGATTCAAATCTCAAAGCATTTTTGACATTCTTGGTAATGACGAGGAGGAAATAACTCCATAAGACGTAGATGCCGCCCGATCTAACAAAGGTCTCCATAAGATGATGGAGATCCTCATGAAAGAAGAGAAGAAGAAATAATTTCTCGAACTAGCCAACCAAGGGGCCAAGTTACCTCCAAACTAAAAAGTTGAGACTCTTGTGGTCAAAGAAGAGGAAATCAGGACTACTAGGCTACAAAAATTAGTTCAAGACATGTAGGCCCAAATCGGTCAACTCATGAAGAACAAGGAAAAACTAGAAAACCAATTCACACTTGAGAGCATATGTCCATTCCCATTCAACAAGAGTCTTTGCATGCCTCCTTTTCCCAAAGGAGTAGAACTTCCCAAATACAACAAATATTTGGGTACCTCTAATCTTCAAGATCACTAAAGAGAGTTTGGTGCTCTATCTAATATGGAGTTTATACATGACCAGACTTACCTCATGCATCTCTTACTGCATAGCTTGGGTGGATCTACCATGGAGTGGCTCTCTCGACTACCTAATGGCATCAAGTCTTTCGATGAGATTGCCAATTTGTTCCTCCAACACTATTCGTACAATATCAAACATTCGGTTAATATCTGTGATCTTTGAAATTTGAAACAACGACATAGGGAAACTTTCTTGACATTTCTCCAGACATGGAGACAACTCTATACAAAATATTCTCGCAAAATACCTGAGTCTGAAAAACTTGACATCTTTTTAGAAAATCTTCTTCTTGATTTTTGGTATCGGGTATAGCTGTAAGGTCCTTTGACCTTTGATGACATGATCAAACAAGCTATGAGAATAGAGACATTCATGGTCAAGAAAGGTGAACTAACCCTACACAAGGATAAAAAATAGGGGTCCTCCTCAAGAAAAGACAAAACTAAATTTGTCAACAAAAACTTGGATGTTGTGAATGGAGTTGTTGACAACATAACTCCAAAGCCTTCAAAGGCTATCTTCAAACTTACCTCCAATATGCAGGTAGCCAAAGCCACTAAAAAGGATACGGTAGACACTCAACCACCTTTGAAGTATTCTAGAAGCAAACCTTGGGTCCCTCGACCCAAATGTGAGTACACTCCCCTAGGAGAACCTCTTGACATGGTTTACAAGACTCTCTTGCAAAACCAAATACTCATGCCTTTGGATAACTTGTGTCCTTATGATCTACAACCACAACCTGCTTGGTGGAATGAGTCCACATACTATGATTACCATTAGAACAAAGGTCACAACATGGCTACCTACATCCAACTAGGGCATAAGGTCTAGGATCTTAATGATAATGATGATGTTGTTGTGGGAAACCATGACAAGAACTTGGATCACTGGGCATTTAAAGACCCCTTTCCTCCTCATGAGAAGGGTGAATCTTCCAAAGCCAAAAATGCCAACACAAAGGTCAACTATATGTATAGTACCAATGATAACCTCATTAATATAGTTGAACCTATCGATGTCAAATAATGTGATGTGATCACCATCAAGGGGAGCGAGGATGCTCCTAGGCCTAAGATTCCATTTGTCCTACGAGGCCCTGTGTCTCATTCTTCCAAACCAGAATAGTCTCAAGTTTGTGTGAACACTGTTACCTAATCTCGTGCAAAGATTGTTCTCAAAAGCTCTGAGCCTTCTACATCCGCACCAAAACATGTAGATAAAGCTTATGTTGGCCCTACCAACAAGAATTTGAAATTGGTCCCCACACCTAGCAATGCTAATTACAACATCCTAGACCAATTACAACGTACTAATGCTTTGATCACTATCTTTGAGTTGTTTAAAATCTCATTTGCTCATAGATAGATTCTTGATAAAGCCCTTGCTAAGGCAAATGTACCAAAAGATCTTGATTTGGACTAGTTTCAATCCATGGTAGGTCACCTGACCTCACCCCATTATCTGTCATTCTATAAGGAAGATGATCATTCATTGAGCCATCCACACAATAACCCTCTACATATTGAAGTCATGATTGGCCCAAAACACATTTGTCATGTCCTTTTTGATAATGGTTTTGGCCTTAACATATGCTTTGCTAGCTTGCTCACCCAGTTTGGTTATGTTGAAGACTGCATAGATGCTCGCAAAAAGATCACCATCAAGGTATATGATGAAGAAGAAGGCAAATCTAAAGGGCTAGTTGTATTTCCAATCTGGGTTGGACCTATTGAAAGGAATGTCATCTGTCAGGTTATGGACATTCCCCTTGCATACATTATATTGTTGGGAAGACTGTGGATCCATGAGATGTAGGCGGTTCCTTCTACCTACCATCAATGTATAAAGTTTCCATTTCATGGAGTAGAAGTGATTGTATCTGCCAACATGAGCTATTCTTGCAATATGCTCACACAATCTGTTGACAGCTTTTTCCCAACCAACAAAGAGTCTACTAAATTCTTCGATGCCAAAATCAAGGAAATGGAACATAATCTAAAGCTTGAGGATTCTGGCATGGAGGAGTATCAGATGGAACCTGTATTATCATTGATAGCTCTACCTCCATCTCCATGTTCCTATGGGAAACCCTCTAAGAGCAAGAAACCTTATGTCATCTCTCCTCAAATAGTCTATGATGGTGCCTTTGTACAGGCCATGATGCCACTAGAGGAAGAGGATGAAAATGGGGCTATTGAAGCCTAGATTTATAGAGGGGAGAACACATCTGAAAAAGTCACTCCAACTCATGAAATAGAACCTAAACAATATAGCACAGGCTTTGAACTCATGAAGTTCTATGGCTACAAAGGGAATGGCCCCATAGGAGTGAATAAAAATGGATTGATCAAACCAATTGAAGCTATAGGTCGATGGACAAGAGACATTGTTGATTTAAGCTTCAAGAAGATCCCTTTTCATTTAGGGATTAATAAATTTGTACCAAAACTGGAATGCCAGCCAGAACCTGAAGGCACTGCTTCAACTGAAAACTCAGAGGACTGCTCTGATGAGGATACCTTTCCTTATCCTATTCCTCCAGATCTTGTCACACTCTTTGTAGAGCCAGATGATCTCATACCACGTGTCAGTAAAGTAGAGACTGACAGTGATTCTGATGACACCGCCTTAGTTACTCCACTGACATATGAGCGGTTGAGGAAAATGCAAACTGCTAATACTAACTATCAGCATGAATTGTACATACCTTCATCTTTCCAAGAGCGGTTCAAATAGGAACAAATCCAACAAACCATCAACACTATGAGAGATGAAAATGAGTCAGATGGTATAAAAAGTATTGATGGAGTTCCTATATCAGGAATTACTGACTCACATGAGTATGAGTTTGATTCTTTGTCTGATGTAACTTCTGACAAGGACGTAGACACTATACACACATTTTAAAACCTTCTCGAAGTAGGTGAAGGGTCTAGTGTTAGAGAAAATGAGTTATATTCCACTGACATTAATGTACCCTCTACTATGGATGTGAAGATTCGAAGGAATTCAAATGCACCTCTGGATGAGATCACTTTAGGTGTTGACTTGCATGTCTATGCTTTTGATGACTATACCATGAATGCACTTGAACCTATCACTTCTCTTTCACTCCACCATCCTGAGCTAATAAATTGGAACTCTTCCTCTCCATCTAGTGAAGTCCTTATGTTCTACAATGATTATGCTCTTTCTTGCTACCTTAACGTTGTCAAACTAGTAACGTCCTCCACCAGTAAAGGTTGTGTAAACATGACTGAGGCCAATATCAATTATCTCAGTCATAAAATTAAAAGAAAAAAGAATAGGTGCTCTGATGGTGAAAACCACATTGTCGCAGTATCAGAGCCAAAAAAAGTAAAAATAAGACATATCCGAGGGTGAAAACCTCTTTGAGTTGTCTGAGAATGGGATACTTGATATAGTTCCAAGTCATTTTCAAAAGAGATCTTCAGTGCTGATTGAGCCAAATCAACTTGTGAACTTGGGCATGGAAGCTGCACCTCAAATCATTCATTTGGCATAGTCCTTATCTAGAGAAGAGAAAGAGGAATTCATCAATTTCTTTCAGAGAAAGAAAATCAATTTTGCATGGACATACTCTGACATGCCTAGATTGGATCCTAATTTGATCATGCATCACTTGTCTATTGCACCAAATGTTAAGCCTGTTAAACAAAAGCTTCGTAAGATGCATTTGCATGTGGCGTTACTAGTCAAGGCTGAATTGGAAAAACTTCCAGAAGCTAGCTTCATTAGAGAAATTGACTATATGAAATGGATTTCTGACATCATTCTAGTTTCTAAACATGACAAATCTATCTGAGTCTGTACAGATTTCCAAGATTTCAACAAGGCATATCCTAAAGATGACTTCTTGTTGCCCAACATTGACATGATTGTTGACATGACGAATGGTTATGAAATGTATTCACTAATGGATGGCTTCTCTGGCTATAACTAGATAAAAATTGCACCATAAGACCAAGAGAAGACTACCTGGACATGCACTTGGGGAACTTTCTATTGGAATGTCATGCCCTTCAAACTTAAAAATGCTAGAGCCACATATCAAAGGTTTGTCACCACTATCTTTCATGACATGATGCATATGATGATGGAAGATTACGTGGATGATACATTAGCTAAGAGCATGCAATAGAAGGTACATCTTGTAGATCTAGGTCCTATATTGAATCGAATGGAAAAATTCATTTTGAGGCTCAACCCAAAAAAGTGCGCATTCAGAGTTACATCTGGAAAACTAATGGGTTACATCATTTCTACAAAAGGCATAGAAGTAGGTTCAGAGAAGGTTCAAGCCATTATGGAAATGCCTCCACCATGTAACATCAGTTAGATGAGAGGGATCCAAGGTTGATTATAGTCTATATGATGCTTCATTACACAAGTGGCTGAGAAGTCACAACCCTTCACCAAAACTTTACACAAAGGTGTGACTTATGAATGGAATGAAGAGTGTGACAAAGAGCTCACACAAATCAAGTAGTACCTTGAAAATCCACCAATATGGATGCCTCATATTCATGGGAAACTGCTCATCCTCTACATCTCTACTACAGACACGTCATTGGGTGTCTTATTGGCTCAAGAAGATCAAAATAATAAAGAAAGAGCCATTTACTACATCAATAGGACTCTGGTCTCCTATGAAACAAACTAATCTATCATCAAGAAGGCTTTCTTAGTAGTGGTGTTCGCTTCACAGAAAATACAACACTACATGCTTGCTCACACTACACGTCTCATTGTTAAGATTGATCCATTAAAGTATTTACTCAACAAAGCTTCCCTCACATGTAGACTAGAAAAATGGGTCATGATACTCAATGAGTTTGACATTGAGTATGTAGAGAGAAAGGCCATCAAAGGACATGTGATCGTAGATCAGTTGGTAGAGGCCCCTCTCAAAGATCACCAACTGTTAAACATTGAGTTTCCAGATGAGTCCATAATGCTTCTGACACATCAAACATGGACTATGTTCTTCAATGGATCATTCACCCAACATGGACTATGTTCTTCGATGTATCATTCACCCAAAGGGGTCAGGCATCAGGATACTGTTCATCATGCCACATAGGTACTCTTTATCCAAGGCATAAAATATATTGTTTCCTTGTACAAACAACATCACTGAGTACAAAGCCCTAATAAATGGCATGAAGATAGCTATCGAATGGAGAATGGATGAACTCAAAGTCTTTGGAGACTCATAGATGGTCATCAATCAGGTCAATGACATCTATCAGACAAAGGATGATAAATTGGTGCCTTACAAATAGATGGTTGATGATCTAAGAAAGTAATTTGCACATATCGCCTTCCAGAAGATCCCAAGGCCAGACAAAATTTTTTTTGATGCCATGGCTACTCTTGCCTCTTGCTACAAATGCTAGAGAATGACTTCCAACATGACTTCCTCATGGAAATGTTACTCTACCCAGCCTATGACACTCCTGAATCTAGGATGATCTGTTTAGTCATTGGACATGATTCATCCCACTACCATCACATCTACTCCTACCTTTGTGACCATATTGTTCCATACACTTACACCTGAAATGAGAAACATCACCTAATCTACAGTGCTTCATGGTATGTCATCATAGCTAATGAATTGTATAGGTGAGGTCTAGACGGTACCCTCCTTAGGTGTTTAGAACCCAATGAGTCTAAGCATGTGTTAGCTGAGGTGCATAAAGGCATTTGTGGATCTCACTCGAGCAACCTGACACTGGCCCGTAAGCTTATTAGAGCTAGTTACTATTGGAAAGATATGGAGAAAGAAGCTACACAATATGCTAAGGCTTGTAAACAGTGTCAACTTCATGGGAATCTGATTCACGCTCCCGCCAAGGAGCTAATTCCATTTATTACTTTTTGGCCATTTCAGCAATGGGCCTTTGATTTGGTGGGTTAGATTCATCCTTCTTCATCAAATGGACACACGTTCATCATCACTGCTACCGATTATTTCACTAAGTGGGTTGAGGTAGTACCTCTGACCATAGCCAATGGAAAATCTGTAGCCATGTTTATCCTGAATTACATCATTTGTAGGTATGGTGTACCCTCCTCAATAATCACTAACAATGGGGGGTAGTTCATGAACAAGGATCTAAAAGAGCTCTACTCTAAGTTCAAAATCACTCAGCATTGTTCTTCCATCTATGACGCAGATCAAGGTGCTCGGAGGATCCATTTAACGATAGTTCAACCTTGCAGCTTCAGAACAACACAATAGAATAACACAACACAACAATTGTTTAACTCAAATTTTCATTAACATGCCTGGTTGTAAGGCCTTCTAGGTTAGGGCCAATTACAATCAAGAAGTAATTCTGCAAGATCAACAAGATCCAATACAACTCTAGCTAGTCCAGTTCTGAAAACTATCAGCAACTGATGGAAACCCTAAGGTAGATCTGTACTTGAGCTCGCAAGCCTCCAAGCAATCTCCTTGTATCCAAGTAGGCAACCACTAGCTCTGCTAATACAAACTATCAGATAACCATTTGATCTGCAAGATCTCGCAGGCTCTTTTCCACAACTTCACTTATTTGGTTCTCCCAAATCTACTTTCATGATCTCTCTCAGTCATGCTTAAACAACTACCCCACACATCCCTTAAATACTAATCATCAGGCACAAGTCGGCTAGATGAAACAATTAACTCCTACAAACAAATATTAAATACAATACAAGTTGGCTCACAAATAGCCTTACAAATATTTAATTCAACATGTCTGCATCCAGATCCACATAGGTGAATCCAACAAAAGATACCAACAATAAATGCACCAAGTCGGCCAAGCAAATCTTTAAGAACTCCAGTCGGTAAGACCATCTACTAAGCACCAGAGAAACAATCGAGCACTAGTGAAATGACCGACCAAGCTAAGAAACACTAAGAAACATAGGCATTATCGAGCACCAGTTCCACTGAGCACCAGAAGCTTCACTAAGTTCCTTCAGTGACCAAGCTTCCTTCAATAACTGAGACCATCTGTTAAGGCTACAACCAAGTAACACCAGCCAAATAACAAACCACCATGTAGATTCACCAAGGACCAAGAATGCCCCTACATCAATCTATTATCCCTAGGGTAATGGATAGGTGAAAGCATCAAACAAGGTGATCCTTAAGATCCTACATCGCACAGTTCACAAATCAAGATGAGACTGGCATCTCTGGATCAATCCGGCTCTACGAGCTTATTGCACAAGCATACAGACATTGGAAAGGGCCACACCCTTTGTTTTGGTTTACAGAGTGGATGTTGTGCTACCGATTGAGGTCGAGATTCCTACTTTGCAAGTCTCTCTGAAGGGCCTCATCACTGATGATGATAACAAAATATCCTGGCTACAAGAGATAGAACTACTGGATGAACATCGGCAAGTGGCGTTCAATCATCTCTGAGCATATCATAAGAGGATGTCCAAGAGCTACAACAAGAAGGTTAGAACATGAGAATTCCAAGTGGGTGATATCTCCCTCAAAGAGAACCCCAAGAATCAGCAACAACAGATCCAAAAGGGAAAATTTGAGCTGAATTGGCTTGGTCCATATATTGTTACTACAATTTTTGGATCCAGTGCCTATCAAATCTCTATCACCGAAGGAGAACAACTTAAAGAGTTGATCAATGTGCTACATCTGAAGTGATTGTACAACTAAGACATCTTTAGAATGCTCCATGTACATACATAAAATCTAAAAAATCCTAAAACTTGCAAAATGTCCTAAAAAATGTATTATCTTGGTGAAAACCTGGTAAAATAGGTGCCTTGATAATACAAAAAAAATCAAAAAATCAAAAAATACAAAAGAAAAAAGAAAAAAGTGCCATTGATGAAAACCTAACAAAAAGGTGTCATGGTAGAAAAAATAATTGAATTTCTGCCAAGATGGTGGAAACCTAGTAAACAAGCGCCTCTTGTTCTGTAATGCTATACCTATCACAACACCGCTCGGCTCTGTACATTTGCTCTTTTCTTTTTGGCTTTACCGCTTTAGTTTTCTAGCTCATGCACTCACTCTCAGTTACCTTTGAGACTATGCTCAACTCTACATGGATTGAAACTAGTCATACGCTAGGGGAAACCTTCCTGGTCTAGGGTAAAATGTCCTGGTACTTTCAGAAATCTCCCTCGCATCAGTCACCAGTGGTTCTCACTGTGTCTGCCTACTGATTCCTAGCTATCATTGAGATCTCTCTCCTTGAGAATCTTCATTGCATTAGTCACCAGTGGTTCTCACTATGTTTGCCTACTGATGCTTAGTTAGCACTAAAATCTCTCTCCTTAAGGATCTCCCTTGCCTCAGTCACTAGTGGTTCTCACTACATCTTCCTACTGATGCCTAGCTATCACTGAGATCTCTCTCCTTGAGAATCTCCCTCACATTAGTCACCAGTGGTTCTAACTGCAACTATCTACTATTGTCATCCTGTTGAGACTTCTCACAAATGATGTATAATTCCAATTTGACATCAATCCGCTCAAACTAAAATTGAAACTAAATTTGTAAACTCTTTGAAGTGTGCTGAGATTTTCTTTTGTGTGCTTGTCTTTTCTCGTTATCATTCCTCCTCGAGCAACTCCAGGATGTTTATCTTGACCAAGAGATGCGAAGACTGGGGGCATGATCTTTTCTTTGCTTTTTGGTTGCTGGTATAGTTCCAATGATCCAAAGGATCCATGTAAGAGGGGTGTCCACTATGAGAGCCTCTATCTTGCATTAGATGGCCATGTGTACCTCAACTCCTTTTATATGGAAACCTTGGCAAGGTTGGTTCTTTTCCTTGTCTATTTGAGTCACTTCTTTCTGCTACAAGTGAAATTCCAACGCTCATCTTGCGAAGTGAACTTAAGGGTCACTATGAGCATTCTTATTATACTTATCAATCACTTAGCAAAAGAAGGAACTCTTGCGTGTCTGGTGTGTTTGTACGCAATCAACATTCAGGTCATCCTAGAAACTATACTTTGATGCTTATGCTCACTTGCTAAATCAAACAGAATAGGTGTTATGGTCATTTTGGCTTCTTGTGCCTCAATGCTTACACCTCATTCTGATAAATCTAAGACTAATGTCATAGTCATATTCTCATAATTGTCATATCAGTGAGATTTGTACCATATCCTATGACCATCCTATACCAAAAGCTCTGTGATGAAAACCATCTAACGGGTCCAGCAACCAATTCCTAGGGATTGCATCTAGCTTAGGCTTGCATTTTAGTTCTAGACTTGCATAGCGATAGTGTTTGATGCTGACTTCATTGTATTCTCCTGGATTTGCACACTGAGGGTTCTCATCTCACGTCCCGAATTCATCATGACTGCACAAGTGTTCAATCCTCACTCTCGATCTTCAAGTGAATCCTTTTGGTTAGTACCTGTCATATATTGCGATATCCTGCATGATATGGTTAGCACAACATGCATTGCATTTACATCTTTCATTCAAAAAGTGTATTGTCATAAATCATTTGCATACATCACCATTTACATTTGAATATTCACATACATGTGCATCCATCAGAAGCATAAATCAAAACATACATTGCATTTATTCATCTACCATCTATCATTTCATTTTACATTACTTACATTGACAGCATAAAAATGTGCTAAAAATAGCCCAAATCTATCAAAGCGTGTAAAATTTGAGATACTAGCAATGTTATCAACTACTTACAGGTGCGTCATACATTGGAGGTTGGCTGTGACACCTCAAATGCTCAAATCGATGTGATCTCACGGGAACTTCCACCATTTTCACTCAGAGCTCTCTTTTTCGCAAAGTGAAAGGTTTGAAATGAATTGATATTGACCCTTTTGGGCCTTATATATATTTTGACCTAATTTTCAAAAGTGGTTAGTTTTGCGTGAAAACTTCACCCTTGGCTAAATCGACCACTTTGAATCCATTTTCGGGATCGAAATCAAAATCTAACACCTCTACATAGCTCAAAATTGTGTTTAAAAATTTCTAGGACCGACGTGATCGGGTGCTTGTGCAGTCAACCATGTCGCATTCTTGCCAGAATCACATCTCATCATCATTTTCTTGATATCTTCAACTTTTTCATCAAAAGTCAACTCTGGTCAACCTTGGTCAAACTTGGTCAACTGAACCTTGAAACTACACCAGATCTCTTCTGAATCTTCTTGATTCTTCTGTAATCTATTATGAGTTCTTCTAGACCTCTGATTCTATCTCTATCTACAACATATTTCTGTCACTCACCTTTATGACGTGTCATCCTTCAATTTCACTCTTGAGGGGGCAGGATGATTGTATCATTGAATCTCATCGAATTAATTCTCAAATCAATCTGATTTGAATAAAAAAAGTCCTCATCACTAGGGGCATCTCATCACTTGGGTCATGTTCAATTTTTCGTACCTCACGGTCAAAATTAGATGTTCCACGATCTTGAATCACTACGGGCATCTTTGTGCCTTACATCTTGTCATCTTACTTCTAGGTATTTAAGCAATCTAACTTAGATCCTTGAGGATCAAGCTTCATTCTAGAGATGGTTCTTGAAATCTTATTATGTATTTGAGGAATCTAAACCAGATCCCTGGGAATCAAGCTTCATTCTAGAGATGGTTCTTGAAATCTTATTAGGTATCTAAGTAATCTAATTTGGATCCCTGGGGATCAAGCTTCATTTTGGAGATGGTTCTTGAAATCTCTTTAGGTATCTAAGCAATCTAACTCAGATCCATGGGAATCAAGCTTTGTTCCGGAGATGGTTCTTGAAATCTCTTTAGGTATCTAAGAAATCTAACTCAGATCCCTGGGGATCAAGCTTCATTATGGAGATGGTTCTCAAAATCTCACTATTAGGTATTTGAGCAATCTAACTCAGATCCCTGGGAATCAAGCTTCGTTCTAGAGATGGTTCTCGAAAGCTCACTACTAGGTGTTCGAGAAATCTAACCTAGATCCCTGAAAGTCAAGTTTCATTCTGGAGATGGCTCTCGAAAGCTCTTCTTAACCGGTATTTGGGTGATCTAACCTAGATCTTGGAGAATCAAGCTTCATTCTGGAGATGATTCTGAAACTCAACTTAATCGATGTCTTGGCAATCTAACCTAGACTTCGAGGGACTAAGCTTCATTCTGGAGATAGTCCTAAGCTTTCATCAATCGTCACATTAGACTATTCTTTGAATCAATGCATTTCTCACACATCAATTCAAAGAGGGGAAAAATGTAATACCCCAAAATTGGCATCTTGCAGTTGCTATCCTAACCAATTTTGTTGCATTTAGTCTCATTCTATCAAATTTTTGAATCATCAAAGTCCTATTGTACTAGGCAATTCTGAGTCCCATTTGACTCTACTTGACTTAGTGTTAAATGTAGAAAACCCTAAATCTGCATTAATCACATGTTATATTTAATTCCTAAATATCAACTATAATTGGCTAAATAAACCCTATGATTGATTAATTTAATTATAAATTCCTAGCACTTTAAATAAATTAAATTCACCCTCTTTAGCTAAAACACATAAAAAGGAATTAAATAATATTTGATTTTTAAATAAATACCCCCATTTCAATAATTGAATTTAAATATTCAAATAATTGAGAAAGTTCATTTATGAGGTCATATTATATTTACTTAATCAAATATTCTCTCCAAAATCCTCACCTTAGTTCAGAAAAGGAAAGTTTTAGTTAACTAGAAATTCAAAAGTGCAACAAATCAGTTAACTGCTCCACTCACTCAAAAGGAAAATAGTTGACTGTCTCTCTATAGGAAACTTTCTATTCTGAACTGGACTTCCTTTCAATCTCTGCTGTTCATCCCATTCAATCTCAATCGTCGATTGAACCTGAGATTCTATAAAAGAACTCTTGTTTCTCATTCAAGGGGATGCAACTTTTGAGTATTGAAACTCTATTGAAATATCATCTCAGATTATTTGCATTCAAACTTTGATTAATTATTATTTTAATATCATTTCTAGATTAATAACATGTTTAGATTAGACATGAATTTCATTCTCAACTAGTTTACTTCCATTGTTCTTAGACTAATTCATCTTTCATTATTTCTTGATTAATTACATGCTTTCATTCTAGCTTAATTGCACTTGCATGTTAGCTTAAATCCTCCATTCTAGTGCTAGTCTATGGTTGCTAGACTCTTGATTATGAGAGCTATTCAAAACCCTGCCTAGATAGGAGGAAATAGGTTGAATCATCCAGGCATGCAGGATGAATGATCCCACATTCATTCTTGTATGTGACTGATGAGCAATGACTATGTTGAAGTGTATGGCTAAGTTAGAGGCCCACATTTAGCATATACATAAGTAATGAACAATAAATGAGCTTTGTTCAACACAGGAGAGAGGGCAACCTCCCTCACATGCGGGGAGGCCTTCTTGGTAGTGTGTGCTCACTTAGAAATTTGTAGAGCCAAGCCAAGCACAAAATATAGGTTTATCAAATAAACAAATTTAATTTAAGAAAATTAATTATTTATTCTTTCTTTCTAATTTAGTTTTATGTTTTTATTCAAAACATTAAAAGTATATATATATAAAACATAAACATATTATTTATTTAATTTATGTAGCATATATCTCATATATTAGATCATTATATTGATAATGAAACATTTAAATATATAATTTTTCATAAATAAAATATTAAGTAATAAATAATCTCATTAGAATTATACTAGACAAAATCTTATATTTTTCACAAACAAGAGAAATATCAAGGGCATCAATCTATATTTTATCATATTTTCAATAGATAAATAGTAATCACTAAAATTATTGAATAAATAAATAGGGTTTTTACATAAATGATAGCAAGCAGTTGGACAAGTTAAAAGAGACACCTAGCAATTGGAAATTAGTTAGTAAGATTACAATCTTTGGTTGAGATTTATACAAATTCTAAGCTCTTTTCTTGGTAGAGTACTGTATTGTAGCTCACAAGAAGTTTTTTGAAGACTACAACCAAATGTATATTTCTATTTTTTCAATTATTTTCATACTATATATTATTATTGCAACACCTTTTATTTCAATAAAAAATTATTGCACCTTCTCATCTTTCTATTTTTCTTGTGTGTATTATGATGATAGATGGATGTTTGTTGTGTTATAATTCCTTGAGATATTGTCACATCCCAACACCTTGAAATAGAAAACATGTGCATTATGCAGGTTATAAGTTGTGTAAAGAGTATACATAGTTTAGTGTTATGTAAATTACGTTTCTTTCACAAAACTATGAGCTCTAGCCTTCTCATATAATGTTGATGCAGAAATCATTCTAGATGGTTGAGTTGTATAGAGAAATATCTAAGTAATTGATTATTTGTGCGCAAGTAGTGCTATGAGTCTAACTAGTATTTGGTGCATCACCCATATAGCAATAGATTTCATTTAAGTATCATCTTCCCCTTTTCTGAGTAGAAAGTAGTAGTTTAGATGGGTAATAAGGGAGTTGGTCTTGTTCAGAGGTTGACCTCTATAATCAAAGCCCGCACTTTAGGAGATCTTCCCATGTTGCACTAGTAAGCTTAGTCTATGCTTAGATAGGGAGTGTTATTCAGTGATAACACTTCCCATCGTTTGTCCACTTCCTGTCATAGTTTTAACAAAAAATTGAACCCAGAAGCCACATACTTCTTGTTTATGCATTGTTATGAAGTCTGAATAGAGATAAAAGAACAAACCAATACTCTATGTTGATATCATTGACTACAACAAAATGAACCTAAGTTGGAGCTTTATAAACTTTACAAAATAGAACTGAAATATAACAAAAACAAACCAAGATTTTGAAGGAGTGAGTGATGCTCCTACATCAATTTAAGATATGGTTAGAAAGGATGTTTATCTTTCAACAAATACTCATATAATACTTTTAAAAAAATTGATAGTTTTGTTCTTGTAGTCTCCATAGAACTTATATTTGTTGACAAGGTTGTCTCAAATAAGCACATCTTTGATGGTCACACAATAGAAATCAATAAAGTTTATTACGTGATGATCAATAGGGATATGATTCAAATATTAAAGGTTTATATGAGATTAGGATTCACAATAAATGCAACCCTAACTTTAGGAGTAGAGATGGATATCTTATCTTTGCATTTATTAGCTATGGAATAAATAGAAAATTTGAACCTTGAATGAATCAAGAATATAATGGCAGTAATTTTAATACAATTTGAAATATAGGCCAGGAGCAAAGGATTTGGATGAACTTATATAGATATGTATGGAAAATTTGGGTATGAAGATATCACTCGAAGATATGGAAGAATTGATACATGAGATATTGGTTGGTTACACTGAAGAAGTATTATACTTACATATGGATACAAAAATGTTTGTCAATAAAAACTAGAATCATTTAATTTACCATGTTTGTGACACTTAAATGCATGAAAAAAAAAAATTGTTACCTTTTTAATTTTATATTATTTTTATGAGAAGATTAATGTGTTAATATTCTTAATAGTATATACAAAAACAAAAATAATATTTCTACATTATTTTTTTAAATCACATATTCATAAAAAGAAGACATAAAATTGCCTTTTTTATCAAGGATAAGAATAGGAACGAGATGTAGTCTTAATAGAATTTTTTCTTTTGTCAAGAGTTTATAGAAATATAATAATATAAGAATAATTTGATACCGAGAGTTTTTTTTCTTTTTTAAAGAGTTATAAAAATATAATAACAAAAATATATTAAAATATAATAATATAATCTTTATGTTAATCATAATTTAATATTGATTACTGTTACCAATTTTTGCATCCAACTCAATTTGTAGAGATGGGTAGCTAATCAACTAGGTGAAAGATACATTTGGTTCGTTTTAAAATTTAAGTTTCAGTGGAGTAATTAAACTAAAAAAGAAGAGAGTGTAGAAATAAAGAATATTTCATTTCATTTCGAAAAGTACATTACATTCGTGTGCAAAGGTGTGTACAAAAGAAAAACAAATTTACAATTACATTCTTTACAATATAAGTTCTTTCATTTCATAACAAAAGAAGAGAAACATAATAGATCCACACAAGTTGTAGGAAGCTCTTAAGAACAATGCAAAGACGAAATTTAACAAGGACAAAATTCAAGAAAAGAGATAAGGTTGCTTCCATTGAGTTGCATTTGGGGTAGTTGGATTCCCAAAATTGCTTCCAAATCTTTGAGGTGCCTACAAGAGATGGTAAAAATGATGTTAGTCTAAAAGAATAAGAAATGGATGAGCTAAACCCTATCTCTAAAATTAACAAGCATAAAGGTGCACTTAGTCACATCAAAAAGGAGAAATTAGGAAAAAGCCAACTGAGAGGTAAAAATATTATTATTTTATCTAACGAGTTGTTGATTGTGCATGTAAAGATACATGATGCATGACAAGATCACAAGTCAAAGCTTCAGAGATCCAAATCAGTCATATGGATAACAACAAGGACACAATGTAATAAGGACATATATCAAGGAAGCATTATCAGTGTTATGAAATTCAATTCAAGAAAATGTAACAAAAACCATCAATATGCAATAATAAATTCATGATCAGCGATGTAAAAATATGACAATTGTATGCTACAGAATTATGAATCTGTTATTTATTGCATTACATGGAAGTATGAATATGACTGTCAAAATTAAGCACAATGACATGAATGTAAGAAATCAACATCCAAGGTAGCCACCAAATATTGAAAATCAAGCACTAAAATTGAAGGGGCAGTTGTCACTTGGAAGTGAAAAACTAAGGTACACATGCCAAGTACATTGACTGGTAGAGGTAATAAAAGTCACAACATAGTGGAGACATTTATTTCAATTTCAAATTCCAGGTTATTATTATTATGCAGACATCAATAACATAAATGACGACAGTAATCAAATAAAGGAAAATATATAGGGATATAGTGGGATAGCAGTAGATGTGAAAGGAAAATCAGTGGAGAATACATAGGAGCAATCATATAAGTGTGAAAGGATTTACAAATACATCATGGATTGTAGAAATAGTGACAGTTGAACACAATATATCTACAACGAGATACTTACAATGTGAAGGCATGAATTTTTAAGATAGCAATTTAAGTATTCAAATAAAAAGGATTAAGTGTTCAAAAGAAATTTAAGTTTTATCAATAGTGAAGAAAAAAGTGACCATTCACTTGTCAAGGATCAAATTGAGCAAGTAACGTGTAATGGTAAGACAATCAATGAATACATTAGAAACAACACTAAAACTTCAAGCATGAATGATTTATATTAATAGATCATTGTTCAACATATAGAATGATCAAACTCAATACAGGAACAATAATGACATATAATGATCACTTGTGAAGGAATAATGGATGGAGTGACAAACACTAATACATTTATTAATGTCAAACAGTGCAGATAAAGATGGAGTTTCAGAGTTTAAAACAATACTAAACTAAGAGTAGATTTATCAGATTAATCATTATCTAGGGAAGGAACTTGTTGAAAGTATTTCTATTTTAAGGTTTTTTCAGTCTTATATTTAAACCATTGTTGGCTGGCATGTATCAAGGAATTTACTTATGTGATAAGAGCTCGGAGTGACAGAAAGACTCAATAGTTTTAAGAAATTGTCTTTGTTCTTTTGCACAAGGAAAAGTAATAATGGTTTGAATATCAGAAAATTGCATCCATATATTTACAGAAGATAGTATGAAAATATGAGACA
This sequence comes from Chamaecyparis obtusa, assembly GCA_027943335.1. NCBI lineage: Eukaryota > Viridiplantae > Streptophyta > Pinopsida > Cupressales > Cupressaceae > Chamaecyparis > Chamaecyparis obtusa. The sequence goes on along the minus strand of BSBK01006648.1, from coordinate 314,051 downwards.
GTCATGAACACAAAAATCATTCATAAAGAGCTGAGCTGCAATGATCACGAGGGTTTTTGTTAGATGTTTATATTTGCAAAAGGAGAATTATTTTTCTTATTTCATATCTCTTTGTGATTGAAAAACAACATTCTTCAAAGGATAAGAAATCACCCAAACATAGCCTCCTAACAGAACATAATACTTAGAATTTAAAAAGAAAAAAAACTAAAGTAATTCTTGCACAGAAAGCTTCAACATGTACATAATGGGCAATTTTAGAAAACATTTTTTATTGGAAAATCCCTTAGCCATATTTTTTTAGAAAAACACTTATTTAAGTTTTGAAGAAATGCAATAAAATCAGCAGATATGGGCCACATCCTCATGAATACAAAATTGTGGAGTTTACAAATTTTAAAGAATAAAGGACCATGCTAAATAGGGTTTTGATAGTGTAGAGAAAGATATAAAACCCATTATTTTTCATAGAAGAATATTCAAAATAATGAGTTACATCCTCGAGTGATCCAATGTATACAACTAGTATCAGTAGCAGAGCTAATTGAAAACCCTCAAAGTCTTTTCACAGAAAGAAAGCTTAGAATATTCCTAGTATAAACTGTTCATGGCGATTGTCCAGATATACAAAAATGTCAAAATAAAGGCACAGTGAACAGAGAAAAGTCCACGACACCGGTAATTTTAATTAGGAAGAAAGAATTCACATCTAACAAAAAGAAAAATAAATCATCATTCCATCTTTTCATTTTCAAAGAAACCCATATGAAGCCACAGTGGAGGAAAGAAGAAAAGAGTCTCAGAACTGGAAAATCTTGCCACATACTAGTGAAGATGATAGGTTTTTCAATTTTAGAATCTCCTGAGATATGTCAAAGATCTCAATCATTCAAACCCCAACCTCCATGCCATAGACACGACATATTTCCACAAAGGCCAAAACAAAATGCAAGGGATTCCTCACAGGCAATGAATCTTGGAAAATTCTGCTTCGTCACTGCATTTCCTCAGGCTTTCCTCTTCACAAGCCTGCCTGGAAGGGGATTGGCTTTCAAACCTTATTGGTTATGAGGGAGCCTATCCAGATCCAGGGTACTTTTGTTGCCAAAAGTATTTGGAAAGCTTGGGAGTCTGTCAAGCCATGGCTTCGGTGGGCTGGGAATGGTTTTTGAGATGGTTTTTCTTTCAACCAGCAAAACATTTGGTGGTCTCCTCTTTTTGCCCAGCAAGGGATTCCTCTTGCCAGAATTCAAGGGGTTAGTGCTCTTCGGTTTCACAAGCGTGGCATTCAAACCCCCAAGGATGTTTTCTCCAGAGCCACTATGAGTCTCCGATCTTGGGATGATCTCCAAGTTCAATTTCGGCTCATCCACCCAAATCGTCAGACTTTTGACTTGCTGGTTTTTGCCATTCTGCCTCACCTCTTGCACAAGCTGGGAATTCAGTTAGTCAGACTGGAAGTGGTATCCTGCCACTCCTTTCACTAGTTACAAGCCTAAGCTTGGGTATTCTTGGCTTATGCCTCATTTTCCCATGATTGATTCTCTCAACCACCATTGGCATCTTTCTTCTTCTCAAAAGAGCTAGGGTTGGAGATTTTGCACTATTTGGGATTCTGTTACTGAGCCTAAAATTGCTCATTTTTCCTGGTGTTTGTTATACTGGGGCTTACCCTTGGGGGCTAGACTTCAACATATGGGGGTTCCTGACCCTAAATGCCTTTTTTGTGGTCACTCAGAGATGCTCATGCATATTTTCTGGTTTTGTCGTCGTGCCCAAAACTATTGGAGTTGGATTCATGACTTTTTTGCTCCCTTCAAGCCAGAGCCCTTTTCTTGGCATATGGCTCTTCTCGGTGACTCTCCCAGAATGCCTTCCCAGTTCACCCAGATATGGCATACTTTTAGGCTAGAAATTTTGTTTACTTTGTGGAAAGATAGAAACACTGTGCTTTTTTCTCACAGTTGTTGGGATAATCATGTTTCTCTTTTTGATAAAGCTTGTATTTGTAATAATGTGATGATGCAGATCCAAGTGCAAGTAGATAAGGTAGCCCTGGAGGTTGCCCACTTATAGGAGTTTCTCTAGCACTGGGGCAATGCCCCTTGCACTATTGCTTGGGTGCCTCTAGATTCTCTCTCAGCTAACCGTACGCTGCCCAGGGGCCAACGTCGGAGCTGGAGCTCCTCTGCCAGACACTCCAGGACTCTGCGGCAATGGCATCACCGCTCCGCCTCCCCTCCTCCTCAGAGGGATGCGGGTTCTGGTTTGCCTCCTGTGCTTGCTTCCACTGCTGCTACTTTTGCTCGGCCTTCGGCCTCTGCTCCTGATAATCAAGGAAAGTTCCCTTGCCTAGCGCTGGCTATCTCGCCCAGGTAGGAGGAAGGAGAAGTTGAAAAAGAAGATCCAGAAGATGGTTGGGCCATTCCTGATCAGACTCCTGGGGCCAATGTCTGGGGCAATCCGGATGATAAAGATCCTCCTCCCTCTTCTGCTACTGCTCTTGCAGCCTGAGGGTTTTTGGTTTTATAGTTTTTTTTTATGAATAGTTGTTTGTTTCCTGCCTAAGTGTCGTGTGAACTTGCGGGGTGATTCTTTCCGCCGGCCCTTTTTTGTGAATATTGTACTTTAATAATTCTTTTAATAGTGAAGGCCTCTATTCATAAAAAAAAATGCAAAAAAATAAATATTGTATATTAGGGTTTCAACCCTAAAATGTTGGAAAGTTAATGTGCTCAGAGGGGGGGTGAATCAGAACCTTCTAAAAAATTTAGCCTTCAATAATTGTTTTAACCCCTTTATCCTTGCATGCATAAAACTTAACAAACTATTTGTTGAATATAAATTAACTAAATAACACTCATTTATGAATAAACACATAACACATTTGACACAAGATTTTGGTTACGTAGAAACCATTGGTTAGAGGGGAAAACTGTAGTGCGGATGAAACCCACAATCATTCACTACTACAGCATAAAGGTTGCTCGATTAGAGCATACAAAATATCGCTTCTGGTGATTTTACCCTATTAGGAGTAATACAAAATAAGACCTTCTAAAGTCTACCTAATATAGGATTTTGCAACACTCATTAAGTGTGCACTTTGCTAAGATATTTTACAATAAAAATATTGCTAAAGCCTTCCCAATAAGTGGGATAAGAGAATACAAAAATAATAATGTATTCCTGTAATAATCTAATCTGTAAATGTGCATCTACCCATATGCTAAATGAGACCCATTGTGCTCTCTGCATTATCAATGACTTCCTCTGACTGATTTCACTAGAATTACCAACTTTCTCAACTTGGTAGCCTAAACCGCTCTTCTCCTTCTATGATTTCACTGCTTCACTATATTCTCACACTTTGTCTTCTTGTTGATTCATCCTTATATATTCTTTATGTAGCTTCCTAATTACTTGACCTAATTAGGGTTTAGATCCTTCTAGAAATATCGGTCAAGTAGATCAATGATCCATATTTATTTCCTTTATCCAAGAAATATTTGCATTATTATATTGGTTCAATCTATGTATTTGGATCATATACAATCATGTTTTTATTCGCAATAAACCTTGCCTAATGTTTACCTCGATCTTCGTAAACCATTTTCTTTGCTTGGTGGATTCTAATCAAACTTTTATATTCATTTTGTATCACTCAATTATTCTTTCATGTTATACTTGGTACATCCTTTTCTCAGTTATAATACTTGCTCAGTATACTTCTTGTTCGGTAACCATTGTGCTTGGTTAAGTTCATTTATTCGGTCTTCTTTCTGCCTGATAATATTAGTGAAAGTAATATTCATCATGTTATAGATTTATAATTTAATAAACATTATTTCTAATCAAGTATAAATTTTAATTTGCTTTTATTACAATAATTAAATATTGTAACTAATATTTATTAAATAGTAAAACTATCAACTATTTTAATAAATATTAAATTTGAAGATCAAGTGGAGTGAGAAAGATTGTGTGGCAAGGCTTTTTTTTTTAGTTTGATATAATTGGAGATTCTTTTCTTTCACATGGAGGCTTAGAATTCTATTTTATGGCTAAGGGGAAGCATATTTTTCTCCATGTGCTCATTTTAGGGAGGAGATGGTTTTCATTTTTTGTGGACTTAGAGTGCATTTTTCAGGCCAAGGAGGGCATTTTCATTTTATCACATGTGCATACAAACCAGAGTGGGGATTTTTATTTTCTTTCAGATTTAGTGGGCAGTTTTGAGGAGTTTATGAGCAGTTTGAGGCTATTTTGAGTTCATTATCAGTTGTGTAGAATTTGAGAGACCTTTTGGATTAGCTATCTTGGTGTTTCTATCTGTTGAGATCCTATTTTTTAGGGATTTATTCCTACATATGACCCATGAGGTTTTGCATACTTTGAGATGAACTAGATGTAGTTATGGGAAGTTCTTCATCAATTTGGAGGGCCACATGCATGGAGTTTGAGTTTAGAGGAGTTTTGTCAACTACATGTTTCTAGTAGTTTGACCCTCCCTTCTTTCTCCTTATTTTTCTCTTCTATCTGACCCTTCATGATTTTGAGCCTATATCTTGTATTTTTCACCTCATTTTGGGGGGTTCAAACTTTTTGCCATTATTTTACACATTGCAAATTTTGGTAGAATGTTTTGGGCATACATATTTGTAGAAGATTTCTTGGTTATTCATATACAGAGATTGATTCCTTCTCCATTATTTTTTTGTGTCAAGCATTGATTGTGATTTATTTGATTCAATATTGTGTTTTCGCCTTTATTTAATCAATATTCTTTCAGTGGTTCATGTGGAATATGATATCCCATGGTGCAAATATGTGATTGTGTCTTAGTTTTTAATATCGAATATGAGAAAACGTTAGTGTTTTCCTCTTTATATATTAGAGTACCAAGACCTTTCATAAGAGTCAATTTTGCAAGGTTTGTCTAATTGAGTTGTGAGTTTGAAGTGTTCTTTTTATGAGTAATTTTGTGAGGTTTTTAGCTACAAGTCGGATTATTAATTGGTGCATCACCCTTTAGTTTTAGATGTCTTTTCGCAAGCAGTATTTTTTCTATCCCTTTCCTCTTTAAATTTTAGCATAGGTGAGTACCATTAAGGAATCAACCTTTAAATCATAGATATTCACTCTCTCCATAGGATACCCATAGTCCGAGAGTATTTCCATGTTCCAACATGATAGCTAGATTCTTGCATCTTGCTATAGGTGCAATCCTAATTGACAACAATTACAATATCATAATATAGTAATGATTTAAATTTAATTATAATATAATAATTTTTTAAGAGGATTTCTAAACAAATTTGATATCTTTTAACATACTTTACTTATATTCTTCTAAAGATAGGTATGATAGTTATGGTTTACCTACAATCAACATGTGCAAATTGTTTGACAAAAAATATCTTAACAATCGTTAGCTCGCATCTTAAAATTTATTATATATATCATAATATAGTAATGATTTAATTTTAATTATAATATAATAATTTTTTAAGAGGAATTCTTAACAAATTTGATATCTGTTAACATACTTTACTTATATGCCTCTAAAGATAGGTATGATAGTTATGGTTATACCTACAATCAACATGTGCAAATTGTTTGAAAAAAAATGTCTTAACAATCATTAGCTCACAACTTAAAATTTATTATATAGTTGGTTTTGTTAATTTAAAAAAACAAACATGAGTTGAAATTGAACACTCATTAAAGATTTTACTATCCTAGAATTGTATTACTATATAATTCCTCATTTAACTTGGCCCCTATTAGTAAGTATGGGCTCTTGTATCAATTTTTGGTACTCCAACCTCGATTCTACTTTCCATTTTGGCATCTCCTCTAGAATTAGGATCCATGGTCATAATTTTGGTCCACATTAGGGGGAATAGGATGACCTAATCAACTTATTCCCTTTTGATCACTGCAAAATTTGAACTGGGAGGTGGTCTTAACACTTGAGTGAAAAATTCAAACTCCTGTCAACCCTTTTCATGTTTTGAGCTCCAAAATGTTTGTGAGGTGTATATAAGAAACCTACCTCTCCTCATTTGGACATAACAAGAGAATTACATCAATACCTCAAGTAGAAATTTAATATATTTATCATATCAAGTATTCCAAGGTAGATTTCAAGAATTCCAAGGAATTTCCAAGGCAATCAAGTCTCTATTTAGAAAGCTTCTCTCCCTCATTCAAGGCCAAGTAGAGGAGACCACAATCAAGGAGGAAGATCATAGAACAATAATCTATTTAAAAACATTCAGGCATTCAATTCATTCTCCCTCTGTCAAACTACAACGTTCATTGTGCTAGGCATATATTCATGATTTCCTTTAAGGTTTTTGTGTGGAGTCAAGCTATGTCATCAACACTTGATCACATTCAAAGAAGCATTGCACCACCAAGGTATAAGGATCTTCATTTGTCAGATCTAGCCTCTTCTTTATATTAGAACACTTTCCTTTTATGCATATTTCATTTCAATTTCAAGGTTTATTCCTCAACTAGGGTTTGACAGAGGTGAACCCCTCTCTACACAAAATTTTATCTCTTTTTGGTATGTAGAAACAGGTGGCGCTAGTTTTGGGATTAGATCTTAAACATGTGGGATATTGGCTATAGTATGCAACTAAAATTATTGAAAAGTGAAGGGAATAGTCGGACCTAGTCAATGTAGTCCCTCTAGAACAATATCAAATTAAATCTGCAGGCTAGTTACAGTTTCTAAGTTTTGTTTCCAATAACAAAATTGGCCTATCAAACCTCTAGACCATTTTGTGCTTATAAAAAGTCAACCTTTCCCTCCATTTGGTCCTAAATCTTGCATATTCTTATCCACTATACCGTTTTCATTTTCCATTAAGTGAAGGATCAATACACCCATTGAACACTTAATCCTTCTTCAGCCTAGTGGGTCATCTTCCTTTCAAATATGGCAAAAGAAATAGGATCAACACCTACCTTTTTCTTACATTGTGGTGATCCTTATTTCTCTTGTTACAAAAATACTTTACAATATTTCAAATATTTTATGAAGTCTTAAAAGTGATAGTTATGAGGTTGTTATAAATCACTTATAGGTTGTGGGGTTATAAATACAATCAAATGAAAGGGTTTCCAATTTTTGTTCAAATATTTGGTTTTTAAGAGAACTAAGGGATTAGATAAATTACTTTCTAGTTTTATAGTTTGTACAAAGTTATTTTTAGAGTTGTATAACTTCATAAAGATAATAAAGATTATGGAAAGTTATTGGTTAATTGCTGGAAAATTTACAAACTATGCAATATATGTAAAAATAGAGTTACAATCTTCATATTTTAATGTATATATTTTTCATTTCTATCCCTTCATATATTGATATTTTCATAGTATTTATCATGTATTATTATGGTATCATTTACATTTTTGTTTTCATTTTTCATATAAATATTATAATTTATATTCGAGTTTTGATGAATCTTCTATATGCAAGTGCATGAAATCTTCAGCTATGCAATATGTGTAAAGAAAAAAAGTTATAATCTATAGGGTTTTTCTTCATGTAGAATCCATCCCCTTAGAATAGTAGGGTGGATATAAGGAACCGAAACATCCATCAATGGGGGAACCCCAACAATAAAACTTGAGTATATTGATTTTTCATTCGATGTGTCTATTATTATTATTATTTTTGTAGTATCATTTTTATTTTTGTTTTTATTCATCATATAAATATTAGAACATGTATATTTGGGTTTTGTGACGAATCTTCTTTATGAAAGTTCATGAAATCTCTGTTGGTATTTGTATGTATATAACAAGGGTTTATATTAGCCATATTTCTTTAATTTTTCCCTTTTTATATTTGGTTAATTTCTAGTTAAAATACATTAGAACACTAAAAATTAACCATATGATAGAGCTACCCCTCTCAAATGCAAAGAGAGATCAATATCCCACAACAATCTTTTCAACTATTGGAACAACTATCACTACTGCTTTGGACAAATATGATCATGCTTGGAGATATAATCATAGTACCAAATACATTTAACAACAACACCTATACTTGTTAGGTCTCTTGCATGTTGTAAGATTTCACATTAATCTAGAAAATCTAGCATTGATATATAAAATTGATTCATTATGTATCTTTATAATATTTGTAAATTCATCAACAATAAATTTTGGATTTATTTTGTAACAATATTTCTCCCTAAAAACTCTTTATAATTAATGCCAATAGCCAATGCTTCCATCAAGTAAACTCGTACCAATCTCCAGGAATATTATTTAAAGATTTAATAACTAGCTTCAACGATAAATCATCAACTTTATTTCTATATTCATTGATTAAATTATTGAATGAATTTAAGTAATTTCTCCCCTGCTTTATTTCGCCCCAAAATTGAAATTTTTCTCTATCTTCACTTTGGAGCATTATTTGGACACCCAAGTATACCTATCAAATTTAATTATTTTTACTAGATGCAAATTTAAATGAGATATTTCAAAAACACATCTTCTATTATTTCTTGTACCTCTAAGAGATGTTTTAATATCAATTTTAATCTACTATCTTCCTCTATTGATGTAGAAGAAAAACTCACCTCTCCTCTCCTACACTCAACTCAAAATTCAAACACAAAATAAAATGGCAGGCTCTTTTCACCTAATTCAAATTTGCATTAAACGGGTTAATAAACATATTACAAATTCATCTTCAGATTGACCTTACAATCTGAAACTCTGACTCCCTTAAAATTATATTCTTTGGGCTCTCACCCACCCAAGACCATACAACTCTCTAATATGCTCACCCCTTCTCCCCATTGTCTACAAATGTTTATTGCACTTATAAACTCTTCCAATCAATTGACTCTTCCTTTTATTTAATGAATGAGGTGCAACCTTTTAGTCTTCATTTCTTTTAATTTGAAATTTACTTTTGTTTATTGCCCAATGTCATCATGAGACCAAATTTCTTTTTCTTTTACCTTCCCATGATAGTTATATCCACACTGGCATCATTCAGAAAGCTTCTAAAATCTTTTCCATAACTTTCTTTCAATACTGCATGGTGTAATGGTCTTTATCCTTTCACAATTTTATTACATTTGTTTGGAAGTTTGAAGCATGGGGAATATCCACCAATTGTTAATCTCCAATGGAAAGAATGGAATGCCCACTCCAAACAAGACTTAACTCACAAAGAAAGAGGCCTCCATGATAACAAAGAGTTGGTAATATTGGAGTTGATGAGTAAACAACCCACAACTCCCAAGAACACTTGCATGAAAACACCTGTCATAGAAAGAGAGAGAAGCAAGAAGCTAGAGAGGCCCGAATGTATGGATCCATGAGAGAGGAGACATTCTTGATGTGCAAAAACAAAAGTTGCAATTCAATAAAAATGAATGTTTTCAATACAATCTATTAAGAATACAAGAGAGATCAATCCTTATAAAAGGAGATCAAAACCCTAAAAGGGTGAACAAACCTAGGTTGCACGATAATAATTAATAAAGCAATTAATTATTATATGCCTCAAGTTTAGCTTAAGTAGAAAGAGATAATAAGTGATTTAGTAATTAAATCAATATAATTTAATTAATAAGTAAACACTTTATTACTCTGACACCCCCCCCTTAAGATGAATTTTGGGAGAAACTAAAAAACCTAGAAAGAACTACTGAAAGCAAATGGGTCTTGGTAACAAAAGGCCTGATCAGGTACCCAAGTACAAAAGAGAGTCTCTATAAAGTGGAGAAATAGAGAAAACCACATGGGAAAAACTCTACTCCAAAAAGAGACAAACACTAGTCTGAAGGACTGAAGAAGCCTCTAAAACTAGGGAATGTTCTAGAAAATAGGAACAAGGATGAACATGTACAACATCACTGAAGCAAGAAGCTACAAACTTTGTCAAGACATAATTGATGATCTGAAGATCCTCCACTGAATATGGCCAAGTAGAGAAGACTGTAATCTGCATGAGTGCCCTCAAATGACCCTACTCGAATCAAGAGGCAAACAAAGGCAAACAACTGAAGTTGAAGATAAATAATACTGTAATATGCACAAGTGCCCTCAAATGACACTACTCAAATTAGGAGGAAAATAAAGGAAAACAACTGAACTCAAAAATATAAATGGCATAAAAACACCAAAGTCTGAAGAGTTGATCAATCAAATCTAGAAGAGTGCATCCAAAAAAAGGAAAGAAAGAGTGTCCATATGGTAAATGATCTATCTCACCGAAATGCATAGGTACCTAGCCACTGCGTCCACTTAGTACATAGAATCAAATACTAAATACATAGCTCACATCATCAAACCAAGGAAGTAGTAGAACCAATAGTAGAAACCCCCCCATAGTGCTAACAAGGGAGTAATGATAGGTACACTGAAAAGATCATCCAATATGAACTGCATGATACTAGGAACATCGAAGGTGTAGAGAGAGTACAAACATAAATAAAGATACCTAAGGCTAATTTCATTGGAGGAACACTCACATGACAAAAGTAGATGGAAAACAAAGACAAACATCAAACCCCCTTGGCACTTTATAATGGAGAGCAAGCACATAGAGCACGAACATGTGCAAAATCTCATACATGCAATAGAATGACATTTTATCTCAATGCGTGTGCATAAAAGAATTCTACAAAAGTGAAGTATACATTGTTCAAAGAAGAGCGAAGGCTACTGAAACAAAACAACAGCCTAAGATGAGTCATTCCTCAAAAGGAAAAGATCCCAGAACCTGTAACATCCAAGATATCCACCAGATTGCAAAAATGCAAGAAAATGAATAAAATATACTTGGAGTAGAATCTAGAAAAATGACTCACATCACTGGAAATATGTTAGAACAATCTTTCCAATGATATATCATTTTCACAAAATAGAGTCTGGATGCGCAAGATAGAGCTCTCGGAGTGCAAAAATAAACTTCTAGCTTTGACAGTAAAAAAACATCATGAAAAAATCAAAATCATAAATTTAAACCTCCATATTTGAATAGATCTCGAAACTCTCTTTTCGATGATATCTCATTTTCCCGATTTCGACACTGTATGCTCAAGATATGAGCAAAAAAACACAAGCTGCGCTAGATAGAAGATAGAAATGAATCTCTGTCTTTGAACTCTTGGTGCAAAAATGGAGGAAAAAACTACAAAATCTAAAATTCCAAAAAGATCTAGCTCTGAACAAGCTTTCCAACAATATCTTGTTTGCCAAAAAATGATACCGTATGCTCAAGTTATGAGCAAAAATCCAATAGGTGCTCTGGAGAGCCCAAAAAAGGTGTCTGAAAGGTGTTGATGTAGTGTTGGTGTCAGCACTTCATGGACATAAATTTGACAGCCGTATGGCCGTCATCGCAAAAAATAAATAGGCCCTTGGGGCTAGAAAATATGGGCCCCTAGTCCTCTGGGTGACCAAGGGGCTTGACCTCAGGGCTGCAGGCACTAGGGGCCGGTTCCCATGTGACTGGCGGCTAGCCAAAAAAAAGGGTTTTCACTGGCGGTTCCATCGTGACTGTGGGTGATTCACCAGTAGTTATGTCGGTCATAGCAGTGGTGACTGTGTGGTCACCAGTGACCGTGGTAGTCACCGTTTGGTGACTCTGACAGTGATGTCACTGCGGGCTACTGGCAATCATTGCGGGCCACCAGCAGTTATAGAGGGGTGGCCACCAGGCCACCTATGGTGGTGCACAGGTGGCCATTGGGCCGCGTCTGAGTGGCCTGTGCCCCAAAAAAATATTTTATATTTTATATTTTCATACTATGCTACCTCAATCTACGTGCCAGGGTCGTACGACCTTGGTACGCAAAAAAATTCTCGTAGAATGCAATGTCATCCAAATTGGATGTGCCTATATGGAAATAGAGCTTCTTGGATGCTGTGAATGCAACCATGAGGTTCGTCTGGGCCATAAATGCTCCAAAAAATAGTGACCACCTCGGGATTCGTACCAAGGCCGGTTGTAAAAAAGGTTTTTGCCATAGATTCCAACTTTGTCCAAATTGGACAAATTATAAATGGATCTAGGGGTTCTTAGATGTTATGAATGCAATCGTTGGGTCTGTTTGAAGCCAATATGACCATAAAAGAGGTCCCCCCAGATCTGATAGAAAACCCTCTAAAAATGTAAATCTAACAAACACAGTCGAATCTCTTAAAAAGAGGACAAGGGAAAACTGATATAAAGCTCTGATACCATATTGGAGTTGATGAATAAACAACCCACAACTCCCAAGAACATCTACATGAAAACACATGTCATAGAAAGAGAGAGAAGCAAGAAGCTAGAGAGGCCTGAATGTATGGATCCATGAAAGAGGAGACTTTCTTGATGTGCAAAAACAAAAATTCCAATTCAATAAAAATGAATGTTCTCAATAGAATATGTTAAGAATAGAAGAGAGATCAATCCTTATAGAAGGAGATCAAAACCCTAAAAGGGTGAACAAACCTAGGTTGCATGATAATAATTAATAAAACAATTAATTGTTATATGCCTAAAGTTTAGCTTAAGTAGAAAGAGATAATAAGTGATTTAGTAATTAAATCAATATGATTTAATTAATAAGTAAACACTTCATTACTCTAACAGGTAATATGAATACCCATACTTTCCAAACTTCATGAATTATATAATAGAAACCTTTGGCATGAATTCTTGGATGCAACTAAATATGTCAATAAGAGGATTTTTGGCATGAAATTTTGTTAGTCCTCCTAAATAAATTATTTTTGTGGATGTGCCCATTGAGTGTAAAATAGTTGATTGTCAAAAATTGGATTCTAGCAAACTTGATTGTATAAAGTGTTTATAAAGCTAAGAGACATGCTAGACCACAAAACTAACAAAAACAAGGAAAACAAACAAACTAGAAATTTGTTTGGGTGCTATTGATTGTGTTAGAGGAATACAATGTTTACTTATTAATTAAATCATATTGATCTAATTACTAAGTTACGTATTATCTTTTTCTACTTAAGCTAAACTCTAGGCATATAATAATTAATTGCTTTATTAATTATTATCATGCAACCTAGTTTTTTTCACCCTTTTAGGATTTTGATCTCCTTTTATAAGGATTGATCTCTCTTGTAATCTTATTGAGAAACATTCATTTTATTGAATTTCAACTTTTATTTTTGCACATCAAGAATGTCTCCTCTTTTGTGGATCCATGCGTTCAGGACTCTCTAGCTTCTTGCTTCTCTCTCTTTCTGTGACAGGTGTTTGCATGCAGGTGTTCTTGGGAGATGTGAGTTGTTTACTCGTTAACTCCATGTGTTCAGGCCTCTCTAGTTTCTTACTTCTCTCTCTTTTTGTGACATGTGTTTGCATGTAGGTGTTCTTGGGAGTTGTGGGTTATTTACTCATCAACTCCAATAGATTGCACATGTACCTAGGTGATCTTGTACTAGATATGCTAGGTAGGAAAACCTTTGTGAGTAGAACTCACAAAATGGAGTTAGGTAGTTGGACTACCCTTTCAAGTTGTTGGAAACATGCAATAATCTCCATCGTTGTGTTGAGGAGGTGAAATATTTATTTTCCCTTCTCTTCCAACATTTTGCTGAAATTCTTGTCACCCTTTTCTCAAAGTACCCCTCACCACTTTTGTCTCCTCTCATGAATGTACATTGACCATGTTTCATCCTCCTTTTCAAAATTATTCCTCTTCTATTTTCCTTTGTGGGATTCAACTCACCGCTAACCAAAGTCCTCCATCAAATAACCTCTCCCCTCTTTCTCTCCTTCATAGATTTTAATCCACTACAAATTAACCACCTCCACCAATTCTCATCAACAACATCCTCTACCACCTCGAGACACACACACACACACACATGCAAACTTATATCACCAATCCATAATTTGAAAACTCCGTCTGTCCACTATCTCAACTTGTACCTCTATTGTTGCAACATCTTTTTCATCATCTTTTTCTATGACTGCAACCTCTTCAATTAACACATGCTTCTTTCTCACTCAATCCTTCAATCTTGTTTATCTCCTCTTCAAATGAGGTATCAACCTCTTCAATCAGTTCTACTACTATGACATCTTTACTCATTTCAAATAACGCACCATCAGGTCATCAGGTTCTCAAGCAGTCTTGCTGACACCTCTATATTTTGAACTTCTTCTTCCACTACATTAATCTCTCACTCTTCTTCTACATACACATCCTCTGAGGACATTCATTTACCAATATATAGTATTTTGCAACCATTTCCTATTCTCTTTTCTCCTCTTTGTTCATTTGGACTGCTCTCATTTCTTATTTTTTGCCTTATCTCCCCCAAGACTTCTTTCCTTTGTGCTTCTCTCCAAAATATAGTTATCCATATCTTCTTTCTCCCCTTTTCCAACAAGAGGATTGACAACACCCATATAATTACAAACCCTTGCTTCCTCTTTCTTTTCTCCATCAACGACTTTGAATCTTTCTAACTCTCACTATTTTAGGACTTCCCCACACCTGCATCGCCTCTCAAGATTATCTCAAACTCTTAGTATCTCTCTATTATTTCATAGCTTGTTCCTCCCATATGTTGATTTCTTAAGACTTCCACACATGTGTATTAATCCTCTTGAACCCTTAAGACAACTCAACCACTTTACCTCCACCCACATTTCTTGGTACAGGCTACCTCACATCTGGTGCTTTGCTTATGCACTATGGAGCACCAACTCTGATACCATTTGATGTAGAAGAAAAACTTTCCTACACTCATCTCAAAACTCAAACACAAAATATAATGTAAGATTCTTTGCACTTAATTCTAATTTATATTAAATAAACAACTTAATAAATGTATTACAAAATTAGCCTTCATATTATCCTTCCAATCTAAAACTCTCACTCGCTCAGCTCTATTATTGGGGCTCTCACCCACCCAAGCTCGCATATCTCTTTAATTAGACTCTTTAATCCAATCAGCCCCTCTCCCCCTTCTCTAATTTTTATTTATTGCATTTATAAACTCTTCCAACCAATCGACCACTCATTCTTTCTAACGTTTGAGATGTGGCCTTTTAGTCTTCATTTTTTTCAATTTATAATATTTTTCATTTATTTCCCAATTCACCATGAGACCAAATTTTGATGCTTAGTTTATGTTTTTATTTCTTTTTCTTTTACATTCCCATGACAGTTATCTACACATTGGCATCATTCTAAAAGCTTCTAAAATTATTTCCATAACTTGTTTTCAATGCTGTGTGGTGTAATGGTCTCTAGCCTTTCACCATTTTATTACAATTGTTTGGATTTTAGAAGTAAGAGGAATATCCACCAATTGTTAATCTGCAGTGCAAAAAATGGAACACCCACTCAAAACAAGACTCAACCCACAAAGAAAGAGGCCCTCGCAATAAAAAAGAGTAGGTCATATGAATACCCATACATTTCAAACTTCATAAATTGAATAATGGAAACCTTTGTAATTAATTCATGGATGCATTCTAAATCTATCAATAAGAGGAATTTTTATGTGAATTTTTTTTTATCCTCCTAAACAATTATTTTTGTGGATGTGCTTGTTGAGTGCCAAATTGCCAACTGTCATAAACTAGATTCTAGCAAATTTGATTATACAAAGTGTTTATGAAGTTGAGAGATATGATAGACTACAAAACCAACCAAAACAAGGAAAACAAAAAACAAAATAGAACCTTTCCGGGTGGTGCTGATTGTACATGCGCCCAAGTTCTCCTACACCATCTATTTCTCAAATTCTTGTCTTTGATTCTAAGACTTCTTATCTTACATGCTAGTAATTTATACTCTCAAATGAACCATTCTATAACTGATTCTTTGATTTATTTTTCTTATTTTATTTCATTTTATTTATTTCATCCCCTTTATACTCTTCATCTTCTTCATTCTCCTGATAAATTGAATTATCTCTATATCAATAGGGATGTTCATTTCTATTAACTAGTGAAGTTGTCATTCCATCATATAATACATTTAACCTTGTATTCATATTTGCATGGATGCTTTATCTAGATGAGATCCTATATCCCTTTATTCTATGTAATATTCATGAATCTACCATTTTTTGATATTCTAGACTAGGCCATTCACCCCATCTCCCTGTTTTGGACCTCTAGAAAGTCTATCACTATGATTCCCTAAGTTTTTTCATCTATTATTGGTGTATTTGTATCATTATTTTAAAAATTATATAAATAAATGAAGTGGAAAACTTACTAATATATTCTCACTAGATAGCTTCTTTGTAATATTGTCATTGAACAATGAACTTCTCTATGTTGAACACATCAAATAACTGAGAGGGGGTTGAATCAGTTATTCTCACACACTTTACAAAACTTTTCATTCATTGGTAAACTATTTAACATAAAAAAAAAAAACTTCTAATTCAGAGAACACCAAGATTTACGTGGAAAACCCAATCTAGGAAAAGCCACAAAGAGTCTGATTCTCATGAAATGTAAACACTAGTTAAGGTGACACTGATTAAGGTAATTTATACAAATGCTCACTATTTTTTGTGCTCATTGTAGGTAACACTCATAGTCAGGCTAACTACCCTTAAATATGAAAAGGCTCACTACCAACACAAAGATAGATACAATGAAATACAAACTCACAAACTTGCATTTGAATATGCATGAATAGTTCAACAACTAAGATCTACCATCACAATCACCAGTAGATCACCAATTATCTAATCCATTGTTGGCAGTACATAAGAACTGAATGAATCTTCATTCTACCACCTCAGTTAACATTGCTCACATACAACACTGCCACTGTTTCACACTATATTTTTCACCACTCACGCCATACTTAGCACACATGGATACAAAAAGGTTATTCTTTATTTATACCGGTATATGATCATACATATGTTGGCTTCACACCAAACCTATGACAACCCCAATGCTAATGAAATTATAATCACATTTAATACATAGCATTGATCCTAAATCTAGAAAATACATAAGACCAATTATACTCTACACCACAACCTACAGATATGTTGCACTTAAGATATTACATTTTCCAAGAGCTGCCACAACCAAGGCCAAAATATGTGACCACCAATAGAAGAATCATCATTATATGTTGTAGTCGATATATCAAAAAACATCTAATGAACTTGCATAATTATCTAGATACCTGTAGAAACTATGTAGCCAACACATGAACCAGAAACCAATAGAATAGTCCATATGAAATACAACACCTAAAAAATGTTAGTGCACCAAAAGAAAATAGATCATGAGTAGAACAGTGTACACTACCAAGGAACACCAAAAAATGTTCATATTGAACCTATCTTATGTATAACCGAAATTCATGTTGCATAACCAATAATGAATAGGTACAACACCAAAACTACCAACAACCAACCGATACTACTAGAGTCTTGATATGGAGTTTTCAACATCAATGAAAATCAATTCTATAAACAACTCAATAAGTCTAACAATCTCTCTCTTTAGCATTGATGGAAAAGCACCAAAACAACAAAAAAGCTCCAGAACTCCAAAAATTCCCCCTAAGTAAATTTAACATGTATTCTCCTTTTCTCTCCCCACATTTTCCACAATGGAAAATGGCCAAAAACAAACAAATTAAATTCAAAGCAATACAATAGTCTTCACCAAAAATACATTTTTATTCCTCTTCTTTAGAATAGGAAACTCTTTAAATTCCACTTAGCAATTTCAACCTCCATCTAGGCACACAAACTAGCACAATCCACTAGTCTTTTGAATGACTTCATCAAATCCAAAGATTGAAACATCTCTACAAAATCCTCTGCATTGATTAGTATGCCAAAAGAAAGCCTCAATCGGACCTCAATCATGTCTCTCACTAGCCAAAAATTTTTATTAAATCTTTTCTCCATCTCTGTAGTAGCAATAAATTTGTTTTAAGTTCACCAATTTTGATTCTTTGTTTTCCATCTTGATCCTTAAAAACATCATTGTTGGAATGGAGAGATAGGGTACTGAGAGGGGAGGGGTGAATCAGTGTCCTAAAAAACTTTTAACTTCAAACTCAATCAGCAAACAGTAGTAAACTAGTTTATCCAACTGAATCCATTGTGTGCATCATTCATTCAATTAACTTGTAAATGTAAATTGCATGAAAAATAAACAATAATTCAATCACATAACACAAGTAATTTGGTTATACATAAACCCTTGTTAGAAGGTAAAAACTACAGTGGAAATGACACCCACAAATTCTTCACTAGTGCAGATAATAAAGTTTTCCGATTAAGGCTACAAGTTGTGATCACTCCTAATGATCTTACCCTGTTAAGAGTAACAATTAGAACAGCTAGGTCTACTTGGTTAAAGGATTTTAACAACACTACTTGAGTGTGTACTCACTTAAGAGATTTACAATAAGACTGCTAGGTCTACTCTATTAAGAGATTTTGCTAACTCTGTTACAATGATAAGAGAATAACAGAAAGTATCTGTAATTGACAAATTAACTTTGTTTGAATCAGATCTATGAAGTATCAAATGTATGTCACCTTAATATGTGAATATCTTGCCTTTGAACTGCTCGGTAGCCTTGACTAATTCTGAATAATCTAAATATCTCTGATTTTTGCTCAACCTTGATTGATAACTAATGTCTTGAAGATGGTTGCTTGCTTCAAGATCTCCTTCTTCTCCTT
This sequence comes from Chamaecyparis obtusa, assembly GCA_027943335.1. NCBI lineage: Eukaryota > Viridiplantae > Streptophyta > Pinopsida > Cupressales > Cupressaceae > Chamaecyparis > Chamaecyparis obtusa. The sequence continues at coordinate 295,340 of BSBK01006648.1, read as the reverse complement.
CACATACATTATGTCAAAATGACATGAATTAAAATTATATAGCATACTGCTATGACCTATGACCTAATTAGGTTTACATCATCTTAGGAAAAACCCTAAGATCTACGATATACAAAAAAAAAAACCTAAATCTAACAATTACAAAGAGATCATCATCACAATTAATGATTACATCTATAATAAATGATCCTTGATCTTGGTAAAATGTTTTTTGATTCTGTTGTAACTGTTTACATAGATAAATGTGCCAAACTGATTACTATGTCATTTCTTGGATTTCTTGGTAAACACTATCAATACTGCTCGGTGAATACACTGGTGCTTGGTGTCCAATCTTCTCAGTGTTTACTGATACTCGGTACCGATATACACTGATGCTCGGTAATACTGCTTTGGGACTCAGTTAAAACTATTTCCTTTTAGTTCTCGGTACTGCCTTGAGACAACTCGGTGTGAAGGCTTATGTAGTTAACCGACTAGCATATGTAGCATGTAGTTCTTCCTTTTACTGACTGAATAGTATAGGTACCCGACTGATCATCTTTGATACTAATGACAATACTTAATACTCAAATAGAGATAACAATCTCCCACTTTGGCATTAGTATAGACCTAATGTCTCAGAAATATTCTAACTTCTCCATGTATACATTGGTAACTTATCTCATGAAAATTTTCTTCCCCGCGGTGCATGCTCCCGGTATATGTGTAGTACACTTAACATATAATTACACAATTTGGCATATACATTATATACATTATGTTTTCCCCCTTTTTGATAATAATGCCAAACTCAAAAATTGTGTACTTACAGTTTATAAAAAATGTTGTGGTGGGTTTTCTTCAAAGAGTCTAAGAGGTTTTCCCATTCCTCTTTCAAGTTGGTTAGAGCAATGTGCTCCAAAATGATTTGTGCATGCATGTCAAAGATATTTTCCAACACATAAATTTTTGGTGTTGAAACTAAAGCTTGTTCTTTGACTATATGTTTCTCAAATATCTTAAGATGGGGAAGCAAATTTTTTTGTAGCTCGGTGACTTGGTCACTTATCCTGTCCTCCTGCTTCCTCAACTCTACTCTTAACCACCTAAGTTCTTGAACTTTGAGTATATGCTTACTAAAAGCATTTGGCTCAGTTAAGGCTGCTTGTGCACTAGCTTGGATTTCGATATCCAGCTATTTTATATTATCAATATCTCAATAGTGAAGTTCTCCATAGTGCAAAGCTTGACCAACATATGTATAATTATCTAAGTAATAGATTGGATGTCGGTGATTACCTCAGATAACTTGACCTTGTTTATTGCCACTTCTTGGCTGATTTTCTCTGCTAGTTTGTGTTGTATCTTTGATTCTGCCCTCTCTTCAATTCTCTTTTCTGCTTTGGTGTCCGGGGCATTGATTTCTTGTGCAAGGGTAGCAAGTTGGTCCATAATCGGTGTATCTTCATTAATTTGTACCTCAGGCACAACCTATTGTAAGATGTCTCTTACATTTTCTAGTATTTCCTTGATCTTGCATTCCTTCCTCAACTTCTCCTAAGATGATTTTCGTGTACAAAAATCCCCATATTTTCTTAGTTCTTTGGGGTCTAGGGTCCTCGGGTCACATTCTGGTATTACAATGATTTCATCAAGTGTGACTGGCCCTTTTCCATGTTTCTTCTTCTTCTTCTTCGGCTCTTGACGTGAGCTCTTAACAAATGGAACTATTGCTTTCTCCTCAACATTCTATGTTACATGCTCGATTGACACATTATCCTCTTTTCTCTGCTCCTCAGTAACCTGTGTGTTAGTTGATTGAGATGGATCTTCTAATGTTGTGTTAGGTGGGGTTGCCTCAGTTGTCTTAGGGTCATCTTGGCCCTGTGTTTCTTCCTCTTTTGTCTTGGGCTCATTTGTCTCTACCAGTGTGCTATCTCCATGATCCCCTGATGTATCCATTGGTTGCTCAGGGTTTGAGCCTTCAGGTTTCTCCTTAGAGACAATTTCAACTGCTTCCATCAGAATAGGAAGTTCACCCGATAGTGATGTGATTACTGGATTGGTAAATGTACCTTCATCTTGTGTGTTAGCTCCAACAATTGTCACATCTTCATCAACATCTTGATCATTAGGATCACCATTTGTGATGTCCTCAATGAGTAAATCAAGTGCAGTGTTATCTATTACTTGGATCTCAGCTTGATCTGGTGCATCCTGTGAAAAGCTTAACTCCTCGGTGGCAACTGTAGTATCAGGTACCTCAGTAACTAATGTATCTAACTTATCTTGTTTCAGTGCTAGGTTTGCATCATCAATGTGAAGTCTTTTATCTTTTGTCTTCAACTTGTTCTGATAAATTTTTGCTAATGCCATCTTTTCAGCTTGCTCTCGAGCTTGTACAATTGAGGTCCAAATGAGTTGACTATTCTCATCTATGTCTGCCAGATTTTCATCAAGTATCTGCAGTGCCTGGTTCTTCACTCTAAACCTCTTTGAGTATGTACTCATATATTCCTCAATTTTAGGAATAGTCAATTGAGGAATTTCCAAAACTAGGTATTGTTCCCCAATTTTCTTCTCGGTGTCTAAGGCATAGGATCATTTTTGTGTGATTCTTTCCTCTAGTGCCTTAGGTAGATGTTTGGCAAATTCAATGGGAACTCTTTTGGATCGAATCATCATCTAGATGATTGCATCTTCTAGTTTATTCTAATCCTCAGTTGATAAGTGCTCAAACCGACTAATTTTAGGATCAGTAATTTCACCATTCTCAATTATATCTTCTAAAACTTCATCAATTGATCTACTTTTATTGCTAATAACTTTAAACTAATTATTGTCATCTTCTTCATCATCTAAGTCTTCATTACCCCTAATCAATTTTCTTCTTTTCCTTGGGGCATCAGAAGAAGTTTTAGTACCACTTTTGGTGTATGTCTTGTTTTGGTGCTGTTGCCTTTGGTTTTGTGAACTTCACAACTCCTTTCTTCGATGACAATGAGGTTGTAGTTGTAGACCTTGTGCGTGCCCTTGTTTGTACATCTAACTGCTTCTTCTTTGGAGTTGGTGAAGGGGAAATTGGTGTAGAGTCTATGCCTTTTTCTGACTCAGTTTCTTCACTGCCATGAGGCTTGTCAGTTAGCATTAACTAACCTTCTATTGCAACTTCAATCGGTGTACTATCAGATGATCCAGTATCATCTCCAAACTTCTCAACAAGAGTCTTCATCATTTTTATGAATTGATTTGTTATCTTACCAATAACCAAGCCTATTTTTATTCTTGTCTTGGCCTCCTCATATGTTCCAAACCTTTCAGCATTTACATCCTTTGGTGTAGCCAGTAGAGCCTTAATTGATTTTGAAGCAAAATCAATATCTATTTCATAAACCATGGGGGCTAGCCATTTAGTCGTAGGCTCCACAACCTTTATTAATCTATGGTCAATGTCCACAAGAAAACATATCTCCTGCTCATAGTCTTCTACTAGTTGATTGAGAATTATGCTTTGATAATTCATTCTACTCTTGAATTGTTCAAATTAGTTATCTAAAACATTGTTGAGATTATTTCCCAATCCTCTTATCAAATCTAAAATTTGTGTTATCATTGGCTTGTCAGTTGACCACTCTATGTTATCAACAGAAGGGAAAAATCTTTGCACATAGAAAAATATGCAAAGTAGTAGGGATCCAAACTTACATGTGTTGGACTTTGCCAACCGGATTGTCTTCATTTTCTCTTCAACTTGCTTCAACAAAAGCTTAGCTAGGTCCAACTGATACCCTTTCTTGACAATTCGGTGAGCTATATCAACTGCTCCACAAGGCACACTATTCTTCCTGCTTGACTGATAGATTTTGTAGCCAATGACATGCGTTACATATTTTACTTCTGGGTCCTTTATTGTACTGATCTTCAGTGCTCAACCATCCCACTTAGCTCTAGTTTTCTTCTCAATATCCGCTTTCGATGCACTGGGAATTGCCTTCGCTTTATCTGTGGTAGGATAACTGGTGACTTCATGTATCATCTTCTTTGTAATCTCTATCAATTCATCTAGCCATAACCTTCCATCATGATACTGACTAAGCACAACCCTAATCCATTCTCTTTTAAACTCCCTCAGGAAATTTAGGGCATTGGTTAAACCGATTACCTCCAATTGCTTGTGTTCAGGTTTAAGTCTTCCATCCTCTCCGCAAAGCTTCTGATAAGCTGCATACATATCAAAGTCTCCAATTTCACCTATTTTACAGTGAATGTATGATCTCACATCTTCAACTAATAGAACCCTAGGGGGTATGCTTGAAAAATCTCTCATTGGATCAATTTTAGATGCAACTTCAGGGTGAAGTTTGTATCGGGGTTCGTCACATGTAGCTGACACTATCAAGTTTACTTCTTCCTCCTCTACAAATTTGAATTTGTTTATCTTCAATGCAGATGCCATTTTTCTTAACTTAGGGTTTTTGTAAATACTTTGAATTAGCTCGGTAGTAACTGTACTTGCTCAAAAATAATGATGAACATGCTCAGTTGAATCTGAAACTGCTTTGAATGCACCTGAAACTCTTTTCTCTGAAATCACTCTCTGAAAGTTCTTGCTCTTCGAAATCGCTTGGTGAAAAATAAGCTAAGTTGTTTGTCTATTTATAACCTTTTCAAATTCCTACTTAAAATACTTGTAATAAATGCTCGACCTAATTATAGCTCAACGACAACTGTCAATTCGGTGATTACCACAAAGTATCAACAACTCGGTTAACACATGACTTTTTCATTTGGTTAATACTGATACTCAGTTAACCTTGCATGATAGTCACCGACGGGTAACTCTTTACTTGTTCTAGCATATACTGACTGTATGACTTTGTAAACCATAATGCATCTCAATTCATGCAGATTTGGTATGTGTACATCAAATATAAGGAACTGTATGTAAAATAAGATCAATTTGGAATATCAGTTCCATACATACCTTTTTCACCTTAGGTGGAGGTTCCGATGTCACCCAATCAATGGACGAGGTTTCACCGACTGCATTTCTTGACTCAGCATTCTCATTTGATGCCTTTCTCCACATAGTGTTTCTAATCCTAATGATATCTGCAATTGTTTTTCCATTCTCAAAGATTTGTTCTTCTGGTGCTCAGTCTCTACAATCCTTACTTAGGTGACTGACTTTGTGACAATGTAAGCATGCCATACCAGTACCTATCCAACTTTGTGATTTTCCAGCCCATCTCTTCCTCATACAATTAGCTGCAATATGTCCATACCTTCCACATACTATGTAGTTAACCCATGTGTTATAATCCCAAGTGTAAGCATTACCTTATCTCTTCAGTTGATAGGATTTGTTATGTCCTTTCGGTGTCCAGACTTGCGTCATCTTTTCTTTACATTCTTGTGGGGTGTGTCCATTCTTGTTGCAAGTATAACATAGTTTCTCCATGTGGGGTTTGTTAGGAGTCCTATTCAACTTAGATCTACACTCATATGCTTGATGTCCAAACTTATTACAATTATAATAGTGACCATTGAACTTAGGAGTGGTTTTAGGTTTACCTTGTGCTTTACTTCTGCAAACATTTGAAGTATGTCCTGGTTTGCCACAGTGATAGCATGTCAATGTCTTAGGCCTCTGATTATGATTTTTATTCACCTGTTTAGCTTGCTTGTATGATTCTCCTTGCTCAGTGTAGCCTAATCTAGTGGTGCTTCCAAGTCCTCTTTGACTAATCAGAAAGTCATCAATTTTCTTTGAACTGTCTTCAACCTTTTTTACCATCTCATTATGTTGTTGCTGCATCTTTACTTCATTTCTTAGTTTCTCATTCTCTTCCCTGAGTACTCCAATATCTTCAAGTTTTCTTGTCAACTCACCATTTACTCGGTTGATCTCCCAACTTACAATAATCATCTGATTGGATATTTCAAAGTGATGCTCGGTAAGTCTATGTATCTCAATTTCTTTTACTTGTAGTTGTTTAGTCATCTGTCTTCTATCTTCAATAGCCAGATTCCTCTCTTGTTCATCTTGTCTAGCATTGTTCATTACATCAATCATTCTCACCATTTGTGTCTCTTGACCGATTTACGAGCCTTCTTTTGATTATCCTATTAAAGATATGGTTATTACTCAAGATGAAATTCTTGATGCATGTACTAATCTTATTATTGTTGTGGAGGTTAATGCTAATGATGATGATGCTTATACTAGCTCTCCTCCTCTTGATATTTCATATTATGATGAATAAGTTATAGATTTGTTTTATGCAACTGAAGATTGCATTTTTTATTCTATGACTCCTGATTCAAAATATGATTTTGCTTTCCAAAGTATTACTGATTCAGCACTAGGAGATCCCAATGATGGGAGATCTACTAGTGGTTATTGCCTTATTGCAGGCTCAAGTGTTGATCCATCTCCATCTCTATTTTCTACTGGAAATGAATATTCAGAATGTACACATGCATCTAAAGTAGTTCTATGGAATCAAATATTACCTGAAGATTTGGGTCCTTCTCTACAAGCTCCTACACCTTTGTATTGTAATAATCAAAGTGTTATTTCAAAGAGTCCTATGTACCATTCAAGTTCCAATAACATGTCACTCCATAATCACTTCATGAAATATCAAGTTGAAGATACACATGAGTCCCTCATCCATTGCAAGGGAAATGATCCAACTGTCGATATCTTAAAGACACTTTCTCAAGAGAAATCTCAAAATCATTGTAAACATTTGGGTTTGATACCTATTTCTCTAATCACCCCAAGTAAAGATTAAAGGGGGGTGTAAGAATTTAGTAATATTTCCTTGGTTGTTTTATTTAATTTGAGGATAAACCAAGGTATCCTCCTTTTATTTTATTTAGGATATTCTTAAAGGAATATCTACATGTAATTTTGTCCTCTAGTCCAAGTGGGAGGACAACTCATATTTTGTAATTGCTTTAATAAGGAAAATAGTTTATTCCTCCTTATGAGGATGCTCACACTTGGCACACACTTAGTATGAATGTGGAACTCATACACATATGGAGTTACATGCAAACTCCTTCACTCATCTCTACTTAAGAGATGCTTCTCCACACACTTGAGACAATTTTCTCTCACATAATTTTTTCACATTTCCTACACACAATTTTCTCTCCTCTTAGTTCTATCATTATTGTATTGAGCTTCTTGCTCATATTCTATCTCTCTCCCTCTTTAGGCTTTTCATGCCTCATTCATAATACACAAAGGGGTTTTTATTTTCTTTTCCCCTGACAAAAATCTCTTGGCTCTTGTTGGGATTCTTGGAGTATTCTCATGTTTTGGTGATTGATCTTGCAACTTCATCTCTATTTTGGCTTATGGTAAACTCCTTGCACTTCACTTTCTTGGATGATTTCATGAACTTATTTTCATTCTTTTAATAATTCTAACAATATCTAACTCATAAGAAAAATTCAGTGAGGCTTTAGCCTATTTTGCTAGGGTTGAGGCATGCAAGTTCCTTAACCATAAAATTGGCCTCTATGAGATCAATCATAAATACTAACAATAAAAAGATAAAGTATGAGATTGAATGATAATCTGACTACAACAAATGAATTTCACTTAGCTAATTGAACTTAATTTTTTGTTAGATATTGATTTGAATAGGTGATTGTATTTGAACTAATGGAATAGTATTTCCCTAGTGTGTTGTACTAATAACTAATTCATTTTCCATTATTAGTGGCTTAAGGGAACTAATGAATATTTTATTGACATTGATATTGTATAAGGTATTCTCTTTATATCTTTTAATTTTTTGTGTTGTTGATATGGTATTTTCAAAAAATTATTAGAAATTAGAAATTAAAAAATAAAAACCTGAATCTAAAAATTAAATTTAGAAATGAATGCAAAATTAGAAACCCTAATTCAGAAGACTTAAGGTAGAAATCCTAATTCAAACAAAAAAATGCAAAATACAAAAAAAAACAAAGGCACAACCAACCTAAAGGGAAGTGAATTTCATATTGTGACTAAAAATAGCTAGGTGTAAGCAATATCTTACTTTTTCACATTACTATCTAAAAGGAAGCCAAGTGCAGAATAATGCTTCCAAATGCTAACTTTAACAGGAGGGAATATGCAATATTTTTTGCACCCTTAAGCTATTGAAAACTAGATAAACACGCATATAAAATCATATTGAAGTAAATAAACTCACAACACCAGATATACGTGGGAAAAAACTTTTGGGAAAAAATCCACACCCCAAAATCTAGACCCAATTGTATTATCAACAATAATTATAGTTACAATACAATCCTATAGCCAATGCTCTTCAAGAGAAAATACATCAGTAGAGAATTCTAGAGAATATTCAGCCCGTAAAAACTCCTTAGAAGATATCCAACATAACATCATAAAATTCACTAAGGAGTAACATATTTATAGAGCTCAACACAAGTGGAAATAGCCCATGGTTTCCAAAACCATCTCTAATACCAAAGAGGTATATGGTGTAAACTTTCTAAACCAATGACATGTTTCACATAGAAACTTCCAATGGCATAAAGCATAGTTCATCCATAATGGTCACCATTCCATATGAAACACCTACCATTAGTTTATATGTTGTCATTAGTGTCACACATACAGTCAGTAAAGGAAGCAAAAAGTCTAGTTGATCAACACTCTAAGTATAGTAATCGAGCAGAGCACAAAGAAAAATATCATAGTAACCGAACACAGTCATGACCGAGCACTCATAACGAGCCATATGATTACTGAGCATTGAGTACAGACATAACCAAGCATTCAGGTTTACCAAGCATCAGTAATTAACCGAGTGATGAATGCAGTATATACTGAGCAATATAGGAAAGACATAAAAGGTTGTAATGGTGCAGAATACAAGGTAAACAATTTACACTAAGCTAAAAAATGGTTTACTAAGATTGAGGTGAAGATTAAATGTGGATGTAATCATTTAATGATTGATGATCCCTATGTAATGATGTTTTAGGTTATTCATTTAGATCATACATATTAGGTTTTCTATATGAAGTCATAACCCTAATTAGGTCAAAGTATTTTGATATAATAATTGTCAAGATGTCACTTTTACACATACCATACATGAAGTAGCCATACACAAAAACATTTGAAGATCAGACAGGGTTGTGAAGTTAAAGTTATGATAGAGCATTCAAGTATTGAATCAGTATTAGATTAGAAGGCTATTGAGCACAATTCATTGAAGAAATCTATCACAACAAGGTGATAAAAGATAAGTACTCATCAGATTTGAAATCAGGCAAAGTTAGTTGTTATATACAGGTCAATTTTGTTGTTACTTTCTAACAATTGTGGCAGATTTAAATCTCTCAACAGAGTAGACCTAACAAGTCTTTTTGTAAATCTCTTAACCAAGTGCACACTTAATAGTGTTGCTTAAATCATTTAATCAGGTAGATCCTTACAGATTTTTATAGTTACTCATAATAGGGTAAGATCATCAGAAGTGATCAAACATTATAGCCTTAACCAGAAAAATTTATTACTGTAGTTAGTGAAGATTTTTAGGTGTCATCCCCACCATAGTTTTTACCTTCTAACAAGGTTTTATGCGATACCAAAATACTTATGTATTGTGTATGAAGTTTCATGGATTTTTACATGTTAGATTAGAAAGCATTTCTTATTTTTAGTAATGTTAAGAATGGATGGAAAAGATAACATGTTAGTCGGTTAATGAATTATATTGTTATAAGGATTCAGTTGAAATTTTTTTTGAGTTTACTGATTCAACCCTCCCCTCTTAGTAACACACCTTTCCATAATCCCAACAATAGGTATCAGAGCTAGTTATCTTGTTGAAGAAGTTTAATCATTGAAGAGGAAAAGATCTTAAAGATGGAAAGGTATAAGATTGATAAAATTATTGAAAATCATAAATTGGAGATGCAGGTTCTCATGGAACATCTTAAGGACATTAAGGAACAACTGAGAGAGTCACTAATCAAAATAAAGGAATTAGAATTTCGGCACAATGAGACAAATTATCACGAAGAAGAGATAGATGAATTATCTGAAGGATCTGGAAGCATATCTGATTCATCTGAGGGAACTATATCATATCTATCTCAAAAGTATCAGCACCTTATCGAGCAAGTGAAAGCAATGCAAATTGGACAAGAGATCAAATTTTAAGAATGATTGAAGTCATGAACAACACAAGACAAGTTGAACAAGAAAGGAATATGGATATTGAATATAGAAGACAAATGGCAGAAAAGTTGGAAGAAAAAGAATCTAAAATACTAAGGCTTACCGAGGATCACTTTGAAATTTCCAATCAGATGGTTGTCATGATTCAAGAAGTCAAATGAGTAAACAATGAACTTGCTAGAAAATTGGAAGATATTGGTGAATTAAGGGAAGAGAATGAAAGATTGAAAAATGATGTAAAAATGTAACAAAAACATAATGAGATGATAAAGAAAACTGAAGAAAATACCAAAAGGATGGATGAATTCCTAAATAGTCAAAAAAGATTGGACAACACCACTGGTTTAGGTTATACTAAGCAGGGAGAGTCATCAAAACAAGCCAAACAAAAGAATTTATATGCAAATCCAAGCCAAAGAATCTCTCATGCTATCACTGTAGAAAACCAGGTCACACATCAAATGTCTACAGAAGAAAAGCAAAAGGTATTCCTAAATCTACTCCTAAATTTGATGGTTATTATTATAATTACAACAAGTATGGACATCAAGCATATGAGTGTAGATCAAAGTTGAATAAGTCACCTAAGAGACACTACATGGAAAATCATTTTTTGTACTTGCAACATGTATGGACATAGATCACAAGAATGCTAGACAAAGATGAAACAAATTTGGAAACCAAAAAGATAGAACAACACATATCAACTAAGAAGGCAATGTAATTCTTACACTTGGGATTACAACACTTGGGTTAATTGCACAACATGTGGTAGATATGGTCATATTGCAGAAAATTGTATGATATTGCACTAGAGAGGAAAGTCTAGAAAATGGACAAATTCTGGAATGGCATGTCTAAACTGTCATAAGGTTAGTCATTTAAGTAAAGATTGTAGAGACCAAGCACCAGAAATGAATGGTGATATGAATGAAAATACCATTGATGGAATCAAAAGGAAAATGATTCAAATGTGGAGAAGATCAACTTAAGATAATGAAGGAACAAGCACAACAATCGGTGACACCTCATCCTTTGGGTTAGGTGATTTCACTACCTCCACATAAGCAAATCAAGTAAGTATGGGAACTGAATTTTAATCACTTATATCTTACAGCGGTTCCTTATTTCTATTGCATGAACATCAAATCAACATGAAATAAGATGCACTAGATTGTTATATGTTTTGAACTCAAAATGAGTATAGTCGGTAAAAGCATGACTGAGTGAAATTTTGTTAGTCAGTGAAAGTGTTAATTAGGTTAACCAAGTTACGTAGACAACTAAGCATTGTTAAAGTTAACTGAGCTGGATTATAAAAAGGAGATAACCAAATATTTTATTAATCGAGTTGTGGTTGGTGAAGCATTTAATGCAAAACTTTTAAGTAGGAAATATTTTTGGGTATAAATACATGTCGTGCCAACTTATTTTTCACATAGTGAACCAGAGCGAAACTAGAGAGAAAAGATTCCAAGCCATTTACAATGATTTGAGCATTTCACAAATTGTTTGGAAGCAATTCAAGTAAGTTTGAAGCAAACCAAGATATTTACATACAATTTTCATGAAGCCCTAATTTGTTGAAAATGATGGCATCCTCATTGAAGACCGTTCAATCTAAGGCCGATAGTGAGAAGAAGGTTATACTGATCAAGACTGCAACATACAAAGAACCTAAATATGAACTGCACCATGAGGTCACATCACAGGTTGATGAGAAAGGCACATTCTCAAGAATACCACCTAGGGTTTCATTGGTACAAGATATCTGATCTTACATTCACTGCAAGATCAGTGAAATAGGTGATTTTGAGTTGCAATCCACTTACCAAGAACTTTGCGTGGATGGGAAACTAAAGGATGAGCATACTCATATGGAGATCAAAGGTTTAACCAATGCCCTTCATTTTTTGAAGGTATTTAAGACCAATTGGATCAGGGTAGTACTCAATTGAGTACACAAGGGAAAAATATGGTTGGATGAACCAGTTACAATCACAAAGGATGTTATTCACATGGTCACCGGTTATCTAACAAGTGACAAAGCAAAATCCCTAAGGCACCCACCGAGGAGTGAGATTGAGAAATTGATAGGAGCCGAATGGGATGGCAGAGGTATGTGGATAAACACAATTAATGACCTTGAAACTAGATTTCAAGCATATGTAATTTCTTGTAAAGTATTCCATACTAGAAGACCGAACAATGTTCCTTGTGGTTTTGTTGACATAGAATACAAGATTGTAAAAACGGACTATAGTTAGACCTCATTGAGCTGATGTTGAGGTAACTAGAAGAAAACATGAGGACAATCCGAGTAACTAAGACCAACACTTGCAAGTTTGGATCATTACTAGTATGTATATTTTTCTACTTGAAAAATTCATTCCCCTCAATTGGTGATGTTCAATGGGATGTTAACAAACTGATTATCATGCAAATCAGTGATTTCATAAAGATTTTAGGTCAGAACTTTGAAATAGTAATGGATGATTATTTCAATAAATTCAAAGAAAGAATGCACAAGAGAAGCATGATACTTGCACAGTTAGTGGAACAATACAAAAATGATATATGTTTTCTAGTCGACACCGACTGCACTCTTATTAAGGAAATTGAACCAAGGACTGCATGGTTTCCACCTATGGATTATGAACTTGACATTGACCGAGTATCTAGGTCAATAAAGTCACTACTCGCAGAGCCCAAAGACAAGAAGACAACTAGGTTTGGAACCTATGAAGAAGAAAAGCTAAGAATTAAGATGGATTTGATCGGAGTAAAAGTTGGAAGAAAATCAAAGAAAATGATGGACACTTTTCCAGAATAATTTGGTTATGATGAAGAAGTAGAGAAGTCGGTTGAAGAAGAAACCGAGGAACAATTGCTAATCAGTAACAGTGAACATGATGAAAAGAGAAAGTCAGACAAAGAAATACAAGTAGCGTCGATGAAGGCAACAAAAGGTAAAAGGAAATAGATCAAGACCCTCACATGAGTGAGGAAAAGATCCTCTATAGGTGTTTCCCCACCTTTAAAAAATGGAGTTATAAAAATCACAAGGCCAACATTGATAAAGACATATCAAAAGAAGAGAGGCACTCAAGCATCCACCGAGCTACCTAAGAAGAGGAGAAAATTAATAAGAGATAAAGATGACATAGATTCTGATGAAGAAGATAATATTCAATTTAAGGTAGTTGTAAACAAGGCACAATCAATTAATGAGATGGTAAAGAATATAAAATAAACAGGAAGACTACGTCACCCTAAAATGAGTCGGTATGTACATATGTCTATCGAGGACTAGGAAAAAATGGAGTAAGAAATCATCAGCATGATGATTAAGTATAAGAAATTACTAGTTAAATTTTCAAATTATATTCCCAAAGAGTTATATGATAAGGTCTCAGCAAGATGGACTTATACCTTGCATACCGAGAAAAAGATGAGGGAAAGATCATTAATTTTGGCAATGTCAAACCTATTTGTTACAGAATTTGATAAAATGATGAAAGAATATGCCAAAAAATTTGTAATTAAAGGCTAAGAAATAAAAAATTTGTAGGGAAAACTTCAGGAAGTAGATGAGGAGAGTAAAGAGAAATAGATAAAAAATTTGAAGTCCAAGGTTGAAGTAGAACAAATTGCAATTGCAATTATCCTCGAGAAAGGTGTCATATGATGTGGAAAATGTGTACATTTTGATAATGTTGATCTTATTGCACATAGGCAATTTAAGAGACCATACACATATCAGACATAGAACAACCAGAAGATGATACATATGCAGAAGACTTCTATCTTGTTGGTTACATTGAGAAAGAGGATACACTCGAGCACATAGTCATTAATGGGAATGATGAAGTGTTAATTGAAGATATCATTGAAGGTGATCCTGATGACAAGGAAAAAGAGAAATGAAGATGTTACTGCTACTACTACCAAGAACACTGAGGCAGACAAGACTACCAAGGTAGCTATAGTACAAATACCAAGTAACTTACCAATTTTTGGGCAAGCCATAGACATTGTTAGACAAGAGAAACCCGAGGAGAACACACCTGAGAAACAAATGGATACTACCAAAGAGAAGGGTAAAGAAGGAAACAAAGGGACTGTCGAGCCTGAAAAAAAGAGGCAGAAGGCAAAGGAACATAAACTGAAGCAAATGTAGATGATTCTACAAGATGTACAAGGCCAAAATCCCAAGGAACTTAGACCAAGGGAATATAAAAAGGGAAAGAAAAGGAGGAAAGTGTCTCCACTGAGCCACCTAGGTCAAATTCGGAGCAGAAGGCTCTAGTTCCATATGGGCAATCCCCCACATCTAGTAAACAGGAGAAGAAAAAGAAGAAGAAACATGGTAAAGGTCTGGTCACCCTAAAAGAATTCATAGAGATACCTTCATGTGAACCAAGAACCTTAGACCCTCAATCTCTCAGGAGATATGGAGAATTATGCACCAGGAAATAAGCTCAGGAGAAGCTGAGGTGAGAGAGTAAGCATAAATAGGTGCTTGAAGATGTGAGAGAGATCCTAATGCAGGTTGTACCTGATGTCAATGTTTATGAGGCAACTCCCATCATTGACCAACTTGAAACACTTACTGGGTACATCAATTCTCCTAATGTTGATGCTAAGAAGAAAATTGAAGAGAGAGCGGGGTCTAAAATTCAAATCAAAATAGCAGAGAAAATTAGCCAAGCAGTGGCAATTGATAAGGTGAAGTTATCTAAAACTATAAATGAAATTGAAACTCTAATTCAATAGATACTCACCACTTTAAAAAATATTTTCACTTCAGAGTCATTTACTGCAAAGATAACAAAAAAATTGAAGAAGTTAGATGATGATCTATAGAAGAGTGCATAAATCTTAATCACATAACCCAATGCATTCAAATCACACTATGAAAAGGTCACGCATATACATGGGTTAAGAAATGAGCTAAGAAGAGAAGAAGACAAGATCAAGGATCAAACAACTGAGCTACAAGCAAAGTTGTTACCGCATATTGAGGTGATCCAAAGGCATGTAAAGAAAGCCAAGGATCTAGTAGCTACTCTTGAGCTATCATTAGTAGATCACATATTCGACATGCATGTACAAGTTGGTTTGGAGTAGATCGCCTTTGACATTTTGAAAGAGGAATGGGAAAACCTCCTAGCCAACTTGAAGAAAACCCATCAAAACATTTTTGATACGATGTAAGTATATACAATTTTGGTATTATTACCAAAAAAGGGGGAAGATATGTATACTTACAAGGGAGAAAACATGTATAGCTAGTATGTATACTTACAAGGGAGAAAACATGTATAGCTAGTATGTATACTTACCGAGGCATATAGACAGGGGGAATCTACAATTTTGAGTATTTAAAGTTTTTGAAAATTTGATTATAGCATACATATGTGTTTTTGTCACCAATGCCAAAGGGGGAGAATGTTAGTTTATATAGTGTCATTAGTGTCACACATACAGTCGGTAAAGGAAGCAAACAAGCTAGTCAGTCAACACTCTAATTATAGTAACTAAGAAGAGCACAAAGAAGAATATCATAGTCACCAAAATAGTCATGACTGAGCACTCATACCAAGCTAGATGATTACCGAGCACTGAGTACATACATAACCAAGAATTCAGGTTTACTGATCATTAGTAATTTACCGAGTGATGAATGCAGTATATACCAAGCAATACAGGAAAGACATGAAAGTTTGTAATGACACAAAATACAAGGTAAATGATTTACACCAAGCTAAAAAATGGTTTACTAAGATCAAGGTGAAGATTAAATATGGATGTAATCATTTAATGATTGATGATCCCTATGTAATGATATTTTAGGTTATTCATTTGGATCGTAGATCTTAGGTTTTCTAGATGAAGTCATAACCTTGATTAGGTCAAAATCTTTTGATATAAGAATTTTTTAGAAGTCACTTTTACACCATACATGAAGTAGCCGCACACACAAACATATGAAGATCAAACAGGGTTGTGAAGTTAAAGTTTTGACAGAGCATTAAAGGATTGAATCAGTATTAGATCATAAGGCTACTAAGAAGAGTTCAATGAAGAAATCCATCACAACAAGGTGATAACAACTAAGTACTTATCGTATCTAAAATAAGGCAAAGTTAGTTTCTATATATAGATCAATTCTATTATTACTTTTCTAACAATTGTGGCAAACTTAAATTTCTTAGTAGAGTAGACCTAACAAGTCTTTTTGTAAATCTCTTAACTAAGTGCACACTTAACAATGTTGCTTAAATCCTTTAACCAGGTATATCTTTACAGATTGTTATTGTTACTCCTAACGGGGTAAGATCATCAGAAGTGATCAAATATTATAGCCTTAACCAGTGAACTTTATTAATGCAGTTAGTGAAGCTTTGTGGGTGTCATCCCCACCGTAGTTTTTATCTTCTAACAAGGATTTCTATGATACCAAAATACTTGTGTATTGTGTATGAAGATTCATGGATGTTTACATGTTAGATTAGAAATAATTTCTTATTTTCAGTAATGTTATGAAGGGATGGAAAAGATAACATTTCAGTTGGTTAATGAATTACATTGTTATAAGGATTCAGTTGAAATTTTTTTTGAGTTTACTGATTCACCCCTCCCCTCTCAGTAACTCACCTTTCTATAATCCCAACACCTACCTCAGACCACTTGTCAATAGTGAACTCCACCATAAATATAAATTGCCAAACATTAACTCTCCATGACTTTTCCACCGAATTAGTAACTGTCACAATCATTATAGAAATGTGTCAAAGCTCCAACCTAGTACTTATGACACTAGCTCCTTAACATTAGGACTTCCAAAGTGGGTGTAAAAATAAATAATAAAATTAACATGTTTGGACTTAAAGGTTGAGACACCTTAATCCCAAAATTCTCCCACTTGTCGAAGACCTATCAAGAGTCAAAACTTTGTCACCTACTCAAGGCTCCAAGGCACATAGAACCAACACACCATATAATTTTTCAGTGTTCATTAAATTTCTTAATGCATCTAAAACCTTCACAAATTTATCAACCTTTTCTAACTTCACATTTCCATCTTCCACCATATCACAAAAAAATGAAACTGCACATCAATATACTTTTCTTAGGCATGGAAAGTAGGATTATTCGCTAAAAAAATAAGCACCCTAGATGTCACAATAGATAGTAATATGTCCTACATCAAAACCAATATCAGAGCACAATATCTTAAGCCAAATTCCCTCTTTACAAGTATGAGTAGCTTTCATGTGCTTTTCTTTTGTAGTGGACAAAGTGACTACAACATGTCATTTACTCATCCAACTAACTACACCACCAAACATCATGAAAACATATCCACTGTTGGATCTTCTTCTATCAATGTCATCTATCCAATCTGAATCCACATATCCACAAATACAAACTAAATGTTGAGGTCTAGTAGGATTACCATGAAAGCACAAGAAATACACAAATGTAACCCTTAATACCTAAACACTCTCTTAATTGCACCCCAATGCACCCTTCTAGGATTACCTATATACCGACTAAGGAATACCACTTATTAGGAAATGTTAGGACTTGTAAAAGCCATAACATACATTAAGATACCAACAACACTCACATAAGGTACTCTAGACATGTCCTAAATATCAATATGATAATTTAGACAATCCTCCTTAGAAAGGTTCTTCCCCTGTAACACTAGAACAACTAACTGTTTGCAAGCTATCATGTTGAATATCTCCAATACAGAGTTAGCATACTTACTATGTCTCATCCAAAGATTTCTTCTACCTCTATCTCTAATGATCCCAATCCCAATAATATATCTAGCTGCACCTATAATATTTATTTTAAACTGTGTTGCTAACTAAGACTCCAAATCTGAAATCATTATTTTATCATTTCCAATAAACAACATATCATACATATACGAGACTATGATAAGAATGTGACCATTTTCAGATTTATAATATACATAATGGTCAGATTTAGATCTCAAATTTCCCAAAGACAACACATAGGTATTAAACTTTTGATAGGTCACATTCTAGGTGACTATTTCAAACCATACAAAGATTTATTCAACTTACAAGCAAGGTTTTCTTTACCCTTTTCAAGGAAATGCTCTGGCTCTAACATATAAATTTCCTCCTCTAAATCACTGTGAAGAAATGTTGTCTTCACATCCATTTGCTCAACTTCAAAGTCATAAGATACTGCAAGTGATAACAAGAATCAAATGGATGTCAACTTAGCTACATGAGAGAATATTTTACCATAATCAATTCCAATACCCCTTTACGACCAACCGAGCCTTATGATTCTCAACACTGCCATCTGGACCCAATTTCTTTTTGAACACCCCTTTACATCCAATAGGTTTTCATCCTTAAGATAAAGGTACCAGATCCCATGTAGAATTCTTCTTTAATGCTTCCATCTCTTCATTCATGGCTTCCATCTAGGAAATTGCATCATTCGTACCCATAGCCTCTCTAATAGTCCTAGGCTCATCAATGTTAGAAATCAAATAAAATATACAACTGGAATCCAACAAAGAATATCCAAACCTTTCAAGAGAATAACCATATCTATCAGGTCATTATTTGCCATGAGTAGACCTCCTCAATGGTTGAAATTGAGGTTCTTGTTTAGAACTTTTAAATTTTCTTGAGCTCTCTTCATCATCAGGTCCAATAAGAGTGTGTAGGTCATTTCTCATCGGAGTAGATGGTCTCTGAACAATCTTCTTTTTTGGGTTCTCTTCCTTCTCTAGTTGCAAATCAACTGTGGAAGGTTTTAGCTCACAAAATATCACACATCTACTATAGATAACCTTGTCTACAACTTGATCCCAAAGCTTGTAACCTTTCACACCAATACCATAACCAATGAAGATACACTTAACTACTTTGTTCTCCAATTTTGAACTTTTCTCACTTGGAACATGAGAATATGCCTCACAACCAAAGACTATGAGATGTCTCGATGAGGTATTATTTCCAAACCATGCCTCCATGGGTGTCTTTTCAACAAGTGTTGAAGTAGAATATTTTTTAATTAAATAACATGGAATGGCTACAACTTTATCCTAGAACTTTTGTTCAAGCCCAACACAACTCAAAATACTCCTAGCCCTCTCCATCAATATTTTGTTCATTCTCTCTGTGACTCCATTTTGATTTGGTTTGTATGGAGTTGTCATATGTCTCTTAATTCCATGTTCCTTACATAACCTGTCAAATTATGCCAAACAAAACTCACTTCCATTGTCAATCCTCAAATAGTTAACTTTTCTACCAGTTTGTTTTTCAACCAAGGACTTGAATTCCTAAATCAACTGAAAACTTCAAATTTACTTCTAAGAAAATACAAAAATGTCCTTCTACTATACTCATCTATGAATGAAATGAAGTACACATATCTAGATATCAAAGGAACATTAACTAGACTAGACACATCTGAATGAATATATTCCAAAACCATAGAAGGCTTATAGAACTGGAATAAAAATAAATATGGTGTTGTTTACCATAAACACAATGTTCACAAAAGTCAAACTCAAGATTATAATCATCAAGGCCTTCAACAAGGCTATTATTATGTCAAACTCTAAGAACCTTCTCATCAATTTGACCTATTCTTTGGTACCATATATTTCTCTTCTTAGCTGGGAGCTTCATCTCCAAAGAATTTGAACCGTTAGGTATCCAAAAAGAATGATCATTAGATGTAGAAACAATAGTCTTATTTTCTTCATCTAATGGTGAGGATGAAGAATCCAAAGTCCTTTTCTAAGACTTCATAGAAGCACTATTGCACTAAACTATGCATGCATCTATCCTATACAAGGTGCCAATTCAAACACCCTTAGAAAGAACCATAGAGACTCTTGTCATCTTGCATCCACCACTTTAAAAAACAACCTCCACACCCATATCTCTAAGATTACTGACTAAAAGTAGGTTTTGTGCAAAACCAAGGATATGTAGTACACCATCAATCCCCTTCACTCTTCCATTAGGGAATCTGATCTTAACTCTACCACAACCAACAACATTCAGGTGAGAATTATCACCCAGATACACCTTCTTACCATCAAGATCTTCATACTTCTAAAATCAATCTTTGTGAGATGTCATGTGGAAAGAAGCACCCGAATCTATCAACCACACATCTTCTAATGCATATTTTTCCAACGCTACAAAAAAATCACCTACTTCATCTTAAGAGGATTTTTTAGAGTTAGAATCAAAGAAATCCTTTTTACCTTTCTTTTTCTTCTCCACCTTGCACTCTTTTTGAAGATGACCATGTTTGCTATAATTCTAAATTTTTGCCTTGTACTTCTTACTAGGAGATTTAGATCTCTCGGAAGACTTGGATTTACCCTTCTTGTCCTTCTTCTTTCCTTTCTCCATTGTTCTACCACAAGCAACTAGGGCCTCCTTAGCCATCTTAGAAGATTTTCTTTGCATCTCTTCAAATAAAAACAAACCAACTATGTCCTCCAATTTGAAAGTGGTTGTTGTGCTTCCAATGACCATAACAAGGTGATCCCACAAGTATAGAAAAGAACATAACATAAGCATACATTTATTTTGATTGATGTATCAATCTTATCACCAACAAGATTCAATTAAATAACTAGCATATTAAATGTATTCAAGTGATATGCAACAAACCCTCCTTCCTCCATCCTCAAATAATACAACTTCTTTCTTAGGAATAACTTATTTACCAAGTATTTATCCTTATAAATATCACCA
This sequence comes from Chamaecyparis obtusa, assembly GCA_027943335.1. NCBI lineage: Eukaryota > Viridiplantae > Streptophyta > Pinopsida > Cupressales > Cupressaceae > Chamaecyparis > Chamaecyparis obtusa. The sequence goes on along the minus strand of BSBK01006648.1, from coordinate 274,346 downwards.
AGCTTCTTCCAAAACTCAGATGTAATCTTCTCTTCATGGACATTTAGGAGCATCAAATTAGCCAAATAGAGTCTTATCAAACCCTTGTATTTTTTATCCATTTTATCTCACTCATCCCAAGGTGTAGCTTGGGGTTTCATTGAAGAAACCACAACCCATATATCTCTATCTATAAGCATGTCCTCCATTTTGATTTTTCATAACTCAAAATTGCTTCCATTAAATTTATCCATCTTTACTCTACTGGATGTGCTTGCCATATCTAACCTACAACAAGGTTATGAAATATTCCTCTACAAAACTCCCATTGAAACTAGATCAGCACATAAAAATCCTTCTACCCAACAATAATAACAAAGTTGGCTAGGCTCTGATACCAATTGAAAGGAATCCAAGTGCAGAATAATGCTTCCAAATGCTAAATTTAACAGGAGAGAATATTGAAAAAAATTATTGCAAACCCTTAAGCTATTGCATACTAGATGAACACATACAAAATTAGCTTAAAGAAAATAAACTCACAACACCAGATATACGTGGGAAAACACTTTTGAGAAAAAATCCACACTCCAAAAGCCAAACCCAATTATATTATCAACAACAATTACAGTTACAATACAATCCTAGGGCCAATGCTCTTTAAGAGAAAATACATTGGTGGATATTTCTATAGAATATTCAGCACATAAACACTCCTTAGAGGATAGCAACCTAACATCGTAAAATGCACTAAAGAGAAACATATTTACAGATCTCAATGCAAGTGGAAAGAGCCCATGGTTTCCTACACCATCTCTAACACCAAAGAGGTATGTGGTGTCAACTTGCTAAACCAATGACACGTTGCACATAGAAACTTCCAATGCAAAAATGCATAACTCAACCATAATGGTCTTTATTCCATATGCAACACTTACCTCACACCACTTGTCAACAGTGAAGTCCACCATAAATATCAATTGCCAAATATTAACTCTCCATGACTCTTCCACCGAACTAGTAACAATGATAATCAGTATAGAAATATGTCATAGCTCCAACATCGTAACTTATGACACTAGCTCCTTAGCATTAGGACTTCCAAAGTGGGTGTAAAAATAAATAAATAATAAAATTAACATGTTTGGACTCAAAGGTTGAGACACCTTAATCCCAACACTATTTAGTGATAATGAATACATAAACATTGAAAAAAAACATGCCTAAGATCCCATTATTTAGGAAACATGATCCTATTATCTACATAATGAGACCCTGTTTAGTAAATAATAAGATCTCATTTTCAATTTAGGCTCATGATATTGACCTGTAACAAGATCTCATTTCTGCCAACACTTTTTGTGTATGTTGCCTAAATCCAAAACTTCAATGGGAAGTACCTAGGCAAAAAAATACTCTTATGGGAAGTGGACTCAACTTTTTTCTTATAATAGGCTTTATGCTTATAAGTTCATGAGATAGAATAATACTATTGCATTCACTAGGTCTAACAAATGAATCAATGAGTGTTAGAATTAAAATAGTTTGACCAAATTTGATAAAGTATTTTTTTATAAACATAAAAAATAATTTATAATGTAATATAAATAATCTTTCAACTTTTGTTTTTTAACATTTGTAACCCCAATTTTTGAAATTATTAAATTGACCCATCTTTGTACTTTTTATTGAGTCTTTATTATTAGGGTGTTAGGTTGCTTCGTTAACTCTCAAACCAAATATGGATTTATACAAAGGTTCCTATTGCTATGTAAATCCCTAACAATGAAATCATATTGATTTCTTAGACATAGCATAGGAGACACTTGATGAATTCATGTACAACATGGTTTTCTCATCTTATCCATTGGAGTTCAATAGAACAAATTTTCAAAGCTTGAGATGCCTCATAGAATTTGGCGTTTGATATTGAAAATAACTTTATAAGGCATACAAAAATGGCTAAGTTCTTGAGGAAGCATAAATATCGATTGTAAATATCATGGAGACATCGTTCCATTTACAAGTAATCCTCTCATTGTTATCATTGTTTGTGAAAATAGCAATGTGTTCAAGATTATTAATGGTGCAAAGAGAGAAGAGCCTGCAAAATTACTCCTTTCTCCAGCAACATGATCTAATTTTGTGAATACTTCCAAAATATATTGTCCTCACTACCACAATGATGAAATACTTCTCATGGGATGTTGAATCTACTGAGAGATAGAGTGATGCATATTGGTCCATACATGAATTATAATGAGATGTCTGATTTTGAAGGTTGAATTATACCTAGCTAGTTATGTTGCTATCATAGACTATGGAACCTCTTAGCTGAATAGTCCATTGGGCATTTTAACACAAATCAACATTACTCTTGATACATCGAGAATTGAGAAACTAAAGGTAATGCTTGAAAAAGTAAAATATCAAAATAGGGGGAGTATTACTTTAAGGAATTCACAAGATTAAAAGGTCTCCTAGGAATGGTTAGTTTATTGAAATATTTTGAAGGTGATAACGAGATTTTTTTTTTCTTTTGAAGAAAATGATTAGAAAGAAAAGGAGTTTCTATGGTATTATAAGGGGAGGAAAGTATCGATAGAATTTCTTTAGGGGAAACATGATCTATTTATACAGGGGATACACAGTCTTTGAAATCTCTATTTTTGTTCAAGAAATAAAGAGGAATCTCTAAAAATTTGCATTTGGTTTGTGGTTTCTATTTTCATATGTCCATTACAGTTCCATTCTTGGATAACTTCATTTGTTACAACAAATTATTAGTGTGATTACTGTATAAACTTTGAGTCTTGAATGTTCACATGATCTAAAGAGAAAAATTGTTATTTTGCTGATTGCTTCTTGTGATTACTAAGTGGGTGAACTTTGTGTCATTAATTCCTATTTCCCTTTCATTTACAGTTTATATTTGCATTTGCAGTATTGTTATGCTAAGATGTTATTTTTCCCTTTTTCTACTTTTTGGTTAAAAGCATATCCAAAAAAACAAATTACATCAAAAAAGGGAGTTGTTTAGCTTTGAACATACTATTATTCACCAAAGGAATGTTATTGACTTGAATCAAACAATTTCCCCATGTATAAGATGTTACAAACTAAGCCCATGGTTGAATGATTGGTCGAGAAAGGAGTGTTGAACACATAGAGGGACTGAGAGGGGGTGAATAAGTTCAAATAATAATAATAATAACTTTAGTTAAGACCTTGATATACTTAGGAGTAGCATAAGAAGCTATCTTTAGTAAAACCATCAAGTATAAATCATAATCAATACAAGAACACCGGATTTACGAGGAAAACCCAAGTTTGGAAAAAACCATGGTGAGAATCAAACTCACAATATTGATAATATTAAATTATAATGTTTAAGCTCACTACCAAGGTGCAATAACACTTCAAAGATTTTCATAGTTAGGGCTCATTTCCTTAGAGAAAGATATAAAAGAATTGTACAATTGAAACTCACCGTCTCAAGACAAAATACAAAAATTTCCTAGCATACTCATTATCATCAAACAACAACATGAATCTCATAAATGAAATAAGAATAATCTCTTGAATGCGAATCAATAACACTCTATCTCTAAATATATTTATTTCAGTTTTATACCTTTGTACATCTTCTTTACATGCACCCTTAACCTCTTTTATTCTTTACTCCACATACTCTTTCCACTCTTCCACTACACTGCTACACCCACTCCACTAACTTTGAATTCACTCCTTAAATATGAGATAGGTCATTAAAAGTTTTAATGGAGGTCAAGCACAACCAAGGTAAAACATAATTACATAAAATAGGTCATTCAAACCCAAGATACATGAAGCGGTCCACTCTAGGAGAAATAGGGGACCCAAAAATATCACAACACACTTTGCTAAGATAGATTCAATGGTCCACACATCAACCAAAGTCATATTTGAAATGTAATATATAGATATGGAATAAAGCTTGTAGAACAGAAAACCAAAAAAATATTTTGAAGTAATCTTGAAGCATGTAGAGCTCCACTCACCAAGGTGAGACCCAAATTAAAATTCCAATATCATCTAAAAAGTGTACATAAACCAAAAGAATAATCCTAGACAAGATAACACATCTAAACACATAAAAACACAACATAACTAAACACATTAGATATACATAATCAAATATCACTTACTAAACACAAATATCACCAAAAAAATGCTATATGAACAAGCATGATTAAGATCATCATTCAACAAATTTTTTTCTAGCATATCTAATAACTTACTATGTCTCATCAATAATGCCAAGCAACTACAATAATGTCAAACCAACAATCTCAACATAGTAACTAGAATGAATAGAAGCATCAAATCAACTAACACCATCCAAACAAAGCACTAATTGACAAGCAGTAAATATTCTCAACAACATCTGTATATATATTCTATAGATCCATGACATTATCATCACTGCATTGTACCATAGAAGTGAACAAGGAACTTAGCAACATCACCACTAGATATGAACAAAGATTCCATCACCACAATAGTATCTGGAACACAAGTGGAATGTTGAACATTTACTTGAACATCTTCTAGACCAAGAGAACTGCAAGTATATAAGATACATAAAATATCCTAAATCATATCCACAAAAAGAACTTACAACATGATTCTTGATATCCATACCTTTCCAAACAAGTATGCATACTTTCAAACCAAGCACAACCAAAGTACCAACATGTCTGTCACTAATACTTCATCATTCCAACAAGTTATTAGTACTTCATCCTTCCAACCTATCACAAATACTTCATCCTTCCAACAAGTTTGAGATCAATGACAACCAATATGCCATATATACAACAAAGAGAGCTTTAATGAAATTAATTTCCAAGCTTTCCCTATGCAATGGAGAGGACCTAGTCCATGGAGCTTAAATTATTAGCCAGGAAAAATATTATCATGCCAATGAATAGAGCACCGAGCTTTACCAACTAAAGATAATTGTAGATGATATCTCATCAAGGATTTCCAAGGAGCATTGTCTTCCATGGTTAGATGCTAATGCATTTAGTTGAGAGAAAAAATACTTGCAAGAAAGGATCAATGATACCCAAACCACCCTTCTCCTTTGAAAGGATACAATGACATTATAAAGTGACTAGATTTCCTTTTCTAAAGTTACAAATGACCTAGGTAAGTTTATTATAACATGTTTTAAATGGAGACCAACAAGAGGAGGTGAAGTCATGACTAGCCAAGAGAATTTTATGAGCCACTTGAACACACCCAACCATAGATAGGAAATGATTTGGCCAAGGTAGTAGCTTGGATTTGAATTTATTTAGAAACCACCCCCATATATCTTTTAGGGAGACCCCATTCCAAAGGGTATTTCAAGATACCTAGAAATGATACCATGATTGATCTATTTCCATTCTTTGGGAATCCATGGATGATAAGGGCTTGGGTTTGTCATTCAAAATTCAATTTGATGCATGGATAATTTGGAGCCTAAGGCAACACAATAAAAATTGAGGATATCAAGTAGGTTACTGATGTCTTCACCAGAACTTTGAATGGATATCATATTGTTATCAACAAAGTAGGGGTTAAATGCCACACTATTAATAGGTAGAGAGATGCCATGGATAACATAATAAGATTGATCATGTTGAAAGAGATAGCTGAGAGCATTAACTATGAGCACGTAGAGGAAGGAAGCAAGATGGAAGCCTTGGCAAATGGATTTTTGAAGAGGTAATTGTGGGGAAATGACTCTATTGATAGTCAATATTGCATTAACATCTATGAGCACCATTCTAACACATGCACAAAGTTAGGTCAAACCCATCCATTAAAGTATCCCGAGGATGAATGTCCACCTCATATGATCATAAACCTTGTGAAAATTTAGTTTGAGAATTACAGTTTGTCTAAAATAATTTTTCTCACCAAGAAACTGATTTTCTCATGCCTAACTATTTCTTGTGTTATGGGCTTGATTCTTTTGCCCAGTGCTTTAGCTATGATCTTATATGAGGTGTTGAGAAAAACAATATGGCACCAACCATTCACCAATTCTCCATGTTTTCCTTTGGGATAAGTTTTATAAGACCTTGAGTAATAATAGGTCTTAGAGACCCAGTTTCAATGCCATCCAAATAGACATTGTAGAATTATTCCCTAATATGTGGCTAAAGTGTGTGATAAAATTCAACTGGGAGTCCATCCAAACCTAGGCTCTTCTCAATGACTAAAGTATACGTGGCTTCATCAATCTCTCCCAAGGAAAGATAGTGATCAAGGAATTTGTTGTAGTCATTAATTAAGTCATCAATAAATAATTATTTATAATTTAAAAAAGGTTTTAATGATTCATTCTTAATTGATCATCACATCACCAACATTATACTAAATAACATAAATGTGTTCCTTTGTATGTTTATAATGTAGAAATTGAAATAATAACTTAGTGCTCTTATCAACATGTTTAGCCATTATAACCAAGTGCTCAACTATGCACCTTTACCTTTATATGCCATTGTTTTTTATCTCCTTAAATGACATTTCTAAAAAGTTTCTTTATTTTGAATGATGAAGTCAAACTTACTTTTAGAACTAGCACTTGCACCTAAGAAGTTCAAGGGATAAGCCAATAGAAAATTATAGGTAGAATTTAAGTGTGAAAAAATAAAAAATGAAATTTTTATAAAAAAAATATAAATTTTCTATATTAGTTAAAATATTAGTAAAATAATTTATAACTAAATTAATTCAAATATATTTAATTAGTATTTATCATTTCATAAAAATAATTAGAGAATAAGCACAAAATAGATTTAATGAAATAAAACAAAATCGAATATTTTCAACCATTCCGAGAGACTTGAGCAAAAGATTCTAAGCATAAGCATTTGTCAAGATAGGGAAGGTTTGAGGCATTGTAGATATTGCAATTGTGAAATATTCGAATAAGATATGCATACAAAATGTGCAGACATCAAACAAGGTGCATGAATAATATGATATAATTGACTATTATTTTATGGAATACAATAATTTAGTGGTAGAACATTTATAATTTAATAGAAAGTATTTTACAAAATCTCAAGTAAAATTAGAAACATTCAAGCAAATGCAATATGTATAAACTTGAAAACAAAGAGGAGTCATGTAATTAAACCACAACCATGGTTTGTGTATTGGGAGTGGAAAATTTTAAGATCATTTATTCCCTCTAATCAATCTTCCCAAGAAAGGGTTAATTTTATACTTCAAAGTTTGCAAATTACAGAGAGAGTAAGACTAGTTGAACACATATCTCTATTTATAGTCACAATCTTCTCTACTATTCATCCAATATATTAGAAAATTAGAATGAATGGCCTTCAAAATTGTGGAAATCCATCAACAAGGGTATGCATGTTTAATTAAAAAATTTACCAAAATTGTAGCGTAATATATAATGTACTAAAATAAAAAAGAAATGGCTAAAGATGCTTGATCAAATATGGAGTTTGTTAGTGCGTGTTTGATCCACTTCTGAAAGTGATATTGAATACTCAAACTTTTGTTTATCCTATTGCATTTCAATATAAACTAATATTTGTCAAAATATAAATATTTGTGTTTTAAAAAATTAATAAAACAAAATGTGTAAAATACATAAGCGACATGATTGAAGATGTAATGCCCCACTAGGGAACCCAAAAGAATTTAACCTAAACATGTTGCTATGTCTATAAAATAATTTTTTTCTTAAGAGTTTACAAAATAACAATGATAGCAATACATAAGCAATACAACATAAGATACAAATAAGTACACAAGTACAAATCCATTACAATTAACAACTCTCAAAGGTTCTATGACGTAGAATTACAAATACATTAATTAATTATTTTAGATTAAGTATAATTACAAATATCTCATATATAAATGAATAACAAATACAACCTCATATAAATGAAACATAAATACAATCGATACCATAAGGTATACACAATAAATCAACATCCACTTCACAAGTCGCAGGGTATGTAACAATAATTGAGTACAAAGTATAGTACAATATCCCAAAAGAATCACATCTAAAGAATTGATACAATATACAAATATAAACATCATAAGATAGATATGGACAAGTCTCTAATGAAAAATAAGAAGGTAACAACAATGAGGATCATCTAGCACGGGTACAGGAGTGTCATAATCTCAAATGGTAAAAGAATCACTACCACTCGACCTCTTAGAACTAAAGGTCCACTCCCACCGTGCTAAGGAGATAATAATAGACCCCACTCAAATAACATTTCCAAAATTCAACACAACAAAATAACTAAGCAATGAATCTTGAATGCTCTCTATCTCAAGGGGTACCACAAACTAATGATAAAGAAAATATATCAAATATCAAAATACCAAGAAGTACCAATACAAAAACCAACCACCAAATACCAAATACTAACCACCAAATAACAAATAACAACTAATACTGAAATACCAAAGACACACCACCAGAGGAAAATGAAAAAACTATGGAGGAGACTTAGGCTACATACTATAGGAGTGTCATCACATGGTCATCTACTTGAGTTACCCTTGATTGGTCACACTAGACCTTGGACCCTCAAGCATTGAGTTACCCTGGACTGGCCACTATGGGCCCCAGACCCTCAATATGACCCACGCGGAAGTAGAATACCCTCTCATAAAAATGAGAAACTATAATCATACATACTCTCTAGGTATCATCCCATTCCCATCCTTAGCCTATACAAGCGCTCAAGACATAGGCGAGACATATCACTAATTGTGTTTTTAATGAGCTCTCCAAATTTTAATTACTAAGTTATCACTTATTAACAAACTTATGATAGGTTACCCTGGTATTGGCCTCTTTGGGCTCCAGAGCCCTATTGTAAGCCACTCCCTTGAGATGCACCTATTTAACCCCCCCTAGGCTCACAGGTCATAAATAACTACAAAAGTCTTATAAAAGCATGATGATCAAATTTTGTTCCCAAAGCCTCAAGGAACATGCATTGGTTCTCAAAACCATGACATCATAAATGCACCCTCAAAGTTCTCACATAAATCACGAGCTTCAACACAAAACCAGGTTGGTTAGAATGATCAAGACCATTATCAAAACATCACAATGCATAAATAAAGGATATACATGATGCCAATACACACCCTCAAGGTGTTCACAATATACATGAGTTTCAAAGTAGGACAAGGTTGGATATAAAAGATGAAACCCAAAACTAACATTACAATACATGCTCAAATGCATCAATAGAAACCAAAACCTTTGGTGTTCATTCTCTACAAGTCAACTTAAAAACCCCAAACAAATAAAATTGACCAATAAGGTTTAAATAATAACCACATAATCAAAACGACTCAAAAGCTCCCAAACAGTTGGTTCAATAAAACATTCATACTTAGTTCTAAATTAAAATTTCAATCAACAATAAGCCAACTTCACTAAATCCACATATGCAAACCACCAATCCCAGACCTCTAGCATGTCTATCCTTTAACCAACTTAAACTAACCAAATTGACAAATAAACACTGTGACAAAACATCAATACAAACATAACAACAAAACTTATTTACATAATAATCAATTAACTATAATAGAATTTATAGTTAAATTAATCTAATTATATTCACACTATATTAATCCCAACTTTATAACTTAGATTAAATCTAATTATTAATATAGTTTCAATTCTATAAATATTGATTAAATAAAATATAAACCAAACTTAATAATTGAAATATAAATAATAGTTTAAATAATAACTAAATGTAGCATAAATATAAATACACCCAAATAATAATTAATTATTACTAAAAAATAATTAAAAGGGTTATTTACATAAAATAGATTAAAAGAACCAATTAAATAACATAAATTAAATAGAGACTGGGTGCCTTTCCCATGTTAATAGCAACACCCAATAAAACAAGGGGAATGAATTGACACTCCCACGCACAAAACAAGGCTTGGTTCTTTTTCTTATAAGTTTAATTATAGACTTTAAACAAGACACCCAACCCATATTAAATAAATTGGGCATGAAAAGAAAAGTCCCAAGTGAAAATTAAAACAATAAAAATATATATATATAATTTCTTTCTAAAAATGGTGCTACGAAAAGCAGTGACCCATTTCCAAGGTCAACTGAAGTTGATTGTCACATCTTATGTAGAGAAATAAGATATATATATATATATATATATATATATATATATATATATATATATATATATATATATATATATATATATATATATATATATATATATATATATATATAAAATGAAAAGCATAAAAAACAAATTATTTTCTCTAATCTCACATGTATGGCACCTAGAAATTCGGGCAGTTTTAGGCATGTACATCCCTCCAAAATAGGTGGTGTATCATGTCAAAGAAAAGACAACTCTATATATATATATATAAAGCATAAAAAACAAATTCTTTTCTCTAACCTTACATATATGGCACCTAAAAATTGGGATAGCTTTTAGATATGTACATCCCCAAAATAGATGGTATATGATGTCAAAGAAAAGGTAACACTTTATATATATGTGTGTGTGTGTGTGTGTGTGTGTGTGTGTGTGTGTACACAAAAATTGGTATTCACACGACCAAGAAAAAAAGAAATTGAAACATATTTTTTACCTTTCATTTAAAAATCATCATAAATGAGTCATATACATATGTATACACATATACATACATATATGTATATGCATATATGTGTGTGTGTGTGTGTATACATATACATATATACATATATATATGTGTATACATATGTATATATACAACATATTCATACATATGTGTTGTTACATATATACATTTATATGTGTACACACACACACACAGATATATTGTTACATATATACATGTATATTGTATATATGTAACAATACATATGTATGTATATGTATATATACATATGTACACACACACACACACACACACATATATTTGTTTTATTTTTCTTTTATTGCAGAGAATACAATATTTTTAAAACAACGAAATTAAATTAGAGAAAATTAAAGATATATGGGCCTAATACATAAAGGATAAGAAAATTTTTTATTTTTGAATTCATTTTAACAGTTCTCCTAAATTCTTGATTTTTAAATAAACCCAAATAAAAATACTTCAAACACAAATTTCAACAAGCACGAAGAAGAGAGTGATTTCAAAGGAAAGTTTTCAAAAGTTTTAAAACCTCACCTCTATCAACTAATGATATGCAACCACGAAGACCAATTCTCAATATCCAAAAAACCCAAGCTTTCAAAATACTCTTTACTTCAAATTCATCAAAGAGGGCTCTTCCAAAACCTGATAGACGTAATGAAATAATAACTCAAAATCCCTAATATAGAAACCCTGATAAGCTAGGTTTTCAAAACATGTAACTCTAAAAATAAGACGAACTCCACTCGAAAATAATAAAAAAATTACTTAACTCGAAATCACAAACCTTAACTACAACCTCGTTTTTATCAAACCTTCTTTACATGATTAATTCTAATTTTAATAATAAAATATGCACTTTTCAAGTTAACAACTCGTAACTCAACTTTAACTTAAATTTCTAATTTAATTTTATTAAACTGAATGTGCAACTTAAATTGCATATTAATATTTAATTAATCAATTAATATTTTAGCACATTAATAACTATGCAATTGATAATTAAATATTAAATAAATCAATTATGCCTATAATTTCATATTTGAATTTAATAATTAATTAAATTCTTTTATTCCAAATTAGACTTTTAAGTAAAGAAAGATATTTAGTTAACTCTTAATAATTAAATATTCTTATATTTAATATTTCAATTTTCATAAGATATAATTATTTTAATTTCATAATTAATCTTAATTAAGACGATAGGCTTTTCATTGTGGGCATTGCCCACTAGACGGAAAAGTGTCAGTAGACTAGTTAGAAATAATTTCTAGTGCAATTTATCCATGGACATATAATTTTTGTTATACAGAGCCTCTTCCCATAGATACATAACTGTACGTGGAATAAGATGCCCAGGGATTGAAGATCCAAGCTCCATTACCTTAGTCAATATCTTCCTTTTCTGTGCAAAATACAACCTTGAAACATGGTATTTACATCTCCCAAAGCAAAACGATGATCAAAATTCATGTCGGATAGCATAAATGAGAACATTTTGGAATTCATTGAGGAAACATGTTAATGAGAATATCTCCATGGAATACAACCTATGAGGATTAGGAGGAGAAGATGAGGAAGAAGAGGTAGAGGAGGAGGAGGAGGACAAAGAGGAAGATGAAGAGGAAGAGTAGAAAGAGGAGGAGAAGAAGCAGAATGAGGAGGAGGAGAGAGAAGAAGGAGGAGGAGAAGGAGAAGTAGAAAAAGGAGGGGGGGAGGAGGGGGAGGAGAAGCCAAAGATGGAGAAGCTAGGAAAGGAGAAGAGGAGAAGGTGGAGGAGAAGCAGAAGATAGAGAAGGAGAATATAGAGGAGAAGGAGGAGGAGAAGGAGGAAGAGGAAGAGGAAGCATAAGAGGAGGAGGAAGAAGAGTAGAAGGAGGAGGAAGAAGAAGAGGAAGAGGAAGAGAAGGAAGAAGAGGAGGAAGAAGAAGAAGAGGAGGAGGAGGAAGAAGACAAAGAAGAGGAGGAAAAGGAAAAAGAAGAGGAGGAGGAGAAGAAGAAGAGGATGATGAGGAAGATGAAGAAGGAGAGGAGGAGGAGGAATAGGGAGAGGGGGAGGAAGAGGAATAGGGAGGATGAGGAGGAGGAAGAGGAAGAGGGGGGAAGAGGAAGATGAGGAGGATGAGGAGGAGAGAAGAGGAAGAGGAGGAGAGAAGAAGAAGAAGAGGAAGAGGGAGAGGAAGGGGAAGAGGGAGGAGGAGACGAAAGAGGGACAAAGAGGAAGAGGAGGAGGAGAAGTAGAAGTGGAGGAGGAGGAGGAACAAGAGGAAGAAGAAAAATAGGAGTTCAAGAGGAAGAAGAGAAGGATCAAGAAGAAGAAGAAGAACAAGAAGAAGATGCCGAGGAACAAGAAGAAGCAAAAACATAACAAGACAAAGAAGAAGATCCCCATTATACATTAACTATCGATGTGCCCATTGCACCTCTCCTAAGTGCAAGTGCTAGTTTAATTATTTTAACCAAATAAAATATACAACAAACTCACACAACTTACACCACACGAAAATCAACTAACTCAAATAACAAACAAACTCAAGGGAAGATCTCACGAATTCACGTCACCTTGACGAATTCGGATGGGTAGAAAATAGATACTTGTCCATTATTTTAGGACAACCAATGACTTGGGTTGGGGTTTGGATCTGTATGTTATCTCCCATCTCTTACCATTGAGATATTGCGATAGGGCACACTCACCCTAGCAATTCAGGGAAATCGATGTCCGAGCATGTACATACATGTATAAATATGTAACAAACAATGGCGGGAATCAATCGATCGTGTGGATCTTGCAAGCAACTACAACTTCGTCCCTCAACTATATCAAACACATCAAACATAAATATAAAACATACATGCAAACCATACACATGCAAGTATGAGCTTAGTAAAACTATAAACATAAATATACATAACATCAAATCTATCCGATGATTTATACACACAGGAGAAGTGGTCTAAAAGAGTATGGTCAATTAAATTGAAAAGTAAACTATGAGTGTATGTCAATCTCAAATTATTGTTTTAAAAACAAAAAATATAATTAGTGTATGTTTATGTAAATCTAAAATTATTATTTTAAAAGTCATAGAACACAATAAACATTTTTTTTCCATTTTTTTCATTTCTTATTTAATAACATAGATAATTAATTATTATATCTTATTAATATTTATCTTCTTTTTTATTTTTTAAAACATTAATAAATATAGATTAATAAAAGAAGATAACATTCAAAGATATTTTTATAAAAAGAAGAAAATAATAGAATATAGATTCACATACTTTTTTAGTAATAAATTTAAATATCTATGTTATTTAATTTTTAAAGCAATGCAAAATCATTACAATCTTATCTATTTACATTGAAAAGAGTTTTTTAATTGGTAACTTAATTAATTTTTTTTTAAATTTTTTTAAAAAAATATTGATGTAACCCAATGAAAACAAAGATGATTTCAGAATCCACAATTCTTCATGATTCCACCAACTATCCTCTTTACTTTACAATAACATAAAAACACTAATTTAACCAAATTCAAAATTACCATTTTTGACAGATTTTCACAAAATCTATTTTTGGTCATTTCTGGTAATTTTGAAAACAACTCTTAAAAAATCAATTTTTTCCGTAAAACTACCCTAAACTAAGATAGGAAGAATTGTCAGCTAATCTTCGAAATTAAAAACAAGATTTAAAAGTTATTACAAAAAACAACTTTTTAAAAACTCACAAAAAACACTAAAAGCCAATTTTGGAGGCCTAGCCCGAAAAGAGTCGAAACGGCTCTCTACGGAGATGAGCTCTGTGAGCAATCCAAATGGCATCTCTTGGAAAATCTACTCGTAAAATTTCAGCCAAAACAGACAACTAAGTCAAAAGTTATGACTATTGAAAACCCTTGCATCAAATATTTAAAAAGATAAAACATCTTAATAAAAAAGAAGATAATATTAAAAGATATAAATATAGATTTTTCCTTTTTATACTATAATATTTAAATATATATATTTTTAATTTTATAAACAATGCAAACTTATTACAATTTCTTTTGATCAGTAATATATAAAGCCTACCAACTAAATATATTAAATAAAATATTTGTTCCTTATTGGCAAGAACACACCAGTCCAGGCATGGTGTGAAATCCAGACGAGTGTGAAACGGGATGTGGAAGGAATCTGCGCATACGAATCAAGAGATGAGTGGGCTGACCATTAGAGCAGAAGTAATTAAAAAACAAAGTAGTCTACAATTTTAAAAACATTCTTCTGCAGTTTAGACCGACCAAAATGGCTTTTGAAGAGCTTAAGAGTCCTATTCAAAATAGAATTCAATGAATTAAGAGAGCGCGTGTTGCGCCAACTAGGTTGATCTTGAACAAATGGCCAATAGCCACGTGTCATGGAGATTTGGGATAAAATCTAGGAACGACCTCTCACTGAAGCGCAGAAAAGCAGAGAGAGAAGACATCGCTGCAACACCAACACAAGAAAAGAGAAGGGATGGCTTCTGCATTCGCATCACATTCCTTCATTGCTCCTCTCCACTCCGACAAGATTGCCTCTCCAATTCAATCTCACAAATTGTCTACCTCCATAAGCTTTCGCAACAAGGTATCTAGTCTCTAACACTATTTTTCCAGAAACAAACCCAACTCTATCCATTACTTTATGTTCAGAGTCTTCGTAAGGCATTCCTTTTAGGTTACTCAAGTTAAGCTTGGAACATATTCTTTAAGGTATGCAAACATAGGTGTTGCTTGAATTCCACTCTTTAATCCTTTTTTAAAAATTTTGCGCTACGGATTTTAGTCAAGGCACAGTAGAGATAATTCTACTGTTGCCCATTTCTATTATTTTTTCATACACACCCCATGCCTCAATTCTACTCAGTGAGTTCTAGTGAGACTGCAGCAAACATGATTGTGCCAGATGCCATTTCTGAAGTTTTCTTGGATATTCCATATTCCGTTTAACTGAAATATAAGTTGAAGTGCATTCAGAAAATTTCATGAATGCCCATGTTTTTTGCTTTTTTCAAATACACCATAATCCTTACACCACAACTCTACATTGAAAGTACAGTAGAGACCATTTTACCAATGCCCATGCTTATTATTTTTCAGAAATCTCAAATTTCTTATACTACATGCAGGCCCAGTCAAATTGAATCAAACTGCAGTATATAATTTTTTCAATGCAATCGTCTTTGTTTTTTCAAGTACCCCATAATACGTATACCGCAAC
This sequence comes from Chamaecyparis obtusa, assembly GCA_027943335.1. Lineage (NCBI taxonomy): Eukaryota > Viridiplantae > Streptophyta > Pinopsida > Cupressales > Cupressaceae > Chamaecyparis > Chamaecyparis obtusa. Next base: position 258,380 of record BSBK01006648.1, on the reverse strand, counting down.
TCTAGTGAATTTTAAATGGAAGTGCAGTAGAGATAATTTTACCAATGCCCATGTTTTTTCTTCAGGTAATTAGAAGCAGGGACAGGGGCAGCGGCAGGGGCACAAATAGGGTGGGTTCTTTCCTCACTGTTTGTTTGGCATCAGATCCACAGCAGCTGAAACAGGCAGGCCAAGACATCCGTAATCTCGTAAAAACTACTCGCTGTAATCCAATTCTTGTAAGTAAATCTTATTTCGCTCTATCTCTATAGTCAATGGTCTTGGCATCTAAACAGCAGGATGATTCCATTTCTAGTAGAAAATAAAAGCTTCAATTCTGTTTTCAATTATTTGCACGTTTCATTAGTAAATGTTCTTTTATTTCTTAAACATTGGGATGACAACTGCTCCATTTTGTGGGAAGTCGAATTACGCTCTGTTATATGCATGTTTGACTATATATATATATATATATATTGAATCTTTGGTTTGTGAGTAGATATTGTATCTGAATAATGCTATTACCATATTAATTGTTTTGATTAATCTTTAATAATTATGATTTGACAATTTATATCAAACTATCAATTCTCTCTCTCTCTCTCTCTCCCCCCGATAATTGATAGTTTGATATTAATTGTCAAATCATAAATATTAAAGATTAATCAAAACAGTTTATATGATAGTAGCAATATTCAGATTCAACATCTACTCAGAAAACCAAAGATTCAAGATTTACTGTGCAAACCAAATGTCTAAATGGAATTCAATTACTTTGAATTTAATTGGAGAAAACTTGGAAAAAATGTTGCTTTTCCATCTAATCTAGGCATAGGCCAAAACAATTTTTATAGTTCTCCAAAACTAGAGTGGAGTGTAGGGGCAGCAACCCTGAGAAGGGTTGAGGGGAAGCCACCTTCAGAAGGTGTGGGGGTAGCTGGTGCGTTACCTTCACACCAAACCCAAACTAAAGCCTTTGAGGCCATATCAACCTTTATGTTGCATGCCATTTTTTTGTAATTTTATTGCTTTCAAACAAGCTCCAAATTCTTCAAAAAGTGCACTTTTAAGGTTGGTTAGCTTTTCAAAATTTAAATTGTTACTAAATGCAACTTTTTGTTTTGGAGTCTTGTGGATTCTCTTGAGTTTACCTAGGATGTGGGTGCAATTGGCATGTTACCCTCACACCAAACCCAAACTAAGGCCTTTGAGGCCATAGCAACCTTCATGTTGCATGCCACATTTTATAAGTTTACTATTTTAAAACAAGCTTCAATTTCTTCTGTAATAGAAGAAACCTTCATGTTGCATGCCACATTTTATAAGTTTACTATTTTAAAACAAGCTTCAATTTCTTCTGTAATAGAAGAAAAATGCAATCTAAGTTAGAAGGTGTGAACTTTGAAAATCAGATGATTATTCCAATATTACTCCTAGTTGAATCTATTTTCAAAAGTGAAACGACTAGAACTGTTTTGCTATTGCATTGAGAAAATTATTTTTAACTAGCCTAGGAAAATGCTTCAAACTGCTAAAATCAAATTAACTAAAGCAAAGAGTTGAAAAGAAGGATTTACTATTTACTGCTAACTGAAGTGAAGCTTAAAAAATTAACAGCAGAAGAAAAAATAGCAAACAAGGAGGAACCTATAGCTAAATGCAGAAGCTCCTTGGCCTAGATGCTTGCATGATGTGTGGATATCAATGTGACATGCTGTCATCCATATGGATTTTACAAGTCAGCTCATCATAATACTCGTTTCAGCTCCCATATTTGACTTCAAGCTACACATAGGACAAACAAGAAATACTAATAGCTTCCAAGTATTAAAAGGAAATGAATAAACCAATTTTAAGTAAGATTTAATGAAAGGAATAAAGGGAATGGGATAGCAAACCCTTGTTTTATGAGAATAGTTTCTAATAAAGACTTGCAAGCTAAAATGGAGGAAAGTTTTGAGCTGGAGAGGAGCTTGCTACAAATGGTCACCAATAGGTAGCTATATGAAGAAATATCAAAATATCGTGTGTGCTCCTATCCTATATGTGTCTAGGAATTGAAAGAGTAGTGACAAATGCAAGTAGAATGAACTAAAATGAAAAAGAGAGTGCTGTTACAAAGAAATGAGATCCTGGCTAAAGCTAGCAACAAACAAGACTCTACAATGATAAAATGATAGATAAATGAGAAGTTAGAGCAAATAATCCTCTCAAGTTTGGTGACACATTTGGAAGCAAGAGTTCTGTTGAAAGATGCTATTAAGCTTTCCCAAGGGTGCAACAAAATGCTAGAATTTTCACATACACTTTCCAAATGCCCAAGAATGCTTGTATATTGGTTAAAATGTTGGTAAAAGTGGCGAAGACTGCTCATAGAGTATGAGAGTTCGTTAGGATGAGAGATAGATTGAGATTAGAATACAAAATGAGATGAATGGAGGGAGATAAGGGAGTTGAGTAGCCATTCAGATTGCTCCAAAGTGGTTACATGCGACTTGGGTAGGTAGCCAGTGATAATGCTCCAAAATGGCCATTGAATCATGAATTGTTGCAGGATGATAGCATGTTGTACTAGTGTTCAGACAATTCCAATTCCGGAAAGTGCTAAACACCAAAAAATTACTAGGTAAAGACATTTGTGAAGGGAAATGGGTTAATGCCAAAAAGCCATCTGAGATCAGTATGCACATCCAGTATCCAATGTTTCTTTACCAAATAGATTACAACAAGCCGATAAAAGCACATAGTTCTATGCCATAAAAGCGGAATCAGACATAATTGATTTCCTATGATTAAATCCTTAAAGAAAAGTCGTTGCAATCAACAGATCCTTTATAGGTCAAGAAGTTTCAGCGGCATTGCCACATACAAAGATTCAACACATCAGAATGATAAACAAAAAGAAAGAGATAGAAGATAAAACCCAGATTTACATGGGGAAAACGCTTTCGGGTGAGAAACCCCACACTCCAAAACACAGAGCCAATGTATTATTTAGCAACAAGTACAGTTACAATACATTTTCAGGCTCTATGCCTTTACATGGAGTTTCACATCTGCTTCCATTTTTGGAAGAAATCTGGTTGCATAAACCTTGTGTGAATCACTCCTCTCCTGTAAGCTCCTCTAGCAAACATTTGTATTTATAGAACTTACAATGCACAAATCAGCATCTTCCAAATACAGCACCCCATCATGAAGATGCCACTTGCAAGGCACCACATGCAACTACACATGCAACCGGCACGTGCCAAAACTAACTGTAGCTCCAAAGACCTTTACACTCCATGTAGACTCAACAAGTAAATAGAAACTGCATCCATGCATAACTCAACTTGCAATAGCAACTTCCAAACTCGACTCTTCCAAGTGGGCACCATCTTCCTACAGAATAGGATCTTGTCACAGTCAACACACAACTGCCAAGAGACATGTCACCAAAGTGCACCTTTGAGAAGTTTTTACAAACTTCTCTCTCCAAATTAGTGCCCAAGTGACCAGTGACATGCTCTCCTCACTATGCATGTAGGAATATCCTCCCATACGGGTCCCACAATGTGATATGACAACTATTAAAGCTAGCTCTTAGGATACAATATAAGATTTCCATCACATATATAGTGTCCAAATATTAAATGCAAGGACTCACAGGTTGAGAAACCTTAATCCCAACAATTTGTATCATCAATTTTGAGAAAAAAGGACCACAAGAGGCAAGGCCTTGGCACCATGGGCAGAAAGAGGCTAAGGCAAGAGCTGAAATGACCTAAAAAGTAAAAACACAGTAGGAGAGACAAACACCAAAATGATCCCAAATCATAATGCAAAATTGCAAGGGTTTGCAATTTTTGTCATCACATCTTCAAAGAATTCACTTTAGGGCTGGCTAGTTTTTTAATTTTTTTTGGATGCAACTTTTTTCTTGGAACCCTGTGGATTCTCCTTCAGTTTATCTAGGGTGCAGCTTGGGCCTAGCCATTCTACTTGGTTACATCTTAGACTTACATGAGCCATAGAGCTAGACTAGGGACATACCCGGACTGAACCTAATGCAAGCACTCTTATTCTGTTTTGAACCGATGCAGAAAGTCACTTTACTTTTGTTCTACTAGCTCTCTTCTACAATTTGATAATTCAGTATGGCATTAGAAATAAATATAGTAGACAGGGAAGAAGATATTAGCTAAGTTGCCGGTTCGGATTCGGGTTCGAGAATCCGGTTCATGGATTCGTAAATTTTTTTTTTCCAATTATGATTCGTATGGATTCGTGTGTGTGTGTGTGTGTGTGTGTGTGTGTGTGTGTGTGTATATATATATATATATATATATGCATTATATATCCAAAAATATAAGAGAAATATGCATAATTCTAAAACTAAATCATTTCATACTATGAATCTATGATGCTTGATCATTGATCAATGCCAAATGTCAAAGATACTTAGATAATTGTTATTATTTTCCAGATTTATGATGGGAATAAACAAACTATAGAGATCTTTCAACTAATCACAAGAAAATAGAAAGAAGAAATAACCAAGATAGGAGAGATAGTACCCGGAAATCAAGATTCACAGTATGACTTGAGTTTGTGTTGATCCTTGATCAGCAACTTTAAATTTCTCTGATTTATCCTTCAGTATACAATCTAGGTCATATGTCAATCTGCCTTTTATGTTCCTCTATAGATGCTCAATGAAAACTGGAACAACTTCAATTTGCTTTGCGATTCACTTTTAGTATCTAGGCAGATTTCGCTCCAATTTGATGCCTGATGATAGTCCTTTAGCAATGCTTAAAGGATCGAACTTAATTGCAGATATATTGAGAAGTCTGTACAGAATTTATCCAACCAGCACTTAGCATAGTTTACTCAGCATTATGGATCTATACTTCTGCTCCAGAAAATCGCTCAAATGAAGACATTTATCGCTGCTCCAAATACTTCAAATTCACTGCTACAACTTTGCCCTAGAGTGATCGATCTTTGAGAAGAAAGCATATGTTATGTTTTTGATATCTTTATTCTCAAGTTTGATCCTCATATATATGTGAATGGAGGACTCTTTAAGAGGCCGACTTGGGCCTTTAAATAAATAAACCTTGTTTATTGAACTTCTCCTTAAGAGGCCGACTTGGGCCCTTTAAATAAACTTGATTATTCCATTCAAATATTAAATCGATTTTCTAATAAACAATAAATAATAAATATCCTTATATTTATTATTATTATTTATATATCGATTTATAATAAATATATTTTCTATATATTTATTATTATCCGAGGTAGTAGATATTTGCCGTAAAGGCCATAATATCAACACTCCCTCTTGGTCTTGAGGCAAAGATCCACTCATGGATCCTTCATCACAAAACATAACAAAAATGAATTTCAAAGATCTCTCATCTATGAAGGTAGATTTCCATTGTACTAATTTTGATAAGAACACACATGTTCATTATCATTTCCAACCATAGATTTCATATCCATATGAAAATCATGGTAACATCAAATCATAAGATGTTTACCAATCGGATGTGGATTCCCTTTCCTAAATCCACGAGTCTTTGTGACTCAAAGCATAAAACATAACAAAAATGGATTCCTTATCCAATGATGCCATAGATCTCTCATCTATGATAGAAGATCTCTATCTACGAGATATAATGAGAACACAAATGTTCTTCATTGTTCCTCAACCACACATCTCATATTCATATGAGAAACTGTTATTCCTAACCGATTGCTGAGAGGGGGAGGGGTGAATGAGTAAATACTATTTCTACTTCAATTAAACCTTGAATGTAGATTCTTGCAAAATAAACAATATGTAATTAAGCATTCATAAGCAAAAATAGAAATACTCAGATCAACATAGCATATGTACGTGGAAACCCTCGGTCAGAAGGAAAAAACCACGGTGAGACAGAGCTCACAACTTCACTATTGCAGTAATAAAGGTGCCCAGTTAAGATCTTACAAAGCATTTGTAAGAGTGCTACCCGGTAAAGGGATTTGGTAGAAGATCAGTTAAGATCTTGACTCTGTTAGGAGCCACCTTGTTAAAGGACTTTCAACATCAATCAAGATGCTACCCGGTTAAAGGATTTATACAAAGAACCTATTAGGGTTCACCCTGATAGAGGGATTTGGATATGCTTTAACAATATAAAAGAAATGATCTTAATTGACACTCTTTGTCTATCTAGATCATACCTGTTATCCTTTCTGCTTAGCCTGGATGTTGAACCTCTCTGCCTTTCACCTCTTGTGACTGTAGCCTCTCTCTCAGAAGATATCTCTCTTCTGTTCTTTATTTTCAACAACACTTCTTTTGTGTCCTATGACCTATATTTATAAGAAATTAATCTTATTAAAACCTAACTCATAGAACCGCTAAGCTGTAAACTCACCCAAAAATCATGCAGCAAAAAAGCTTTGCGAGATGATCTTGAGTTTACCTTGAAACATCCGCGTAGAAATAGAATTGACTCCTGTTAAAAAGCTAACTCTAGTTCTAAACGGTGAATGCTCTGTATAATCCGGTTTTAAATCAGACAACTCCACATAATACGGTGTAGATTATTACGCACTCGACCGGTATCAATTTTATACCCGGTTCATCCCCTGTATGCACTATAAGACTGGTACTATGTACTCTGTTTGGTCTATCGGTACATACTGAGAAGTAAGAGTAGTCTACTGGTGTACCTATACCGGTGGGAATGATGTTTGCATCTAACTTCACCAATGACAACTTAAATTTGCCAACAATCTTCCCCTTTGACATTGGTGGCAAAACATCACTCTCTCATCACAGTTAATTCCTTGTTCTGTAGACTTCCCCTGTGCTTGTGCTTCTTCTCTTCTGTCTGTACTGTTCTTGTGCTGCCTTCTGATCTTCTCCCCTTCCCTAATGTCTTCTTCCCCTTTTTGCCTCCATAGGAAAAAGGGTTATGCGTTACTGTCTAGTTTACATCTGTAACTTTGTGAAGATGTCCTTGTACACTTTCTTCGCTGTATGAAGAAAAGGATTCCATTGACCGGTGACATGTTCTATATTTATTTGTGCTGCTTTCAGCGATACAATTATGTTCTCCATGTCCTCTACAGTCTTGTAGGGCGGTTCACTGATTAGATTCCTAGCTTCTGTTGCAGTCCTTTGCATTAAATCAAATGTTGGGGCCATAAATAATTGAAATCCAATAAGATCTTGGATTCTCTTGGTTTTCTCTTCAGATGCCTTTCTCAGAATGAGAGCTAGGCTTGTCATTTCTTTGCTAAAATCGGTTGCAGATGTATTCTTTATGTTAAACTGGGAAGACAGAGTTCTTATGTCTTCAGAAGTCTTAGATTACTTCTCTGTGATATCTTGCACAAAAGTATCAAAATTTGAAGTCCTTGTCATCAGACTTCCTACAACTTGTAACTGTTGTTGAAGTACCCTTATGTTGGTTGATACCGTTACCTTTATCTCTTCAACCTGTTTGTGGAGAATTTCTATTCTCTTCTTTCCATAGTGATCAATGGCTATTATCTCCGGATCGGTGACATCTTCTCCGATCACTTGTGCCAAAATCTCCAATTGGTTAATTGCAGGTTCATCTTCATCAATGTCTGCATCCGGTACAAAGTTGGACAGGATGTTCTTTACACTTGTGAGGACCATGTCTTGTTTCCTCTTTGTCAGCTCCTTTAGTTGCCTAGTTGACATTTTTCTTATATCAACCACAATCTCGCTAACCTTGCTCCTTTTGGCTTCAATGTCAGTTGCAAAGGTTAACTTCCTCTTAGATGAGGATGAGCTTGGAACATCTACCTGTTCCTTTTGCCTTGGCTCTTGTACCGGTTGTTCTTGTTCAATTTGTATAGGTAACACTTGTTCCTATTTATCTAGCTGTTCTTGATTTCCTTCATTTCCAGGTTGTACTATCTCTTTCGGTTGTGCCACCTCTGCTGGTAGGACCTCTTTTGTTGGTCTTTCTTCCTCTTGTTGTACTTCCCCTTAAGTTAGTACCTCTACTTCTGGTTGTGCATCTTCTTGCTATTGCAATTGCTCTACTGGTGGGGCTTCCTCTGTGTGCTGATCTTCAGCTGCATGTAGCTCACCCATAGCAATTTCTTCTTCACTAGTTTTATTGTCAGTAGTCATCTTGTCCGATGACTCTCCCAGTACTTGTTCTTCTGGTAGAACTTTTTCTTCCAGATTCACCTGTTCACCAAATGTGAACTATTCCTTAGGAACTTCCTGCCCACCAATTGTTGGTTCTTCACGAGTAGTGAATTGAACCGGTGGTTCCAGTATTGGTTCTGGTTGATCCTGTGGACCTGTTGCCTTGAGAGCACTGAAATCATATTGTTGCTAGAAATTTAGTGTCTCTTGATAGACTTCATTCTCATAATTGTTTACTATCTTGGCAACCCTATTCTTTGTATCTAGATTCATAGATACTTCCTCCATTAGAAGTTTAATTGTTTCTTCACTTAGAAGTTTAATTGTTTCTTCACTGAGACTAGGTTGTACTTGAGACAGTGTCTCCTTAACAATTCTACTGTTTGTTCCTAGACCGGTTCTCCATTTGTTCACGAGTCTAGTATTCAGTTCAGGAGGAAATTTTGACCTATAGTCTCTTGGACTTCTATTGAAATCCAAGAAGGTTTCTAACAGCGCCACTATCAATGCTTGTTTATCTTCTTCTCCTAGCACACTAAACCATTTGGCCGCATTGGCTACTTCTCCAAAATCCATTACTTCATCTACTATATCACTAACAATCATAGTGCGAGCCTTACCTTTTGTTGGAGATACAAGAATGGTTGGAGGAGCTGGATCACCACCTTTGTCGTCAGTGATATCGACGATGATCGGTTCAGTCGATACCTTAGCTTTGACTTGAGCTTCGACTCCCAGAATTCCCTTTCCTTTACCGGTATTTTTGACTGGTGGCTCAGTGTTTTTCTGGCATGCTTCTTCTGCCTATTGTTGGTTTTGAAGAAGTTTTGTCCATATTGCCACACCTTCCTTGTGAACCTTGTCAGCTTCTCTGATAAGCATTTGACTTGTCCTCTTTCTTATCAGGAAGTTTTGCTTGTGTAGTTCTGCTTGGTGAGTTGCCTTGTCTAGAGTTAAGTGATTCTGAACTTCAAGCAGAGCCCTAATCCTTAGCTCCTTTTCTCTTTCCATTGAAGCTTTCCATCTTGCTTCAATAATTTCTATAAGATCGTTAGGTATTGTTTTATGAAGTTCAGTCGGAGTTAGATTGAACTTATGAATGCAATAGACAACCGCTTCTTCTAATTTCCTCTTGTCTTTTTCATTCACCAGTTGATATCTCCTTCCAACTATTGCCATGCCACCTGAATCCTTAAACCCTGCCACAAATTCATCAATTGTGGGCTTTCTTGCTCTTGGTGCATCTTCCTTCACCGGTTTAGCAGATTTCCTCTTGCGGACCAGAGGAGTTGGGTCTTCGGTTTTTGTTCCTTCTATTTCTTCTCCTTGAGCGCTGGTCGATTGTTGTGCTCTTTTCCTTTGGACTTTCGGTTGATCTGCTACTGGTTTCTTCTTCGATGTAGGGGTCCTCTTGACATAAACATTCTTAATTGGTGTCTTTTTCTTCAGATTCTCTTGAATCTCTTCAAAGGTCGCAAACCGGTAAGCCGACAAGTCTAGATCACAATCTTGCAAGGCATCTGCATAGGCCTTGGCTGTTTTTGTAGACATTTCATACCCCAATTCTGGAGCATACCTGGTTCGCAATTCTACTGCCTGGATGATGCAGTGATCGGTTGAGACTAGGAAACACACCTCGTCTTTGTAAGAGTCAACAATAGTTGACGGAACCCTTTCCTTGGCGTGCATCCTCAGCTGGAATGCCTCAAAGTAGTCTGTCATGACTTTGCTGAATTGGTTACCCAGTTGGTTGGCCATCTCATTGATCTGGATCATGAATGGTTGATCGGTTCCCCAAGTCAGCTTGCCTATTTCCGAAAAGAAGTTAGAATAGTAGAAGAACAGGCATACCAGTAGGGTTCCATATTTTAGGAAGCTTTTTCAAATTCTCAAAAATCTGTCCCCGAAGCATTGTTCAAAGATCATACTGGGCATTGTCGTGCATGAGCGGTATGAATGGCTCCTCCCGGTATGCTATTCAAGTTACTTGATTGATAGATTTTGTAACCTATCACTGCAAATGCGAACCGAATTCCATCTTCAATGTTGTTGACGGTCATTAGCCGATTGTCAGATTTCGATTTCGTCAATTTGGCGACCACGACATTGGAGATGGTTCTAAGGGTGAGGGCTTCCCCTTTGTTGTTGTACCCTGTCACTCTGTGCAGGTCCTCCTTGGTGATTTGAGTGCATGCTCCTTTTGCAAGCCAGAAACTAGGTTCATGCACACGATTGAGAACCAGTCATATCCAGTCTAGTCGGAAAATGGTTGGGTAACAAACTCCGTTAATCAACCTTGAGGACACCAGTTTCACATATTTGTCTTGAAGCTTTCCGTCTATGCACAGCGAGAGGTACTCGCTTTGGATGAAGGTTTCACCCAGTTCTTCTTGTTTTGCATGAATGAAAGCGGTGGCATCTTTCGCCATGAGAACTCCATCAGGCACAAATGACAGTGCACCAGACATGTTGTTTTCCCTGTTCTGGACTACCATGATGTCGTAGATGGGTTGGTCGAATTGATTTCCTTGAATCAAATTGGCAATAGATGATGATGATGCCGTTCTTATCAACCGGTTAACACAAAAAGTTGCTTGATCGGTCTTACAGAAATATCTTATCGATGATCAAAGCATGAGAATATTACTCAAGCATAAGAAATTGTAAATCACAAATCGCAAAGTAAAAGAAAATGAGTAATCCTCCTTTCTTTATATAGATTTAGGGCATAACGTTAATTACCAAACGGTAACTATTTGTTAATGGCTATAGCATTAATTACCTTACCTACCCTTTGTTTCCTTCTTCGCCAATCGGTATTTCGGCTTTTTCTTGTAGAACAAACCCCAGTTGATCGATGCTCACCTGTCCGGTTTTGCTCACTAACTTAGTGAGTTTGTTGCTCACCTGTCCGGTTTTGCTTACTGACTTAGTGAGTTTGTTGCTCACTAGTCCTACTGGGAATAGTAGACGAGCTACCGGTTCCCTTTTGGCCTTTTTGGCTCAGTTTGCTGAAGAGATATCACCATCAACAGATGATGACCTTTCCTCTGTCTTCTCCTCAGCGGAGCTCTTAGATTCTTTCTTGAACCAAATCTTCTTGACTTCCTTCTCAGTCTCTTTTCCCTTGTTATCCTTTTGACTGAGAGACAAAGTGTTCTTCACCGGTTTGACCGATCCTCTTCTTTTGTTCACTGGCTAGCTCCTACAATCTTTGGCCAAATGTCCAACTTTGTTGCAGGTGTAGCAGACTATCCCGGTTGCCTTCCATGGATTTACCCCTGTCTTCTTGGGTGAATGACACCAGGAGTCATTCTGACTATGCATGCCATAGTTAGCACAATTGGTTGTGCTCCGGTTTTCATTCCTTTTTGGGAATATCGGTCTCGGTGGGGATCTGAATGCCATTGTTTTGGATTTGCATTCATTAACCTTGTGTCCAAACTTGTTGCATGCATAGCAATAGCTTTTGAAGCTTCCCCTGCTTCAACTGGACACATTGTTGGGACGAGACTTGCATTTAGAGGTCTTGTGGCCATGCTTGTAACAGTTTTTGCAGTAACTGTTTGTTGGCTTTATCGGTGCATTTCTGCAGTTACTTGTTTTGTGGCCCGGTTTCCCACAGTGATTGCAAGAAGTGTTGAAGGTCTTCTTACCCTTTTGTTCCAGTGGTTTCCTCTTCTCCTTTTTGCTTTTCTTAACTCCAGATGACTCATCGGTTTCCTTGGTGCTTTGACCGGTGAACCCAAGTCCTATGGGATCTTTGTGCTTTCTTTGAGCTCTTAGTTGCTCATCAAGCTTTTCAGAACTTTCGTTGTATCTTCTGAGTGTCTCATTTCTTTCCTCGAGTTCTTTTATTTGCTGCTTTAGTTGATACAGTTCAATTGCCAGCTTCTTGCATGCATCATCTTTATCATGCCAATTCTTTTGCATGTTGGCATTTTTTTGAGTGACTATCTGCATGTCTTCTTGAAGTTGCATAACGATAAGATCACTTTCTCTTATTGCTCCTTTGACACATTTCTTGGTCTCTTTGAGGCTACTAGAGATTTCACTGCAATGTTTCTTTCATCTTCAACTTTCCTCTTTTTCTCAATCAGTTCAGTCATTCTTAGGGCATTATCTTCCTGTTCCCTTTTTAGGTTGGAGATCTAATTGGTTAGGATCTGGTTCCTCTCCATAAGCTCAGAGATCCCCTTTGCCTAGAGAGTTCATCAATCGTTTCATTGCTGTCACTCAATTGCAGAGCCAACTCCTTTCTTTTAGCAAGGGATCTTCTCAGCCTATTCTCAAGAGAGACAATGATGTCATTGGCTTCCTCAAGCTGCTTCTAACACTTATAACCCTCCATGATCTTTTCTCAAGCGGTTAAGCTTTATATCTTTGAGAACCTAAATCTCTGATACCAATTGTTATTTCTAACCGGTTGCTGAGAGGGGGGGTGAATCAGTAAATACTATTTCTTCTTCAATTAAACCTTGTATGCAGATTCTTGCAGAATAAACATGTAATTAAGCATTCATAAGCATAAATAGAAATACTCAGATCAATACAACATATGTACGTGGAAACCCTCAATTAGAAGGAAAAAACCACGGTGAGATAGAGCTCACAACTTCACTACTGCAGTAATAAAGGTGCCCGGTTAAGAGCTTACAAAACACTTGTAAGAGTGCTACCCGGTAAAGGGATTTGGTAGAAGATCGGTTAAGATCTTGACTCTGTTAGGAGCCACCTTGTTAAAGGACTTTCAACATCAATCAAGATGCTACCCGATTAAAGGATTTATACAAAGAACCTATTAGGGTTCACTCTGATAGAGGGATCTAGATATGCTTTAACAATATAAAAGCAATGATCTTAATTGACACTCTCTGTCTATCTAGATCATACCTGTTATCCTTTCTGCTTAGCCTCGCTGTTGAACCTCTTTGCCTTTCACCTTTTGTGACCATAGCCTCTCTCAGAAGATATCTCTCTTCTGCTCTTTATTTTCAACAACACTTCTTTTGTGTCCTATGACTTGTATTTATAAGAAATTAATCTTATTAAAACCTAACTCATAGAACCACCAAGCTGTAAACTCACTCAAAAATCATGCAGCAAAAAAGCTTTGCGAGATGATCTTGAGTTTACCTTGAAACATCCGCATAGAAATAGAACCGACTCCTGTTAAAAATCTAACTCCAGTTCTAAACGGTGAATGTTTCGTATAATCTGGTTTTAAATTAGACAGCTCCGCATAATCCGGTGCGGATTATTATGCACTCGACCGATATCAATCTTATACCTAGTTCATCCCCTGTATGCACTATAAGACCAGTACTATGTAATCTGTTTGGTCTACCAGTACATATTGAGAAGTAAGAGTGGTCTATTGGTGTATCTGTACCGGTGGGAATGATGTTTGCATCTAACTTCACCAATGACAACTTAAATTTGCCAACAGAAACATCATATCATATGATGCTTACTATCCAAAATGTGGATCTCCTAGATCCTTTGGTCTCCATGACCCAAGAATATCAGTCCATGATATTCATGATAACATCAAGTCCATGATGTTTATCAACCAAAAGTGATATCAAGTCCATGATATCAAATTTCCAATCAATTTGTGAATTTCCTAAGTCCACTAGTCACCTTGGCTCTTTTGAATATCAAGTCCATGATATTCGAGGTAGTATCCAGTCCATGATACTTTCCAAACACAAGTTATCATCAAATTCATGATGTTTTCTATTAATCTGTGGATAACTTAGATCCACGAGTCACCTTGACTCAGCCAATAGAATATCAAGTCCATGAAATTCATGGTATCATCAAATCCGTGATGTATACCAACCAATTTGTGGATAACTAAATCCACGAGTCACCAAGACTCAAGAAATGTCAAGTCCATGACATCAAAACAACATCAAGTCCATGATGTTAAGAGCATTGGTCTAAAGAATATCAAGTCCATGATATTCACCAAGTGCTCAAAGTAATGGCCTATCGACATCAAGTCCATGATGTCCACCAATTACTTGGGTGTGGATTCCTGATCCACGAGATATCAAATCCATGATATCCTCAAGCATTGGTCTAACGAATATCAAGTCCATGATATTCACCAAGTGCTTGGAGCAATGGCCTCCAGACATCAAGTCCATGATGTCCACCATATGCTAAAAAGTGGATCCCTGATCCACGAGATATCAAATCCATGATATCCTCGAGCATTGGCCTAACGAATATCAAGTCCATGATATTCACCAAATGCTCGGAGTAATGGTCTACCGACATCAAGTTCATGATGTCACCATATGCTCAACAAGGATCCCTGATCCAGAAGAATATCAAATCCATGATATTCTCCAAGTATCCAATTCATAAGAAACAAATTAGCCAAATGCATAGATGTAACCAAATGAATTAGACACAACCAAATGTATCTCATAATCAAAATCTCATCTCATGAATCTACATAAGTATAAGAGTAACCAATATGATCATAAGCTTCAAGTTAAATGAAAAGAAAATGTGTTCACACATAGAACCACATGTAATATAGACTCAACTATAATCAATAAATATAGACTCAGCTATAAAAGAAAGTATGATCCCTACATACACAGTAAGCCACTAAAGTATGCTACATACATACACAATAAGTAGCCAAATGTAATAACAAATATCAAATGCAGTTCTCTCATAGAACAAGCATAATTCATCCATAGACAAGTCTTAGTCATAAGCATAATCACATAAGTCTCATCATATAAGGGTAACCAAAATTTGTCCAACTCATAACTAGATCTAATGCAATATAGATCCTTCTATAAGAGATGTATCCACCCATATATATGATTAATAGCAAAGCATATATAAAGGATAACATATAGCCATATAAAGTATGCTCCCAAGCATACAACATTATCTCTAAGCATCATAATGTATGACCCCCAAAAAAATGCCAATTGTAAAATGCAACATACAACATGTGCCAATGTAAGTATGTTCCAACATTCATTAACCAATAATGTATGCACTCATGCATCAATAAAGAGAACAGTTAATCAGTTATACTAACAATCAGCTGTGTATTTTCCCATAACAGCGTAAGGTATAACATGTGTCATAACAGAAATATGTTCTCAAATAATCAGGAATACAAGCCAAAGAAGGTATATAAATCAATGCTAACATAAACCAAGAGATGTATTCACTCATATAGTTTCCTACTATAAAAGAAATGTGTTCACACATGTACACAACATAAGCAAAGCACTGTAAAAAAACATAACATATGCCAATGTGAGGTATGCTCCTATGCACAAACAGTTAGAATATCATAATGTATGTTCCCATACATAAAATATGCCAAATATGCCAATATCTATGCTGAATAGATAGTTATGTATGTTGCCACCCATATATCAATGTAAATTAGTTATGCTAGTGACCAGCTGTATATAACAGCGTAAAGTATGTACATATATAACAGAAATATGTCAGTGCTGCAACATAATGTAAAGTATACTTTTCATAAAAACAGATACAAAGATGTAGATGTAAGTAACCAGCATAAGGAGTTTATAACTTAGACAATTTCACAAGTGAGCCCATATAAAACTCCCTATCAAACTGCAACTCCCTCTCAAAGTGCAAAGTGCTTAGTTTCAGGTACTTTTATCTTCACAAAGGATGCTTGAAGGTTGTTCCTCTCAGGACAATTTACAGCTATATGACCAAACTTGTCACATTTATAGCATTTAGTTTTAGAGAAGTCCCTCTTGAAAGATCTCCTCTTCTTAAAGTACTTCTTACTTCCCCCTTTGTCCTTTGAACTTCCTTCATTTTTCATTCCCTTTATCTTTTTGGAATTCTCTCTTCTTGAATTTTCCTACCCCCCCCTTTAAGTTTTGGGAGTAAAGAACTTGAATATCTTCCTTGAAGATTGAGCCTCTTGATATTAATCTTGCTTCTTCTTGAAGACAATCAGTCTTTAGTCTATCAAGAGTGCACTAATCCCTTGAATAAATGCTTCCCAAGTAAGAGGCAATCCATTAAGAGCTGTCACAGCTAGCTCTTTATTATCATAATTGAACCCAATTGATGATAGTTGATTCCTTAACTCATTGATCCTCATGAAGTATGAAGTGATTGACTCCCCTTGATTCATCTTTATTCGGGAGAGGTTATTTTTGAGAGCTAGGACCCTATTTGTGTTGATTTGAAACATGCCAAATAATGAAGTGAACATCTCATATGCATTCTCTAGATTTGCAATTGATGGCACAATGTGGTCTTTAACACTATCAACAATTATCCTCATTGCTTTATTGTTGTTTTTGTTCCATTCCTTCTTTTCATCATCATCCATATTATCTTTAGGAGGATCTTCAATGACTGAAGTAATTTCTAATTCCCTTAGAATGATTAATAACCTCATCTTCCAAGATGTAAAATTAACATCTCCCTCAAACCTATCTTCGGGTCTAATCCCAGTTGACATGATAACCAACTTAGTTTGAAAGAATTAATTTGAATTCCTAAATCTGAAATGAATCTTTGCTCTACCTAGGCTTTGATACCATGTTAGTATTTTCCAAATTTATGATGGGAATAAACAAACTATAGAGATCTTTCAACTAAGCATCGGAAAATAGAAAGAAGAAATAACCAAGATAGGAGAGATAGTACCCAGAAATCAAGATTCACAGTATGACTTGAGTTTGTGTTGATCCTTGATCAACAACTTTAAATTTCTCTGATTTATCCTTCAGCATGCAATCTAGGTCATATGTCAATCTGCCTTTTATGTTCCTCTATAGATGCTCAATGAAAACTGGAACAACTTCAATTTGCTTTGATATTCACTTTTAGTTCACTTTTAGTATCTAGGCAGATTTCACTCCAGTTTCATGCTTGATGATAGTCCTTTAGCAATGCTTAAAGGATCGAACTTAATTGCAGATATATTGAGAAGTTTGTACAGAATTTATCCAACCAGCATTTAGCATAGTTTACTCAGCATTATGGATCTATACTTTTGATCCAGAAAATTGCTCAAATGAAGACATTTATCGCTGCTCCAAATACTTCAAATTCGCTGCTACAACTTTGCCCTAGAGTGATCGATCCTTGAGAAGAAAGCATATGTTATGTTTTTGATATCTTTCTTCTCAAGTTCGATCCTCATATATATGCAAATGGAGGAGACTCTTTAAGAGGCCGACTTGAGCCTTTAAATAAATAAACCTTGTTTATTGAACTTCTCCTTAAGAGGCCGACTTGGGCCCTTCAAATAAACTTGATTATTCCATTCAAATATTAAATCGATTTTTTAATAAACAATAAATAATAAATATCCTTATATTTATTACTATTATTTATATATCGATTTATAATAAATATATTTTCTATATATTTATTATTATCCGAGGTAGTAGATATTTGTCGTAAAGGCCATAATATCTGTTGGGTGGATATTTTGCAACTGACAGTTTTGAGGAAAAATTTAGTTACAAAATAGGGATACCAGCCACAGCGTATGAGACAATGTCTCTCCTACCTTAAAGGGAAGGCTCCCCCTTCTCACCGTTCCTTGGATCAATTCAAGGTAAGCAAGAAGTTAAGAGATTATCAAAATAGGATGTTACAAATATTCCTTCTTATCTTTCAAGAAGGAATCCACTTACTCGAAGAATGAGTAATGGGCAAAGTTTTAATCTCTAAACTACACTTCTATCTAAAAGCTGAAAACAGTGATACCGATAAACCAACACCAACTCACAGGCTGATTGAAAAGCGTACCGGCTTGGCTCTATGACCTATTTATCTATTCTATAAGAAACACCTCTACCATTGGGGCACACAGACTTCCATAAGTAGAGGTTTTCTAACTATTCTAACAAATTGTACGAAAATGAGATGGTAATATAACCTACAGTCACAGCTTCTAGTTTTATATTACCACAATTGCTCCCAGCCACAACTTCGGTTCCAATTGTTTCTAATTTTCAAATTGCTCTTAACAAAACAAGAATCACATAAATAAAAGACAGTAAAACCAAATTGTAGTCACAGCTTCCAATTTGATTCACCACAATTGCACTCAGACACAACTTTAGCTCCAATTGTTTCTTTCTAATTATTTTTCTCCAAAATAGTACTACACAATCACAGTTATGCTTACACAAGTTTGGCAGAGCTCTCTTGCATAGAAATAAAGATGAGATTTACAATGAGGGCTCATTCCTTTTATAGGAAAAGAAATGAGAAAAAGGAGGAAAAAGTGGGAGCAACTCAACCACTTTGACCTAGTCTAACTAGGTGAGAAGAATTATTGGATTACATGTCATAAGGTATTGTAATCAAATTTACATGTAATTGCATTGCATGCAATTCATCTTCTCCAATCTACAAAGGATGAAAACTGAAGAAGAAAGATGAAGAAAGGAGAATTAATCCTTGAAATTATCAAGGAAAGCCTTATATTTGGCAATACAATCATGAATAAAAGAAATATCTGAAATCTTCATAGTCTTTGAAATGGCTTCAATTCTGATTGCACCCGTACCTACTGATTTCACAACCTTGTAATCATCCACAAGTGAATCCCTCAAGATCATTAACTTCTGGAGAGAAGTCAGATCTATGTATTGTCTTTGGCCATTTCGAGAAATTTGACCTCTTATTAACTAGCCATTGGTCATTCATGTATCTCTGATAATCTAACTTATTCTGGTTTCACAGCTGTATGGATATATCCTTGGACAAGTCTACACATTCAGGGCTTGGAGGAATTCTGAAAATTTGCTCAATGACATCTGGATCCAAACTGAAAATCACTTTCCATCTGCATCTTTGATTGTCTTTCTCTTGGGATTGAAATGGCGTGCTTACTCAAAGATAAATTTTGGTTCCAAGGCAGCCATACGGAAAGTGGAAATCAAGTGAATGTTACTCCTCTTGATGCACTGTAGTTCCCTGTTGGCAGGATCTTCAAGCCTTTGCAAGAAATTGGTCATGTCAATATTCTCTATTCTTGTATCTGTAACTTGATCCAAAGATGACGAAACGAGTGAAGGTGTAGAATGAGTTAGTTCTTTATCATATTGATATTTCATCTTTCCTTTAGCTTTGGTCGGTGTTGACATATCTTGTGCTGCAACATGGAAGTTCCAAAGGGTAAATACATCCTTTGAAGAGATTGGATCCATGAGAGGATTTTGGCTTGCAATGATGGATCTATGAAGAACAAGGTATTCAAAGTATTGATTAGATACTCATAGAACACACATGTTGGCTTAAAATGAGTTGAAAGACACATGTATATGGACAAATAGGAGTGGAAATGGACTTATGAAGATGTATTGCATGTGGGGCTTTATTTGTATGGCCAAGAATGCAAGTTGGAAAGACATGAGAATATGTAAATGGTAATTTTGGTATTAAAAGAGTGACCTTTTTACCAAAAACGGACTCTTGAAGGATGATTACATGTAATGAAGGATGACATGTTTTCACATGTAATGGACTTGAGGAATGCAATTACATGTGTTGGAAAGTGAAGGATGAATTAGCATGGATGGATGCACTTGCATTCTTGAGGAAATGACTTCATCTTTCTTAAAAAAAAAAACAACAAACAAGCAAACAAACAAGAAAGAAAAAACACAAAACATACCTCTTGCTATTGACACAAACATGTTAAAAATCTTGAAACCAATCTCCACATGCAATTTTGTTTTTGAGTGCAAGATGATTTTATGCATAAAATGAAGGATTTTAACTTATTTAAGCACAAAAATGCATAATACATGGGCTGCATTTGAACAAATGGAAACAAATGAGCTATAAAATGCAACATTGTAGAAAAAATAAGAGAAAAACCAAAACAAATACATATACTTACTTGGAAGCCAATGGGAGAAAAAGAAGTTGAAATGTCTTTGTCTTCTCCAAAAACAGATTCTAGAGATGTATTTGCATCCAACAACTCAAAGATCTTTGACCATTTCCAAGATTCAAACTTGCTGAGCGTTTTTAGTGAAAATGCATACAAATGATGCACTTGCATCAATCATTTTGGGTTGAGAATGCAAGAAATTTGTTCTTGGATGAAGAATACATGCATTTGGAACAAAACGGGTTCTCTAGATGCAAATGCATGGATTCTCTTGCATAGAAAAACTTAGAAATGCATCCTAGAGTAAAAACGCAGCCTCTAGATGCATTTGCATTCAAAGTTTTGGAAGTATTTTGCACACGAATGAGTATCTCCAGCAAAACGCACCCTATAGATGTAAATACATATGTTATTTATGAATGCATTTGACTTGAACAAACCCAGCTAGCAAAAACGGGTTTAAAACATGCAAAGACATGTCACGTTTTTGGTTAAAATTATGCCCTAAGTCCAAAATGGACTCTCTACATGTAATAACATGTGACGTTTTTGGATGTAATGATGCTACACGGCAAAAACGGGTTCTCTACATGCATTTACATGAGCTATTTCTCACGTGTTTGACCAAGGAAGATCATTCCCAGCCAAAACGCACTCTCTATGTGCATGTGCATATGAAGTTTTTGAATGAAAAACATGTAAAGTGCAACTCCCAGCCAAAATGCATCCTCTACATGCAATGACATAAGTTATTTTTGAATGTTTTTGACTTTGAAAGTTCATTCCCAGCCAAAACGGGTTCTCTACATGCATATGCATGTCATGGTTTTTGGCCTAAAACTCACCTTCCAAGCAAAAACGGGTTCTCTACATGCAAAGACATGTTTTATTTTTCAACTTTTAAAACAATGAGTCTTTTACATGAAAAACACACTCTTGGGAGGCGATTACATGTATTCAAAACTTGTATTTACATGTTTTTAAAACAAAGCTCCCTCTAGAGATGCATATACATGTTTTATTTTTCAACTTGTAAAACACTAAAAAGCATCTCGAGCAAAAAATGCACTCTCTAGAGGCATTTGCATGTAAAGTAAAAAACATGTAGAAGTCATTTACATGTAAAGTGGAGTGTCTAGATGTAAATGCATGTTTTATGTTTCGAATTTTATATGCAAAGTGGAGTCTCTAGATGCATTTGCATAAAAAGTAGGAATTTGATAACATGTTGTTGCTATACATAACTTAAGTGATTATTTAAGCACATGTCTATTTAAAATGTTAAGTGAAATATTACTTCAAGGGTCCAAAATAACTATTAGCACAAAATATAAAGCATATAATGTGCAAATGTTATTTTATAAAGTAATATTTAACTTATATGTTATTTAAAACATAAAGTAAAACTCAACATTTAAATAGAATAATAAAGTAATATAGTCACTCAAGTGAAAAATTAAAAAGCAACTCAATGTAAAAATATATCATAAAGTGCACTTTAATCAGTGAAGTTAAACATTTAAGTGATAAAGTAACTTAAAAACATAACATAAAGTGATTAAATGTTATATTTTTCAAAAAGTGCAATTCAACTATAGAAAATAACATCTATTTTTTAAATATGCAGTTGAGCTTGGAGAGTCCACTTTTTGGGCACTTAAATGACTATATCTTTTGATTGAAAGGTCCGATTAACACCTGCGATAGATCGAATCGAAGGGAAAACCGAAAGCAAGAGATTGGATGAAACAAAAAGACCAAAAACAACTAAAAACACACTCAAAAGCACACCAAAGGACGCCGAAGGATTCAAACTGAAAAAACGAAAAAGACTTGACAAAAACCTTCAGCATAAAGATTCACTAATCAAATTGAGATCAACTGATTGATCATTTTTGGCTAATCGAATAGTGAAACAAACATAGAGAAACACGAAACTGAGTTCAAAAGTTTCGTACTGTTACCTACATTTTGTAGTGACAAAATGGAAGACAACAATATCAACAATAATAAGGGTCGTTTTAGGGTTACATGCCAAAAAAACTATATAAAATTGATGTTTTAAAGTGTTTTTTGAACTTTTTTGAAAGTATGAGCCGCAGGTCCTTGGGGATTTGCGCAGGATCCTCGAGGATTCGCGTTGATCCGGGTAGGTTCCGCACCGGATACGGGCAGGGTCCGTGCATGGACCTGTGGGTCCGTCCGGATCCGCGAGCCACGCACGGACCCTGCCCAGATCCGGCGCGGACCGGTCCGCGAATCCGGCTTCTCAGGATATTAGCAAGAAAACCTGGAGCTTATTTCATAAATCTTAAAGCCAAAAGGAAAATACAAAAATTGTTTTCGTATTAGAAAAGAATTATTTACAGATTTCTGACCAACTCCAATCTCATCAACATGCATCCATATGTACAGCCTAAAGGCATCACTAAATAAAACACCTATGTTAACTCTCTTAATGTACTAATAGCTAATTCCCCATATCCCACAAAAACAGAGCAGTTAGGCACAAGTCACGACTATTTATTAGAAAAAAGCAGTTTGCTTCAATTTCTACAACTACACAAACACTGTTTTTAATTCCATAATTAGTGGCTATCATCCATCCTTCATTTTTAATATTTTGAACACCTTGGTTCAAAGTCACATGGTAGTGTTTTTCTGCTGTACCTAAGCAAGTCAGCGTCTATGATCCAATTATTATAGGAATTTGACAGGGTTCCGATTTAACAAAATACAAAATACATTTTATATGCCCTAGATCTTGTAGCAACCAATTTGGTATCCAAGATTTATTCAATTTGTTCATTTTCTTTTCTTTGGCAGGCGCTTGGTTCAATTGTTGTCTTCCTGGTCATGCTTTTCATCATTTGTCTCAGTAGAGTGTGAATAAACTTTGGTCACACTATTAATAGGACTGATGTCCAACTCCTTAGGAAGGTCAATGACTTAAGAATTGTTATTTATCCTCTTCATAGTTCTGCAAGGTCCAATTTTTGTGGGCTTAATTTGTTATAGGCACCTTGAGGATGCCTCTCTTTGCACAAATGTACCATGACCATTTTCCCTTCCTAAAAGATTTTTTTTCCCTCCTATGCAAATCAGCATTTTCTTTATATTGTTCATTTATAGGCTGCAATTTGTGTCTCACCAATTGATTTACCTCTCAAATACTTTCTACAAAAAATTTATCATCTTGGCTGATTTGTGAGTTTACTAGCATATCAATAAGTCCACATTCCTCTAGGATTTGTGCCATATGCAATTTGAAATGCAGACTTACCCTTAGTAGACCTGTTTATGTGCAAATGCAGCTTGGAATAGTACCAAATCCCATTGTCTAGGATTTCCACCAAGCACCTTAGTAGATTGCTTGGGCTCCCATTCACCACCTTTGTTTGACCATTAGTTTGGGGGTGGTACACTAAATTGTATTGCAGCCTTCTGTCCAAATTTCTTCCAAGAGGTGTTCCAAAAGTAGCTAAAAAATTCAGTGTTTGACATTGGTTATGTTTTCAGGAATACCATGAAACCTTACTACTTCCTTAGAGAACAAATGTGCATCTTGACTTGCATCATTTGTCGTCTAATAGGATGTGAAGTGGGTCATTTTACAAAAAAGCCCAATGTTATAAGCCCTGCATCCTGTCCTCTTTGGGTTTGTAGCCACCTCAAGACAATATCTGTGGAAATATCAGTCAATGATTCTTGTGGCACAATTAGAGTGGTGTATAGACTTGCATTTTTCTGTCCACCTTTTATAATTTGGTATACCTGAAAAGAAGCGACAAATCTATTCATATCTCTTCTTCTAGTGGGCCAAATTTTTTTTGCATTCACCAATCCATGGTCTTATCTCTTCCATAATGTCTACACAGCTTACTTGATTTCATTTCTTTCACTATGTTTTCTCTTCTTGATTCAAGGGGAATGTAGAGCTGAGATCAAAATGAAACAAAAGCCATCAACTAATAAACATTCGAATATTCAAATGAAGGCATACACATATGGTCTTGCCTACTTGGAACTGCATAAATTTTGCCAAATTATGAATCATCTGCATATTCACTCTTCATTCCTTCAAAGTCAACCACACATTACTCATTACAACCAATAAGCTCTATAATGCATCAGCCACACATCAGTTTTATGACTTGTAGGCTGCACAACAAATGTATATCCCTACAGTAATGAAAGCCCATTTCATATGTTTTTAGGAACAGTGGGACAGTCTAGATTGGGAATTTATGCACTTTAAGGCTTGATTATTAATCATCAAAATGAATTCCATATGTAGAAGATAATGACTCCAATAATTAATACTTCTACAGCAACAGCTAATTCCTTATTGTAAGTGGTATTCTTCTTTTGGCATCATTCAATTTGTTTCTGAAAATGGCCACGTGTAATGTCCCCTTTTTGAAATAGGATTTATTAATGATGAATAATAATAAAATTAAAATATAAAAGAATAAAAATATAATATAATATAATTAAAGTTTAATTAAGTTAAATGAATGGTCAAAAGGCATGAAATGAAGAGTTGTGACTCCCTCGAACATGTGATATAAAAGTGAGAAGAGTTCATTTGAAAGGGGATATGAAGGGAGGAAGGAAAAAAGAATGGAGCATGGGAATCACAAAAGAATTAATGGAAGAAGAAAGGAATGGAAATAAAACAAGGAAGTGACTCCTTTAAAAGGCAAACATGATGAAGGGTTGTACTCTTCGAAAAGGGTAGAAATGATGAACGGTTGTACTCTTTCAAGGGGTGGAAATTATGAAAGGGTGTGACTTCTCACTTGAAGATGTATGAGGAAGGACAAATCGATTGGACAAGGATAGAGGAAGTGGAAATGGAGAATAAGAAATCTGAACATCAAGGAATAAATGAATTCAGCAGAATGAAATAATCAATTTTGAGTTGGAGAAGAAATTCAAAAATAAACCTGAGTTAGAAGTTAGAACTTAAGAACATCAGTCTATAATATTAATGGAAATGAATAAATTGCCAATCCATCAAGAAATATAGGATAAGTAATTAATTACCTGATTTCATGAGTAATTAATTGGGATAAGAGTAAAAGTTATCCTTATATTTTTAGAGGTGCACTATACAATGATGCTGGGATTCCTTACAGATAAGACTGGGATGGCATGATGCTGGCACATATGACAAGAGCATTCAAGAGTGGCCTAAGTGTGGTGGGGCCAATGGAAGCTTGCGATTTGAGATAGAACTAAACCACAGTGCAAATGCTGGTAAATTCTTACCTATATAATTATTTTCCAATTTTAAACTAATATTCTGAATGATTCTGATACCTTCTAATGTAATTACAGGTCTCATAAATGCTTTAAAGCTCTTGCAGCCGATCAAGGACAAATATACAAATATTACCTATGCAGATTTGTTCCAGTTAGCAAGTGCCACAGCCATTGAGGTCTTTCTCTCTCCCAGGCATGCAAATGTCTTTTGATGGCTGTAGTTCTGTAAAAATCGTGCACTTCTTTGTCAATCAATTTCTATGCTTTTTATTTCATAACCTCTGACTGAAACATTAGAAAATTTCAGGATGCTGGAGGCCCTGAAATTCCTATGAAATACGGGCGAGTAGATGCACCACGACCTGAAGATTGTCCACCAGAAGGGAAACTTCCAGGTATTTTATGTTCCAACATTTTTATTATGATGTAGTTTGCAGGTAAACTATATGCAAGATGCAAATGTGCTCCTATTCTACTTTGTAGCTTAATCTCCTAACCAAATTTACTGTTTATAGGAGTATAATGCAAGGTATTGTATTTTCTAGTTGATACCCTTTTTTTAAGCAGCTAACTTTGCAAATGTAGAGATATGTTTCAGTCCCTGGACATGCTTCTTGAATTTTGGAAATCTGCTTGGAACCTTTTTGAATTAATTGAAGTTATTGCTTAAGGGAAGATTGTTGAAGGTTGCTTTGTCTCCTTCCAGTTCATACCATTTTTCTACCACCTGACCTTGTAAATTTTAGTTTTCACTTTCTTTGGTTGCTCCCTTTTGTTGAATTTAATAGCTACGATAGAGATCATTGTACCTGTGTTGTTTTGCTCTGTTGCTACCTTCAAAGTTCTCAGTCCTCTATCCTCTTTGTTCGACCTTCTGTTTCTTCAGTTTTCAATTTGAGAGATTATTTCTGATGACACTTGTTCATGGTGGTTACTCTATTTCCTTTCTTCCATGAGTTCTTTGGCATCACATTATGTCTCCATCTATCTCCACTGTTCGACATGGCTTCATATTTGTCTTTGACTTTGGATGACTCAGCATTGTTTTTATTGTTCTTGGCACCGCGTGAACTTGTTGTGTTGCTGACAAAGTTTTGCTGTTAATGAATACGCATGATAACGGTTGAAGTTTTAACGTTACCCACTCATGCTGTGTTGGCGTTGATTCTCTTCACTGTCGGTTCATTACCACTGCCAATTATTGTTTTCTCGTGCATAGCTGTTGCAAAGATGCAGCTCTTAATTACTAAGCGGTTTCTTTTCAGTGATATTCCTTAGTTTATTATGTATTGTGATTCTTCAAGGTGTGCATTTATATGCTGTGTGTATCGGGATATTATAAGTGCTGATGTATATTTGTAATGATCAATTCTTCGTCACGAGGATGATCAATATTTGATCATCAAGCTGATCATTTTCTTTACTTATTATATGCAGTTTACTACTTGTTAATTTCTTGAAAGGGGATAACCAGGTTTATTGATTGAATAGTCTTGAGGATTTCAATCATAAGCTGAAGTTTTGTAATTGTTTTGAGATTCTGAATAAAGAGATCTTCTTTTTGGGCTGGGTTGGTTCCCTCGAACACGAGGGGTTTTCCCAGGATAATAATCATGTCATTTGTTATTGTGTTTTTGTTTATTGCATTCTTGTATTCTGGTTCAAAACATTAACATATTTACTATCAACTCAGTAGACTTTTAAAATTTCCAATCTTGAAAATTCTATTACTTTTAAGGAGACTGAATTTGAATTTATTTTGAGAATCCATTCTTTCCCTTGAGATTTACAAAGATCCACCTTGCTTACAAGAAGCTGTTGTAAGGCTCTTTTGCATGCTGAACTCATTGTAACCTGAGTTTTATTTACTTTGGATAATGATATATAGTAGGAGGACCTGTTATAGCTAAATTTCAGTTGGTTAACAATTCAAGCGTCTTTGTGTCTGTTTTGCATGTAGAGCTATTGTAATTACTGTTTTCTAGAAGTTGGGATAGGTTGTCTTGGGAAAAGGATGGGAAATGGGAGAAGTAGGGAGAGTAGGTTGAAGGGATTGAACTCCCCAAAGTTTGAAAACAACTTGAGGCATTGGAATAAAAGAGATGTGCACGTGGGCCTTCACAGGGTAGGTCTCATACACAAAATTGGTATCTTGGCATAAAGATGATATAAAAATTACCGTAACCTTTATCATTACATTTTGTTTAGACATCGTGAGTTTTATGCTCAAATAGTAGTTGCCATGGAAAAGTGGTTGTGGTTTTTGCTAAAATAAAGAATGTTTTGACACTTTGATGTATTAAACAGAAAACAATATGTGATGTCCCCTTCATAAGATGCTCTAGAATCACAATTGCAGCAAATTAGGGTTAGGACTACATCTTACCAAGTAAGTATTACTTTAAATATTGTTTATCTTGGATTTGAGTCTTGCAATCATAACATAAACTTCATACAGATATATATCTATATATCTATTCAATGATTAGGGTTAGATAATATCACATCATAATCATATACTAACAATAACATAAGCATAATAAAGATTGGAGGAGGAAACATGATAGGTCCGCCCAAAGCCATTTCTACATAAGCCCAAGAGTGGATGTTTGCTAGAGCCCTCCTCTTTGCTTGCTCAATGGGTTGCTTGCACCTGCTTTCCCTATCAATGTCTCATCCTCCCAAAGACACATGCCACCTTTTGGAGTTGGGTGGAGGTTGAAGTGGGTTTCTCGGTCCTATGTAAGTGCCCTCTTGGCCTCCTTACATGATGTAAGTGCTCTTGTGGCCCCCTTACATGACCCTCTTACCCTCCTCTTACATCTCAGATCCTTCCTATGAGTTGGGTCGCAGATAGTCGAGCAAATCCTATATTCTACTATGAGCATTCATTTAAGCACCATCTATTATTCATATGCACATGGATATAATTATACCACAACTACTTGTAAGAAGGAAAGATGCCAAAGATGGCTGATTTGAAGATAATATTTTTGATGTAAACGTTGATCAATCTCTATGAATCAATCTTAGACCTCTGGTGTGCTCTTTGTGCTGATTACTTAGATAATTCTTGATGATTATATGCTGATGCAATGGACTTCTGAATGCATTTATTTGCTGGATGATCCTTCCACCACAGCCCTCTCTATTTATAACTTATCATTCCTTGAGAAGAGGTGATCCTTGTGAAGAGTCATGTCTGCTGATTAATCATTTGTTCCTTTCCTTGAATGCACCTTTCCATGTTTGTTAACAACTTTAATTACCTTTGCTGTTTATTATTACTTGATCGCTGACTTAAGATCACTGCCGTAGACTTATTTATTCTTATAACTTGTGATCCTTTTTTTTATGAGAGTTTCTTATTGAGGCAGGGGCATGACAATGTTTCCAGTCTACTGCTGTAAATTAGACAGATCTGACCTGATTCTGCTTCCTCTTGGATGCTGATTTCTACTCTTTGGGTGAGTCCTTATGCTGATTGGTTCAATCTGTATGTTGTTTGGAATGATTGCTTATCCGTCAATGGCTTCCTTCATTGTGGTCTTCTTGCCTTTATATCTTCATGTGAGGGAGGGTCACACCTCTTCATAATGGTCACAACCTTTTGCAATTACCACCCTTCAAAAGGTCACAACCCTTCATCATTTCTGCCATTTGAAAGAGTCACTTCATTATCTTCTTCCCATCCCTTTCTTTTTCCATTAATGCTTCCTTAATCTGTCCTTTCTTCCTTCCTCCTCATATCCTCTCAAATGAACTCCTCTGCTTTTTTATATCTCATGTTTGAGGGATTCACAACTCTTCATTGCATTCTTTTTGACCTTTCATTACACTTAATTAATTTTTAATTATATTATATTTGATTTTCGTATTTATTTATTAATTATCACCTTTGATATTATAGTCTTCATTGCAAAGGAGTCTAGGAGAATCGATTCTCTATTCTCTATTCTGCAAGATACTAACTCGCTATTGATAACGAATCAATCACACCATATAGGAGAAGAATATATCAGCAGAAAATGACAGACGATATCCTCTAATATATCAAATGGAAATCTCAGAGATCTCCTTTTTATGTTATAAATAAAAACCATTAATTACATATCTCTGTTACCCTCCTCTAATTTAGAAATAAGAATTTCCATATATTTAATTCTACTATTAATTGAAAATTCTCTTATTTCTAACAAATATGTTCCTAGATACAGCCCAGTCCAAGGTGCCAGCATATAATTCCCATTGTAATCTAATTGTCTAAAGCTCCATGCCAGCGAGCATATTTACCAAATAACATTTGTATTTTTTTTTTCCACCAATCTATTGGGCTAATTAAAACAAACCCTCCTAATTTCTCAGCTTGACTAACACTACAGGAATGAAACACTAAGTTAGTCACTGAATCTGATTCAGTGGTGCATCATTAATCCAATGTTTTTAAAAGTCTGAATCTTTTGGTTCAATGTTGGTTTTACCCAGGGCACTCCATGTAAACCAAAAAATGTCAATAAACCTCAAGAACCAGACTGCCAACATTTTTGTTCCTTTTCTTTTTGGTGATGCAGGATTGTTTTTACCCCAGAATGCTACTTCATCAAACATCCAGGTAAGAGCTTGTGAGCATAGTATTCATAAATCTAGGCTAGATGGTGGAACCCATCATTTTGACCTGAAGAATCAGGCCATGGCACTCCCTTCCATGTTAGGTACTTCATTGTTTTTCACTGATTTCTT
This sequence comes from Chamaecyparis obtusa, assembly GCA_027943335.1. Taxonomy (NCBI): domain Eukaryota; kingdom Viridiplantae; phylum Streptophyta; class Pinopsida; order Cupressales; family Cupressaceae; genus Chamaecyparis; species Chamaecyparis obtusa. The sequence goes on along the minus strand of BSBK01006648.1, from coordinate 228,318 downwards.
CCTCCATTTCTAGCCACCTATTGAAATAGAAGTCATCCTCCTCTGCCAAATTGTTCTCTGTCTATCTTTCCTGCTTCTTGCAGGCACAGACCCTCCTCTGCTTGATCTCCTCCATTGAAAGCCATTCTGGGTTTTCTCACCTCATCTAACTTTTGTTACACTTTTAAATCAACCATTTAAGCTAAACTGCAACCTCTCTCCTCTTCTTTCATCATCACCTCTGTGGTTCCACACCTGCAAGAAGCACATTCAGTCTAACTTTTGTTACACATTTAAATCAACCATTTAAGCTAAACTGCAATGTCTCTCCTCTTCTTTCATTATCACCTCTGTGGTTCCACACCTTTAAGAAGCACATTCACATTCACATGCTTCACAATTCTTTGGGCTAGAGCACACAAAGTTTCTCAACTTCACTCCTATAGGCTGGAAGCTATTAAACACAACACTAGGCTCACTTTACATTAGACAAAATCTACCAACACTACTTCAAGTTGGTTCACCACAAAGTCCACATGTGCACAATTTTGCAAATCACACTTTAGAATTTGCGTAAATTTATACGGTCTTTGCATGTGTTTCTATAATCCACTCTTTTGTATAGGATGTGCTCATGCATTCCTCGACAAGGCAATATGGTACATGAACACCCTTCTTTTTTAATGTTAGAGTATAGGCATCTGCATCTCTTTGCATCTACGAGCATCCACAACAAAAACCTCATTTCAGCAGCAATATATTGCACCTTGTTGTGCATCATTAATTGCCACTTTGTTGCACCTAGCCACATACTGGAATCCGCTCATGTGTACAAGGACTTCTTGCATTGCTTGAAAAGGCATCATGGGTACACATACGCTCCTTTTTAATGTTGAAGTATAGGGATTCCCTGCATTTATGAGTAGAGCTTCTTGGTTCACTTCCACACACAATGGGGCTCATTGCTATTTAAGAAAGGGCAAATTATTTGGCTGTAAGTTCTCAGCTTATGCTACCAATGCAGTGGGGACCATTGCTCTTGAAGAAAGGGTGAATGATCCTAGTGTTATCTCATGCATTGGCTCAGGACAACACTGCAGCATAGCCCATGCACCATTCCCTTTTACAGATGTACATTTAGTGGTTCTGCACAGCCACACAACTCACACAAGTTTGTGGTATGTGCCTCATAGCTGTTTTGCACAATCTCTACATGCACCTCACAATTGTTTTACACAATCTTTGGAGTTCTTTGTGCACAAGCTTCGACAACATTGCTATCACATCCTCAAACATCATGCTTTGCATATGCCTTATACTTCTCTACATTGCACACTATTGCACATGCTATGCACATGCTCTGCCTTTGCAACTTCACATTGGACCATACATGTGCGACAAGTAGAATGACATAATCCACGTGTTATGCTTCCATGTGCACGTGAGACTTGGTAGAGTTATGAATTGGCTCCATAGAAGTACATCAACTAACACCCTATGGGTTTGAAACTCGTCATTATTCCCATAGTATATTTTATGTATAAGTACAATGTGTGCATTCCCATACGAGATTGTGGGAATCTGCATTGCTAGCCTTATTCTTGGCCATTCTTTGTAACCTATTCCAATTGTGAATAGAAGAACATAACTTTTGTCATCTCTTTGTGATGCTTCTACACTTTAGGTGAGCTATTTAGAGTTATCATATTTTCCATTAGCCTAGCCCTGCAACTGTGTTTACCAGCTGATGTGCAGGATTGTCCTTTGTTTCCAATTTCCAGCCATGAACTGGATCCTACAGTACACCAACTGAATAAAGAGTTCAAATACAATTATGCACTATTCAAGGGGAATCATCTGACTATCATGATTTATTCTTAATTAAACAGTACCTACATGGATGTAACCTCACTGCCAAGGAATCCTCAAATTCCACATTTGTTTAGACATTATAACTTGTTCATCATGCTTTCCATGTTCCTTCCTTCATATAGTTAGAGAACTCTCATAGTTTTGTTTTAATTCCAAAAATGATTGAGTATAGATTTCATTATACATCACATAACATCCCACAACAAAATAAAGATAGCTTGTTCATTAGGGTGAAATATTTCTCTGTAGACTATTTTCAGCATATTTAAGGTTGAGTCTTTTGGAAACTTTACTAACAGCCCTCATAAATGTATAAATAGCAGCTTTTTATTACAGATGCATGAAATCTGTTACAGAAGCATCAAGATGGATTACACATATGTAAAAAAGCGGAAGTATATTTATATAATTAAGGCACCAACCTTCTAGGCATACAGAATAATTTCCAAATTGAGCACATCTTCTTGCCCGATTTAGTATAGCAGAAATTTGAAAGAAATAAAAAAAATAAAAAGTGTCCATTAATAGTGAGAGTAGATCAACAGAACTCAAAAGTCATCCAGTGAAAATAGCAAGAGGGAGTGAAAATGAGCTTCAACTCCTATAAGAAATGAGAGGCCACAAGCCATAAGCTAGAAGTATAATAGAAAAATATTTAAAGTAATAGGGGGTTGAACATAGAATAAGTGAAACCAAAACACTTCTGAAATGACATCATAATGTATGAAAATAAAAAAATAACTATGTGAGAAGAAAACTAATCACCCAAGAAGATAATGCTGGTTGGGACTGTGATTGAAGGTCGACACCAACTCTGATTGGTATCTGATTGAGGATTATGTCATTCTACTTGTCATAGCAAGGTCTGATTATGTGCAACTTGTCATTCAGTCTTTTACGCTCTGATTATGACACAATCATAGCTTGCTCATGACATGAAGTGAATTAATAGTATTCATGGACAGTCAATCAGATTGATATTTAGACATTTGATAGATATGAAAGGAGCTGGGCAGAAGAGAATTCCACCTTATAATGTTCCAGCAGAAGGAAATAGAGCAAAGTAGAACAAATATTTACTATTGAAGTGATTAAAATTTGGATTAACCTGGGAGAAAAATAAGAGAAGTAATCCCATAAGAAGAGAAGCAGAGCAGAAAAATGAGACTACATAAAAGAGTTGATGCAAACATACCAGTGAAGATGATACTTCCTACTATAGATTGTTCAGAGTATCATCTTGGTCTCTGCTGAGCTTTATTATATGTCACAAAATCCAATCAGAAAACTTGTGTTTTATTTGTCAGACATAATCAATAAGGGACTAGACTATTTGTGTGGGAAAATAGTTCAAGTGCAATAGTCAGACTAGCTAGTTTTCTCTTGGGCCACAGAATTTGCCATGTATTTGATATGAAAGTCAAATATGTTTTCCATAGTTTTTGTCAGATCAGACAGATGAAAACACTTAACAAAAGTACATTCAGTCTTCAATGGTGGTCAGCAGATTCAGCACAAGTGCCAAAGGAACATAGTCAAGAATACATTCACAATCACCATATGTGAGTAAATAATTAAGACCAGGAGGTAAATGCCATTTCAAAATTACAGGCAAGGTGTACAAGAAACAAAGCAACCTCAATAAAACTCTAGCTTTGAGTGCAAAATGGCTCATCAAGCCTAGATTATTCATTTGCAGAGTGTATTAAAATTTCCCCAGTATGTATCTCTTTTTGAATTATCTTGTGTCATGATGCCTAATTATTAATGGGCAGAGAAGCCTTTACGGCATTTGTAATGGTATTGCCATATTTGCCAGGATTTCGTTGATAACACTGCATAGGCTGTGAGATGTCCACTTAACTCACTGTGATTTCAAAAGTGTTATCTACTAGATATAGCAAGAATTCAACTAAAAACTGAGCTTTTGAATAGCAACAAACTAAAATGCTTTTCTGTTGTGATTCTAGATGCCGGTCCTCCTTCACCTGCAGATCATTTGCGGGATGTCTTTTACAGAATGGGACTAACAGATAAGGTTGAATACAAAATTATATTCATCTATATGCATAACAATTTTTGTGAGGTTTGTAAGCTCTCTTGTAACAAGTTTGTTGAAAATGAGTATTTATTTTTTTTGCAGGAAATTGTTGCATTGTCTGGTGCACACACCCTTGGAAGGTCCAGGCCAGAGCGTAGTGGCTGGGGAAAGCCTGAAACCAAATACACAGTAAGTATGTGCAATTACTAATGTAGAATTATTTGCTGTGGTTACATTAGAGAGAATTTTTCGAGATTCATATATGGCATTAATAGCTTTTGACACTCCAATGCACAGAGAGAACTTAAGGAAAGAGGAAGCCTAATAAACCTAGAGCATTTTGCTTTCAGAGTCAATCCTGATGTTGGAAATTGATGATGAGGTTCCTGGCTAAATAATCCAGGGCAATTATTATCTATAAGACTCACAATGAATCTTCCAAAGCATAGTCACCAGGAAACTTGAGTTCTGGCCCTGTACCTCTACCTAAAGCTCTAGGGTCTTATATTTAAATGGGATATAACCTGTACTGTTTTTGATTAAGTGAAAAGCAGGTTTTGAAGGGACCCGAAACGCTTTACAGCATCATTACGATAGATAGAGCATTAAAGTTCCACAAAGACAGGCTTGTGACAAAAAAAGTACCAAAAGAGAACAGCTGGCATAGACAGACAAAAAGCCAGCACACAACAAAAGACCAGCGAAGGGACAGCAGACTGACACTAACAAGGGACAGCAGAAACTAAACAAAGCTTTTGAGAAGCTCAGCAGCTTCAAGAGCCAGTTGGTCCATATTAGCCGTGGCACTTTTGAGGTCTTCAATATCCTCATTGACTTTAAGTGCCTTCTTCCTGGTGCTAGCTTGAATTTTTTCCCTGGACCAGCGGCGTCTTCAGGGCTAGTGTCTTTGTCTTCCTCAACTTCAACAATGGCCTTGTCCTGGTTAATTTGTTCAAGCTTCCCAACCAGAGTTTTTAGGTGCTCAACAGAGGCCTTGAGAATCTTGTAACTCTGCTCACCAATTTTGTTAAGATTAGATTCCAGGCTGGAGACTCTACTTCCATTGCATTGACTTTGGTATCAGCGGCTCCAAATCTGGAATCGTAAGCCTCAGTCATGGCTTCCGCATCATTGACAACTTTTGTAAGATCCTTCAGACCATCAGAGAGAGCTATCCTTACCAACTCCGAGAGCTTCCAGAAACTCCAACTTGCTGGCAAAAGCCTTCTGCTTGATTTTGATCTCTTCAACCTCATGGAAGACCCACTTGATAATTCTGTAAAAATCCAAAACTCTGTCCTTGGCAGACTTCATCACATTGATGGATATGTCTTTGGTGGAGTTGTCTAGATCATTAAATATGGTGTCATCCCTGGAATTCTCCTTACCGGCCTCAGGATTCTCCTCACCAGTAGGAGAAGAAAAACCCTCACCCACCACATTCTTCAGATTACTGTCTCTAGGGGAAGGATTAGCAGATGTATTAGTAACGAAGGGGTTGAAGGGGCAGGGGATTTACCCACTTCATGACCTAGGCTCCGAAAAGGGGAAGTAGCAGGGTGTTTGGTCTTCTTCTTAGGAGGAGAATACACAAGATCCTCCTCAACCTCCGTATCCAACCTCTCATCATCCTCATCTTCTTCTTCAGACCACTCCTCTTCCTCAAATTTTATCTGTTTACTGGTTCCAAGGGTGGGGGAATTACCAGTCTTCTTTTTAATAGACACAAGACCAGAGGCTTTCCCTTTCCCTTTGCTAGAGCGCTTCAAAATTTTATCAGGGGCAGATGATTCAGGTTCCTCCTCCATCTCAGTAGTTGAACCCTCCTCATAGTCTCCCTTCGGATCAGGAATATCCTCATCCAAGTCCAAATAAATAGGAATATGACATTCAATAGTAGAAACTTTAAAATGTTCATAGGTAAGAATCATAAGGCCTTCATGAAGCACAGGGTTACTAGGATTAACCCTTCCTTAATGCTAGCATTCATTGAACTAAGGAGATAAAATGGAAAAGAGACCTTATCTCCATGGCGAAAGTGGTTCAATAGCACGAAGTGGTAGCTGTGAACCCTCGTAAACCTCCCATCTAGCATTATATACTGCATTACACAAAATAGCACCCACCTCCAGATTTTCTTGAGGATATAACCTGTACTGTTATTTATATATTCCTGTATTCTATTTAAAATTGAAACCCCTGTACCCATATGCCATATTTCCATATGAATGGCTATTATGCTTGGATAAATAACCAAACTGTCATGTGGTACTGATAAAAGTAAATCCAGTGGCCAAACATAATGTCAAACTCACACATAGAAATGGCTCTCACTGTTACAATTCAATAATGGGATAGCCACAGTCCTTGGAGACCAAATAATTGTGGCCACATATTATTGCCTTCAAAGGCAATACAGGCCAATAAATTAATAGATGCTCTGATAGACTGATACCACTTGGTATGCTTCTAGGGCATTCTGATATAACCCTTGGTAGATAAATATAAATAAATATAGTACTTAAGATGTAGGTTGATTGAGATAGGCAACCTACTTAAGAACTTTTAAGAAATGGTTGATATCTGGGTATAAAATTTCAACATATATGGTGAATGTAAAGACATTGGTACCTGACTTTTTATTAGGGTTACATAAATAAGAAAATTAAGGACTCTGGGAACTTAATGAAGTGCTGTAGACTAGAGTAAAAAAATTTGAATAACCATGGGATTATCTTTGGTGCAGAAAGATGGTCCTGGGGCACCAGGAGGTCAATCATGGACAGTGGAGTGGCTTAAATTTGATAATTCTTATTTCAAGGTACAGAGCTGAGCTGAATTGAACCTCACGTGCTAGATTTTACATTGATCATGAATGAACAAAAGTTTTTTTTATGAATGAGCAAAAAATTTTTTTTCTTTATTTTGTGAAGGACATAAAAGAGAGGAGGGACCTTGATCTACTGGTATTGCCAACTGATGCCGTTCTTTTTGAAGATCCTGGTTTCAAGGTGATTCTTTAGCTGGGCGTACTTTCAAGTCCCCATGGAATTGCTCTGGTCATTTGTGGTCATTTAAAACTGAAAATAATTTACTTCCTTATTTCTGATTCATCAAGCACAAAAGAGATTTTATTTTAACCTGCCCTTATTTTTGTAAAGCTGAACATTTAAAATCCATCTTCAACTCTAACAAAGCTAATGTCAACTTATTCAAGTTCAAAGAAGCTGAAGAATATTGATGAAATATGTCAATCTTTTCATTCATATAACATCCTAATAATGCTAAACAAACATCTTAAATCTTGTAGGAAATCTTTCTCTCATATTTGACAAATTTGAGAAATATTTTACTGGATATTTTAACTAGTAAGTATATATGCATCTGAAATAAGGTTTTGCAGGGATGTCTATAGCTGACTTCCTTTCAATAATAAGGAAAGTGCTGATTGGATATTTAAATTTTTACAGGTATATGCTGAGAAATATGCAGTTGATCAGGATGCATTTTTCAAGGACTATGCAGAGGCTCATGCGAAACTTAGTAACCTTGGTGCCAAATTCAATCCTCCTGATGTAAAGTTGCTCAACTCCTGAACAATCTCTGTCTGTTATGTTCATTTTTAATTTTGGTGTCGTTTCATGATGTTAATATGATAACAATCTCTGCCTGTTATGTTCATTTTTCATTTTGGCATTGTTTCATGATGTTAATATGATCAACTGGATGATAAGCTTAATTTTATGAGAATATTTATTTTGGGGATAATAAATGATAAATTCACATTCATTGGTATTAGTTAAGGTTTGAAAATATTATTTCAAAAGCTTTCTTAAACAGTCTCTTATGGGTGATGCTGAAAGAAAAGTAACTCCCAAATCAATCGGGAAAAAATGGATCTGCTATGGTTTTTTTGATATTTAATACATCATGATACAAATTAGCTTTACGTGTTTTGATAAAATGCTTGTCTATGGCCATTTTGTTAGTTGACATTTTGAGCATTGCAATTTTTCCTCTAAGTCAACACTTACGGTGCTTTGGGTGTAGGTGGATTAGTAAAGCTGGGTTTACTATGCATATATATATGAATTTATGTTTATATTATTATATTCATAGGGAAGTAAAACACAAAAACAAGCACTAGCTGCACATCACTATTGATTGAAGGGCATACAAATAATTCATTAAATTCCTTTAAATTAACAACTCAAATACTGTAATGTCCTCTATTGGACTTTACTTGATTTACCCTAAAATTCGCAACTAGGGTTTGTATTGCGCTTGGAAATGGCAATTTGTAACGTTCCTACTAGGGGGCAGCCAATTCCCAATGATTAACATACATAACTATGCATTTAAATCAGATTAAATTAAGAAACAATCACTGATTCATAATATACTTAAGCCCCAATTCCTTACTTCTCTCCTAATCAATAACCTTAAGAAGGATGGGGAATTACTTGTCTGTGGGCACCTAGAAACCAATCTACAAGTAGGCTCCCTCAAGGTTTTTGGAACACATGCATACCTATTTTGGGACATCTCCCTCAAGGATTCGTGATATATGTTCTTACCCCATCTTGGAAGTTTCTTCCTATATTGCAAGGTATTATTCAATCTCTCCTTGAGAAAACCAACCTATCCTCTTAATGGTATTCCGTATTAGTGAGTGATTAAGGAATAGGCTATGTATATATTACTATCTTTTATATATATATATATATATAAGACTATACAATGGTTCTTTATCCTTAATAGGAATTCAGATATAATATTCTAGATACGCTACAGCATAATTTACTATCACACAATGCTTTCCGGCATTGTAAATAATTTACTTCCTTACTCTTCCTCGAAGAGTATCAACTATATTTACAATCTCTTATTTTTCTCCTGATGCAATTCCCTTCTGATCAGTAATCAATCAATCAATATATATATATATATAATTCCTTGCCAAATGTATGTGCTTGAAGCTTGCTTTTATATCTCCTAAATTCCAAAGAGTGGCAACCCTTGTGGTTCAATGAGTCACCTCTTCATAACAACCCGGTAAGTCTTGTACTATAATTGCTGTCTAATATAGTCACTGATATCGCAGTATTCATATTTGACCGTATGACTTGTTACCATAGTCACGATAGTCACTATTATAAATGCAATTCCTGTTCAGTCACACGATGATTGGTAATAAGATCGCTGTTAACTATAGACCTCTTCCCTGTCTTTGGTAATTACTACTTGATAGTTAATATTGTCGTTTATGACTGAATCGCTGGCCACCGCTGCATATAAATGGATGTGTATAAATCCTTAATATATTTATTCCATTCCACTTTCAAATCGCTGCTATTAATGTATGCCAATATCTCTTTGTTCGACTTCTGTTTAACATAAATTGTGACATATATTAATTGCTGCATATTAGTAGCTGAATCAATGCATATTACATGATCAATGTACAGATTGTTGTATTTGTTAAACTTGTATGTCTGTCCTTATTTCTTAATTTGCTTCTTTCGACCTTTTCTAGCTTGCTTCTATAAACCTGATCTTTGTTGTATATTTCCGAGTTTCGCTTATTCATCGATGGAGCTTGACCCTTCATTAACTAAATTAACTTGTAATTATATTATATATTGTATTTTATTAACATTTATCTTTTTATTTATTTTTATTCTTTAATTCTATTATTATCATTTATTATTAAATATTATTATTAAATATTATTCCAGAAAGGGAATATTACAAATACAAACAGAGGATGAGAAGATGTATATTAAAATCGGGACTGTTCCATCTTTGAATTGAGGAAAAGGATCAGCCAATAGGGACCCTAGAAGCATCAAATGATATGCCAATTTTTAAACAAGGGAGATGGTGTGGGGAAGAAAATAATGAGGCTGATCTAAAGGTTGATTATGAGGTGGAGAAATTAGGCAAGAAGTTTGATGGTGTTCTTGCAATCTTCAATCCTAAGGAGATGCACAATACCTAAACCATGGGATTAAGGATTAGGACATTGGATCTGTACTATCAACAGATTGGGGACAAGAAAATCCAACAAACAAGGTTCTGAAAACCTTCTGCACTTTGAGCTCCACAAGACTGAAGAGGGTATTCCTAAATAGAGGCATGATTGAATGACAAACTTTTGATGAACATTGAATTTCAGACCTATGAATGTGGATGGTTCACAGACATATGAGTGATGGGTGTCCTGCAGTTTACCAAGTTCAAGCATAATCCCATTGCATTGAATTCATTGGAGACAAATAACTTAAGCATCTCCATCTCAAACACATAAAGCCTTAAAGGCATTATAGACAAAACTCTTCCCAATTCAACCTCCATATTCTTTAAACACCATGAAGATACCAGGACTGAAATAATTTAAGCGAAAAACAAAGAAAACAACAGAAACAAAAGGATTTAAATCATTGAATATTTCTTAACCAGAATTGGGATTATCATAGACTGGTGCCCAAACGCTAGGGTATGGAGTCAAATATCAGATTATGAATGCAAATTCGAGTAGTAGATCACTTCGAATTAGTGGGCCTCTTAACATCAATGTTTGACATTAGTGCAATCCCTTATGTAACCACACAATCATCCTTACTGATCCATATTGTATCTTCCAACTCACAGCAACCTGCACATAGAATTTAATCCTTTCCTTGAAAGGGACCCATATACTGATTTGCACAATTACAAGGAAATTGTAATGACAAATAAAAAATATACTTGATATTCATTGATTCATATGAAATCATATTGCACAATTTGGAGACAATTTTGCAACATTTATATTTACTGCTCATGAACCAATTGACTACAACAAGAATATGTACATTCACTCCTCGTGAAAATTATCCAATTCTATGCCAAAACATTGTCTATTCTATCTGCCAATCTGTTCATTGGCTTTTCTTGTCCTCAATTTGTTGATAGTACAGGTTCAATGTCCTAAATCCTTAATCCTATGGTTTAGGTATTGTGCATCTCCTTATGATTGAGGTTTGCAAGAAATAACACCAACAAAGTTCAAGGAGGCACAAGATGAGGAGGGAGATGGGGATGATATGAATCAAAAAGAGATGGAGTTCACCAATCAGGATGAGGTGGCAAGATGATGTATTTGGATAGGAGATGATATAAACTATGTAGTCAAAGACATGATAGTTGTGGAGCCTGATAAGTGAGGTAAGGGAAGAGAAGTAATTCGCTTTGCAAAACATGTATGTTCATAGGCTTCTAAATGTTATTCCTGGTTTTTGGAGTTTACCATCCCCAACTATTCTTGTGACCTCTTTCACATTTATGCCTCTTATTTTTATTTCTAAAGTTCCCAAAAAGGGACCCTTCTTTTGCAACATTATTTGAGTGTATTTCTAATCCTTTACTTGTTTCATCATCAACTGCAAGCTGATTCCGAAGAGGGTAGGATAATATCTAGAGATTATCAAGTAAGCAAGCTAATTGTTCCATCTTTAGCATTAAGGAGTAAACCTAGATTCCCATGTTCCTATTTCACAATCAATAATAATAAGATTTCATTACATTAGTTTCTGAGTACATAGGTGCCCCAATGTAGATTGCGAGATACAAAGATCATCCATCAAGGCATTATACCTAGATACAAATCTTGTATAGTAATGAATAATCTCATCTTTCACTCTAAATCTGCCTGCAGCTTGAAGTTGGCGTGCTGGGAAAATCTTGAGTCACAAAGATCTAAGTAAGTTGGCTGACCCTAATCCATATTTTCATACACTAATCACCTCATCTAGAGTGAGGAATTGCAGGAGTGCATTCCATGGGCATATTTACACAACTCCTTAACATGATATGATGCCTCCATACTAATAGATTACACAAATGCAACTCTAATCACAGTAAACAACAGTCACACCAGATAGCCAAGTACATAGGCATATTTAGAAATTTATTTATTTTATGATAGGAAAGTGAGTGCCATATCATCTGTAATCCATACACACATAAGGAACATAAGTTACAGAGTCAACGAACAATCAGAATCATGGCCATTGCCCCCCTGAATCCAATATGTATAAATATATAAAGATTCTAGCAATTAAAGGATCATGAATGTCAGTTGCTGCCCATGAACTCACTGAAGTTTTAAATAAGCTGACAAGTTTTCCAAATTGATCTTAATGGAGTATGCTAGTATGGTCTTGGTTTGATTCCAGTTGATTCAGTTTCATAGTACCATTATTTTCCTAGTTTCCAAAGACAAGAATGACCTTCAGTAATACCAAACAGCTGTTATAGTTGTGTTGTGCTTTTTTAGGAGTGGTGGCCTTGTTTAGAAAATGGTTAAATATTGTGGTTCTTAAGTATTGAATATGCCTTACACACACCTTATCACTTTGTTTTTCCCTAATCCTAATTACATGTAGAGATCAACTTTGGTTTTGTTAAAGCATATCAAGATTACCCATGCTTTCTCCTGGCACAGAGTGTGGATGCTTATCTATGCAAGTATTATCTACTTATGCCTTTTTTATAGGTGTATATGCTTATGTGGGTGTAATCCACTATTGCACACATAGGCAACCAACAAAGGTTATATGGGCTGCTAACGTGTCAGTAGCCATATAACTGTGCACATAATTCAAGGCATAAGGCACATGTAAAACAAAATAAGAACTCAATTGTAATGTCCCCAAATTTTTAGTAAAGTGACTTAATTAAATTAATTAATTAAGTGGTCCCAGAATTTGAATAATACTATAAAGGACCTTTAATTAATTAATAAAAATGGGCCCAATTAATAAAACAATAAATAATGTATGTCAGCCTATTTGTAACTTTCGAGAAACCTCTTGGAGGTCTTTATAAGGTGTTGGCTAACACAGTAGGTAGGCATCGTGGAGTTTCTGTTTTCTTTGTATTTCCGGAAGTTGAAGGCTAAAGGTGGTTTGTACATTGTTTTGGAGGTGGAAGACCCTCCCTATTTTGTGATTGTAGTTTCTGTGGTTTGTAGCCACCCTAGTCTACCGTTGGAAATATCATTCTGATATTTCACATTGTGCGTCAAATTTGTGAAGCCTTCTGTAGAAGACAAATTTGTAATGAACAATGATACTTGATATTCGTATTCTGCCGCTAGTCCATGATTGTTGTATTGAAGATCTATTCGATATAATTTGAAGTGCTATCACTATTTCCTTTTGTATGTGTGAATCCGCATCTGTGCGAATACCTTATATCATAATTGTTTACTTGTGGCATCACTGTGATTTCCAAATCCGAAGGTGGGACCAACCAAACCGTACAAAGCAGCAAACATCACTCCATCCGCAGTAGAAAGTAACCATACATATACTACATGTAGAAGTCACCCGAAGTCCAAACCGTATGGCATCAATCACCGTCGTACGACCAAGTCTACCGTACGGACCCCAATCTTTGTCGTACGACCTAACACACCGTACGGATATGCCTTGGAGCCGTCACTCTTGCCGTACATCTATCACCGTACTAAGGACTTGATTTAGTCAATTGTTGTACTACTGCATACCACCGTACAGGTCAAGACAGTCAACCACCAGCTTGTACGACAAATTGTTGTACGACATATGTTCTTAATTGCACAATTACTATTGTATGGTCCTCAAAATGGGGGGTATTCAGTTATCGCATCCGCACGAGAAAACAATTTGGAGGTTGCTGATCACAGATTGGCATCAAAACATCACAGTGGTATCAGAGCTAGTGGTCTTGCTAGCCTGTCAGGAGATTAAGACTGAATCATGGCACCAAGTGATGGATTGGAAGATGCATTGAGAGAGGTAAGAAGTCAACAGAAGCTCCGTCAGACCCTTGCAAGAAGGTACCCACAAATGGAGGAGACACTTAACCACTTGACAAAAGCAAGGGTAAAAGGAGGTTCACAGGGCTTCAACACAAGGCCGACGATGCTGACCCTCCTTCCCAGGATCTAGCAACAGGAAATGAATACACTCACTTTAGCTGAGTCAATGAAGCAAATCAAGTAGGATTGGGTTGATGGTGGATGACAAACAGACATATCTCTCAAAGACTATAGATCTGCAAATGAAGTATTTGTCCTCTTCGAGTAATATACTCTACAACAATAATTTGAAGCGGGAGATTGACCAATGGCTACATGAAACCTTAAATCCTAAAGAGGATAAAAACATACTCACGGATCCACTTCAACAACAAGGGGATATGGACAATCAAGAGACAATGATTGTCCCTTCAAGTGGAGAACACCTAAACCTTCAAGACAACCGCAAAGATGAAGAAGATGATTGCACAAATTTAGTCAAACCAACTCTCGTCAACCAACTTGATGGAAATGCGGATTCTATCAGTGACCCTCTGAATAAGTAGGCTCTATTGGTGGTTGTTCAACCTCCTAATGATGCAATCTCTAGTGATGATTGTTTGCTGGAGCAATCTCTATAGTTTGTTGATTATGGAGTCTACCCTATGGTTAGGCATGAGGTGTGCATGATTGCTATCTCTTCATGTGAAGGAATTCCTCATGAAAACAAGTTGTACCATGGGCATGATGGCATGAAGGTTTTGGATTTGCGCATTGATGTGTTCCAATAGGATGCTGATAACACCGGGCATGGCAACGTTTATATCAGAGTGGAGCAGTGGAAGCTTGATGGAGATTTACTCTTCTCGATTACTTCTAGGTGTGTACACGTGGTCATGTTGCGGCATGGATATGGTTATCGATGTCCGCGCTTGGTTTGGGACCCTGGAGCTTCGCAGTGGACTTTGATGACAGGTTGCTTGAGGGCAAGCAATCTTTGGGTGGCGAGGATTTGTAATCTTCCCAAATTTTTAGCAAAGTGACTTAATTAAATTAATTGGTCCCAGAATTTAAATAATATTATAAAGGCCCTTTAATTAATAAATAAAAGGGGGCTCAATTAATAAAATAATAAATAATGTATGTCAGCCTATTTGTAACTTTTGATAAACCTCTTGGAGGTCTTTATAAGGCGTTGGTTGACACAATAAGTAGGCTGTTATTCCTAACTGGTTATTGAGAGGGGGGGTGAATCAGTAAATACAATTTCTACTTCAATTAAACCTTATGTATATATTCTTTCAGTATAAACAGAATATAATCAACCACTCATAAGCATAAATAGAAAAACACAAGTCAACATAGCATATATACGTGGAAACCCTCGGTTAGAAGGAGAAAACCACGGTGGGACAGAACCCACAACTTTACTACTGCAGTAATAAAGGTGCCCTGTTAAGAGCTTACAAAACCCTTGTAAGAGTGCTACTCAGTAAAGGGATTTGGTACAAGACCTGTTAAGATCTTGACCCTGGTAGGAGTCACCTTGCAAAAGGACTTTCAACACCAATTAAGATGTTATCCGGTTAAGGGATTTATACAACGAACCTGTTAGGGTTCACCCTAATAAAGGGATTTGAATATGCTTAACAATAAAAGCAATGATCTGTAATGACACTTTCTATTTGATTAGATCATACCTACTACCCTTTCCGCTCTGCTTGGCTTTTGAACCTCTCTGCCTTTCACCTCTTGTGACTGTAGCTTCTCTCAGAAGATATCTCTCTCCTGTTTTGTATATTCAACAACTCGTGTATCCCGTGACCTGTATTTATAAGACATTAATCTTATTAAAGAATACTTCTCACAGTTCCGCCAAGCTGTAAACTCACCCATAAATCATGCATGCAAAGAACTTGCAAAATGGTCTTGAGTTTACCTTGAAACATTCGCGTAGAAATAAAGCTAACTCCAGTTCTAACTGCGAATGCTCCGTATAATCCGGTTTTAACTAAAACAGCTCCGTATACTCTAGTGCGGATTATCATGCAGTCAACCGGTATCAATCTTATACCCGGTTGTTCATACATCCCTTGTATGTTTCATAAGACCGATTGTAGACATTCTGTTTGGTCTACCGGTACATATACTCTGTTTGGTCTACCGGTACATATAAAAAAGTATGATTAGTCTACCGGTTTACTAGTGGGATTGATGTTTGCTTTAAACTTATCTAACGACAACTTAAATATGCCAACAATCTTCCCCTTTGTCATTGGTGGCAAAACATCACTTTTCATTCCCTATCATGTAGACTTCCCCTGTGCTTGTGCTTGTGTTGTTTGTTAATTTCTTCCTTCTGCTTTGTAGCTGAATCTGCCTTCCAGTTCTCATCTTCTTCCCCTTTTTGCCTCCATAGGACAAAGGATAATTATGCTGGATTATATCTGTAATTTAGTGAAGATATCCTTGTAAATTTTCTTCGTTGTTTGAAGAAAAGGATTCCATTGACCGGTGACATGTTCCAGATTTTTCTGTGCTACTTGTAGCGATACAATTATATTCTCCATGTCTTCTACTATCTTGTAGTCCAATTCCTTGATCAGATTTTCGGCCTCTATTGCAGTCCTTTGCATAAGATCGAATGTTGGGGCAAGAAATAATTGGAATCCAATGAGATCTTGGATTCTCTTAGTCTTCTCTTCTAAAGCTTTTCTTAAAATTAGAGAAAGACTTGTCATCTGTTTGTTGTATTTTGTTGCAGAGGAGTTCTTTGCATCAAATTTGGAAGAAAGAACTCTTATGTCTTCTGAAGTTTTAGATGACTTCTCAGCAATATCTTGAACAAAAACATCAAAGTTTGAAGCCCTGGTCAGTAGACTTCCTGCAACCTGTAAATGTTGATGAAGTACCCTTGTGTTTGTAGATAATGTTACTTTTAACTCTTCAACCTGTTTATGTAGAATTTCTATTCTTTTCTTCTCATAATGATCAATGGCAATTGTCTCTGGATCGGTGACATCTTCTCCAATAGCTTGTGCCAATATCTCCAATTGATCAATAACAGGTTCGTCTTCATCAAGGTTTGCATATGGTACAAAGTTATACAGGATGTTCCTTGCACTAGTGAGGACCATGTCCTGTTTCCTCTTTGTGAACTCTTTTAGTTGCCTAGTTGACATCTTGCTTATGTCAACCATAGTTTCTCTAACTTTGCTCTTCTTGGCTTCAATTTCTGTTGCAAAAGTTAGTTTCCTCTTAGATGAGGATGAGCTTGGCACATTGACCTGTTCCTTTTGCTTTGGTTCCTATACCAATTGTTCTTCTGCAGGATTTTTTTGTTCAGTATGTACAGGTAACTCTTGTTCTTGTTTGTTCTGTTGTTCTTGATTTTCTTCCCCTCCCAGTTGTAGCGCCTCTTCCAGTTGTACTTGCTCTTCCAGTAGGACCTCTTCATCAATATGGACCTCTTCGTCTGGTTGTGCTCCATCTTTTGGATGAGCTTCTTTTTCCAGATGAACTTCCTCTTGCTGTTGTACTTGTTCTTCTGGTGGAGCTTCCTCTATGTGTTGCTCCTCAGCAGCCTGTTGCTTATCCACACTGATTTCTGCCTCATTTGACCCTTTATCAGTATTCATCTTGATTGATGACTCTCCTAGTACATTTTCATCTGGTAGATCTTGTTCTCCCAGATTCAGTTGTTCACTAGTCGTGAACGTCTCTATTGGAACTTGTTGCTCACCAATTAGTTCAAGAGCAGTGAATTGAACCGGTGGTTCCTGTACTGTCTCAGGTTCTTCCTGTGGACCTGTTGCTTTCACAGCGCTAAAGTCATACTATTGCAAAAACTCAAGTGTCTCTTGATATACTTCTTTTTCATATCCATTTACTATCTTGGCAACTCTATTCTTTGTATCCAAATTCATTGATACTTCCTCCATTAAAAGTTTAGTAGTAGCTTCATTGAGACCAGGTTTTACCTGTGACAATGTCTCCTTAACAATTCTATTGTTGGAGCCTAGACTGGTTCTCCATTTATTCATAAGTCTCATATTGAGTTCAGGAGGAAATTTAGACCTGTAGTCTCTTGGACTTCTGTTGAAATCCAAGAAGGTTTCCAACAGAGCCACTTCTATCGCTTGTTTATCTACCTCTCCTAACGCACTAAATCATTTAGCCGCATTGGCTACTTCACCAAAATCCATGACTTCATCTACAATATCATTTACAGTTAGTGAACGAGCCTTACCTTTTATTGGGGATGCCATTATGGTTGGTGGAGCCAGATCGCCACCTTTGTCGTCAGTGATATCGATGACGACCGGTTCTATTGATACTTTTGCTCTGCCTAGAGCCTCAGCTCCTAGTATCCCCTTTCCTTTACCAGTATCTTTGACCGGTGGCTCAGTGTTTCTCTAGCATTCTTCTTCTGCCTAGTGTTGTTGCTGAAGAAGTTTTGTCCATGTAGCAACACCTTCTTCGTGTACCTTGTCAACTTCTCCAACAAGCATTTGACTTATCCTCTTTCTTATCAAGAAGTTTTGTTTGTGCAATTATGCTTGATGAGTTGCCTAGTCTAGAGTTAGATGATTCTGAACTTCAAGTAGAGCCCTTATTCTTAGCTCCTTTTCTCTTTCCATTGAAGCTTTCCATCTTGCTTCAAGAATCTCCTGGACATCGTTAGGTACGATCTTATGAAGTTCAGTAGGAGTAAGATTGAACTTGTGAATCCATTGAACCACAACTTCTTCTATTTTTCTTCTATCTTCTTCGTTGGCCAGTTCATACCTTCTTCTGACTATTGCCATACCACCTGTATCTTTTAGCCCTTTCACAAATTCATCAATTGTGGGTTTTCTTCCTCTTGGTGCATCCTCTTTGACCGGTTTCGCAGATTTCCTCTTTCGGAGAAGAGGAGCTGTGTCTTCAATTTCTGTTTCTTCTGTTTCTTCCCCTTGAGCATTGGGCGCTTGCTATGCTCTCTTTCTTTGCACCTTGGGTTCCTCTTCAGTTGATTTCTTCTTCCTCGGAGTGGGAGACCTTTTGACATATACCTTTTTAACTGATGCCTTTTTCTTCAAATTCTCCTGAATTTCTTCAAAGGTCCCAAACCGGTAGGCTGACAAATCAAGATCACTTTCTTGTAGGGCATCTGCATATGCCTTGGCTGATTTTGCAGATATCTCATACCCCAGTTTTGGTGCATATCCGGTTCTCGGTTCCACAGCCTGAATGATATAGTGATCGGTGGTGACTAGGAAACACACCTCATCTTTATAAGACTCAACAATAGTTGAGGGAATCCTTGCCCTGGCGTGCATCCTCAGCTGGAATGCCTCAAAATAGTCGTTCATGACTTTACTAAACTGGTTTCCCAGTTTGTTGGCCATGTCACTGATCTGAATCATTACTGGTTTACCGGTTTCCCATGTTACCTTGCCTATTCCCAAAAATTAATTCTAACAATAAAAGAATAAGCATACCAGTAGGGTTCCATATTTCAGGAACGTCTTTATGATACCGAGCTTCTTTAAATTTTCAAAAATCTGCCCTCTAAGCATGGTGCAAAGGTCATATTGCGCGTTGTCATGCATTATTCAGTGAGTGGCGTGAATGGCTCCTCCTGGCACACTGTTGAGATTGCTCGATTGATAGATCTTGTAGCCTATCACTACAGACGCAAACTGAACTCCCTCATCTTCAATATCATTTACAGTCATCAGCCGACTGCTAGACTTTGATTTTGTCAATTTTGCGACAACGACATTCAAAATGGTTTAGAGGGTAAGAGCTTCCCCTTTGTCGCTATACACGGTAACCCTATGCAGATCCTCCTTGGTGATTGGAGTGCATGCGCCTTTCGCTAGCTAGAAACCAAGTTCGTGCACTCGACTGAGAACTAGTCGTATCCAATATGGTCGAAACACGGTTGGATAACATACTCCATTGATCAATCCTGAAGAGACTAGCTTCGCATATTTGTTATGAAGCTTTTCGTCTTGGCACAACAAGAGGTACTCACTCTGGATGAATGTTTCACCCAGCTCTTCTTGCTTAGTGTGAATAAACGCTATGACATCTTCGGTCATCAGAACTCCATTAGGCATTGATGATAGTGGACCAAACATGTCATTTTCCCTTTTTTGTATTGCCATGATATTGTAAACACGTCGGTCAAATTGATTACCTTGGATCAGGTTGACGACAGAAGATGATGATGCCATCGCTATTGACCGGTTTACACAATTAATTTCTTGATCGGTCTTACAGAAATAACTTATCAATGACCATGAATCAAAGCACGAGAATATTACTCAATCATAAAAAATCACAAAACACAATTCGCAAGGTAAAGTGAAATGAGTAATCTTCCTTTGCTTATATAGACTTAGGGTCTAACAGTAATTTCCAAATGGTAACAATTTGTTAACGGCTAAATCATTAATTACCTGACTAATATTATCTTCGACAACTGGTTTTCAAACATTTACCTGTTGATCAAACATTGGTTGAGATGACAACACTTACCTATCCGGTTCAAATCATAGACTGGTAACCTCTTCCGGTTTTACTTACTGACTTTGTGAGTTTATTGCTCACCAGTCTTACTAGGAACAGTAGACAGGCTACCGTTTCCCTCTAAGCCTTTTGGGCTCAGTTTGCTGAAGAGATATCACCATCAGCAGATGATGATCTTTCCTCTGTCTTCTCCTTAGCGAAGCTCTTTGATTCCTTCTTGAACCAGATCTTCTTGACTTCTTTCTTGGTCTCTTTTCCCTTGTTGTCCTCTTGATTGGGAGACAGTCTTATTCACCGGTTTGATCGATCCTCTTCTTTTGTTCACTAGCTGTTTCCTACAATCTTTGGCTAGATGTCCAACTTTTTTGCAAGTGTAATAGACTATCCCGGTTGCCTTATCCTTCTTTTGTTGGGTGAATGACACTGAGAGTCATTATGGCTATGTATCCCATAGTTAGCACAATTGGTTGTGCTCCGGTTCTCATTTCTCTTAGGGAATTTTGGTCTCGGTGGGGATCTGAATGCCATAGTTTTGGATCTGCATTCATCGACCTTGTGTCCAAACTTGTTGCATGCATAGCAGTAACCTGTGAAGCTTCCCCTACTTCCACTAGACACATTGTTGACACGTGACTTACATTCAAAGGTCCCGTGGCCATACTTGCAACAGTTTCTACAGTAAGTGTTAGTAGTAGTTGGTTTTACCGGTGCATTTCTGCAGTCACTTGTTTTATGGCTGGTTTGCCATAGTGATTGCAAGAAGTATTGAAGGAATTTTTACCCTTTTGTTCTTCTGGTTTCTTCTTTTCCTTCTTGCCTTTCTTGACTCCAGATGACTCACCAGTTTCTTTGCTACTTTGACCGATGAACCCAAGTCCTGTGGGATCCTTGTGCTTTCTTTGAGCTCTTAGTTGCTCATCAAGCTTTTCTGAACTCTCGTTGTATCTTCTAAGTGTCTCATTTCTCTCCTCAAGTCCTTTTATTTGCTGCTTTAATTGATACAATTCAATTGTCAGCCTTTTGCATGCATCATCTTTATCATGCCAATTCTTTTGCATGTTTGCATTTTCTTGTGTAACTATTTGCATGTCTTCTTGAAGTTGTAGAACGATAAGATCACTTTCTCTTACTGCTTCTTCTGCCAAATTTCTTGCTCTTTCAGAGGTTGCTAGTGATTGCACTGCACTGTTCCTTTCATCTTCAACTTTCCTCTTTTTCTCGATTATTTGTCATTCTTAGGGCTTTATCTTTCTGCTCCCTTTTCAGGTTGGAGATCTGATCGGTTAGGATCTGATTCTTCTCCATAAGCTCAGAGACCGCCTCCTCAGCTTCATCTGATCCACTTTGCCCAAAGAGTTCCTCAATCCTTTCATTGCTTTCACTCAATTGCAGAGCTAGTTCCTTTTTTTTAGCAAGGGATCTTCTTAGCCTATTCTCTAGAGAGGCAATGATGTCATTGGCTTCCTCAAGCTGCTTCTGATACCTGTGACCCTCCATGATCTTTTACTCAAGCGGTTAAGCTTTATATCTTTGAGAACCAAGGGCTCTGATACCAATTGTTATTCCTAACCGGTTACTCTGAGGGGGGGGGGGGGGCGGGGGGCGGTGAATCAGTAAATACAATTTCTATTTCAATTAAACCTTATATATATATTATTTCAGTATAAACGGAATATAATCAACCACTGATAAGCAAAAATAGAAAAACACAGGTCAACACAACATATATACGTGGAAACCCTCGGTTAGAAGGAGAAAACCACGGTGGGACAGAACCCACAACTTTACTACTGCAGTAATAAAGGTGCCCTGTTAAGAGCTTACAAAGCACTTGTAAGAGTGCTACCCAGTAAAGGGATTTGGTAGAAGACCTGTTAAGATCTTAACCCTATTAGGAGTCGCCTTGCAAAAGGACTTTCAACACCAATTAAGATGTTACTCGGTTAAGGGATTTATACAATGAACCTGTTAGGGTTCACCCTAATAAAGGGATTTGAATATGCTTAACAATAAAAGCAGTGATTTGTAATGACACTTTCTGTCTGATTAGATCATACATGTTACCGTTTCCGCTCTACTTGGCTGTTGAACCTCTCTGCCTTTGGTACATATTAAAAAGTATGATTAGTCTACCGGTTTACCGGTGGGATTGATGTTTGCTTGAAACTTATCCAATGACAACTTAAATATGCCAACATAGACATTGTGGAGTTTATGTTTTCTTTGTATTTCCAGAAGCTGAAGGTGGTTTGTACGCAGTTTCAGAGGTGAAAGACCCTATTCTGTGATCATAGTTTCGGTGGTTCACAACCACCCTCGTCTGTTGTTGGAAATATCATTCAGATATTTCACGTTGTGCATCAAATTTGTGAAGTCTTCTGTAGAAGACAAATTTGTAATGAACAACAATATCTGATATTTGTATTTTGCTGCTAGTCCATGATTGTTGTATTGAAGATTTATTCGATATAATCTGAAGTGCTATCATTATTTCCTCCTATATGTGTGAATCTGCATTTGTGCGAATACCTTATATCATAATTGTTTACTTGTGTCATCATTGTGATTCCTAAGTCCAAAGGCGGGACCAACCAAACCGTACGAAGCAGCAAACATCATTTGTGATGTCCCCAAAATTTAATAAAGCGACTTAATTAAATTAATTAGTTAAGTGGTTCCAAAATTTAAACAATATTATAAAGGATCTTTAATTAATTATAAAAGGGGTGCCCAAGTAATAAAATAATAAATAAAGTATGTCGACCTATTTGTAACCCTTTTAGGAAACTTCCTGGAGCTCTATATAAGGTTGTGTCTGGCATCGTAGGAAATCATCGTGGAGTTTATTTGTCTTGTGTATTTGCAAATCTGATTGGAATTTAGTTTGTAGGCAATTTCAGAGGTGCAAGACCCTCCCTATTTTGTAATCGTAGTTTTGGTGGTTCATAGCCACCTTAGTTTGCTGCTGGAAATATCATCTCAGATATTTCACCTTGTACTTTGTTAGGAAATCAGATCTTGGGAATATAATTTACTGTTTTATATATACTAATAAATGACTGTTCTGATATATAAATATACTGTGATGCTTTTATATTTATACTGATTATATTATATGCTGTGACCGCAGGTGATAACAGCAATGAACTCCTTTTATTGATTGTGTTATCCATGCGATCACAGCATACATATATATATGCTGATGATCGGATGACAGCAAACATTGTGTCCCTTCGCAAATGAAAGGGCACGTCCCATGGTTGCTGCTTACATTAGTGCTAGCGACTATTAACAGCAGTCGCTAGCACTAATGTAAGCAGCGACTTACATTAGTGTAGTTGGCTGTCTCAATGTTCATTCATTCATTCGACTTAATAGTCGATGGTAATAATTATGATAGATATCGAACATAGTTCGATCAATATTAATGTAATATCATAATATTGTATTATGATATTATCATTATTATATTATAAATATAATAATGATAATATGATAATAACAATATAAATTACAACTCTTTATTAACAATGTATAGAATAGTATAATATATATATATATATATATATAGATATATGTATGTATGTATGTATGTATACGAATGAAGCTATTTCTTAACACTCCCTCTTAGCGAGTGAGTATTAAATATCAAAAGTCTATCATGACATCCGCCAATTCGGGACGCACAAGTTAATGTAGTCTCTTCATGAAAATAGACTTGAATATCATGATCTCCGCACATTTGGGACACACAATGAAGTTGTCTATCATGATACGGTTTCGTTATTACACATCCAGTAATAACAAGAGTCAAGATCTCCGCACAATCGGGACACACAATTAAGTAGTCTATCTTGACACTTTGGTTAACCATTTACAAGATCGTCACCTTGAAATGTTAACCCACACACAAATGATCATTTACACAATATTGCAATATACACATTTTTAACATTTATTCATGAATAAAAAACTTATAAATAAGAGGGGTTTAAACCATACATCAAACCTTGATCATGCCAAGTTTATTTCTGAAGTATTCTATCTTCAGCTTTGCCAGTGGCTTAGTGAAAATATCAGCATTCTGTTCTTCAGTACTAATGTACTCTAGCCTTATGATATTTCTCTCTACCATATCTCTTATGTAATGATATGAAATCTCAATATGTTTGGACCTGCTATGAAAAACTGGATTAACAGATAACTTGATACAACTTTGATTGTCACAATGAATCATAGTTGGATCTAGAGGTTTTCCAAAGAATCCAAATAATAGCTTTCTTAACCATACTGCTTCACGTGCTCCCATGGATGCTGCCATATATTCAGCTTCAGTGGAGCTTAATGCTACTGCTGACTGTTTTCGACTGAACCAAGAAATCATAGCCGAACCAAGACTGAAACAACACCTTGTAGTGCTTTTTCGATCGGTAGTACTTCCAGCCCAATCAGAATCAGAATACCCTTGAAGATTGATTTCTACGTTTTCATACTTTAGCCCAAATCCAATAGAGCCTCGTAGATATCTCAAGATATGCTTAGCTGCCACTAAGTGTATTTCCTTGGGCTCACACATAAAGTGACTCACAACAGTGGTTGCATAACAGATGTCAGGTCTAGTGTTCACCAAGTGCATAAGAGAGCCAACAATTTCTCTATACAATGTAGGATCAGAGGGTTCAAACTCTTCTGCTTCAACTTTGAGTTTGTGCAGATTTGTTTCCATAGGTGTGGATAAAGGCTTACATTCCATCATTCCAAACCTGGTTAGAATATCAATAGTGTATTTTTGTTGATTTAGCAGAATATAGCCTTCCTTTTGAAACACTTCCAACCCTAAGAAATAATGTAAGAGTCCTAGATCTTTCATGTCAAATTCAGTAGTGAGTTCTTGCTTACATTTTGCAATAAGATGATCTTCTCCTGTTATTAAAAGAGCATCTACATAAAAAACTAAAATAACCATGTTGCCATTTGTTATCTTAAAGTAAATGTTAGGATCTGCATCATTTTTAGAGTATCCTAATTTTGAAAGATAGTTGTTTATCCTTTCATACCAAGCTCTGGGAGCTTGTTTCAACCCATATAGTGCTTTCTTGAGTTTGCAAACATATTTTGATGCATCATGTATAATGAACCCTTCTGGCTTCTCTAAATATACTTCTTCTTCAATGGTGCCATTTAGGAATGCCATTTTCACATCCATCTGGTGTATCTTCCACCCTTTAGATGCTGCTATAGCAATAATGGTTCTGACTGATGTATACCGGGCTACAGGGGCAAATGTTTCTTCATAATCAATACCTGCTTTCTGTGAGAATCCTCTAGCAACAAACCGAGCTTTATGCTTCTCAATACTTCCGTCAGGAGCATATTTAGTTTTGAATAGCCATCTAGAAGAGACAACGGTTTTATTTTTAGGTCTAGGTACTATGTCCCAGACATCATGCTTTATTATAGATTGATATTCTTCAATCATTGCCTCTCTCCATGCTTGATTAGATAATGCCTCCTTTGGATTTGATGGTTCTGATTTATTGATTTCTGTTATAAGAGCTGCATAACATTTTTGAGTTCTTGTCCTTTTACTCTCATGAGATATTTCATTAGGTTTTACATTATTTTCTTTAATTATTTGCCTTGCCCATAATGGCCTTTTCTTACCATTGATTACATTAGTATTCTCATTTTCAATGACAGGAGATTTAGGTTCTTCTATATCCTCCCTCTCAATTTCAGCAGTGAGATCTTCTTCTATCTCCAGGATGTTATCTTCTTCAAGGTTTTTAAATGTGTTATTTTCAACAAATTTTACATCTCTACTCATCTCAACAGATTTTTGTCCTGGAATATAGATTCGATACCCTTTTGTGTTTTCACTATAACCAACAAGTATGCCTCTCTTACCTGATGGTTCTAGTTTAGTCCTCTTCTCTTTAGGTACATGAATGTATACGAGACATCCAAATATCCTAAGATGAATTAGGTCTGGTTTGATCCCTGTAAATGCTTCTTCTGGTGTTATGTTTTCTAATATGGAGTGTGGACACCGATTTTGAATATATACTGCTGTATTTGAAGCTTCTGCCCAAAAAGAAGTATGAAGGTTTTGATCGAGCATCATGGCTTTTGCTGCTTCGATTACGGATCTATTCTTCCTTTCTGCTACTCCGTTCTGTTGAGGATTATACGGTACAGTATACCCCTCTTAATCCCAACAGAATTACAAAATTCTTTAAATATGTCAGATTTGTATTCACCTCCATTATCTAATCTTAATACTTTTATTCTTTTATCTGTTTGATTTTCTACTAATGCTTTAAATTCTTTGAATTTAGATAGTACCTCACTTGATTCTTTAACCTTAAGAAAGTATATCCAAGTTTTCCGAGAATGGTCATCAACAAAATTAATATGGTATAGTGATCCTGTTAATGAAGGTGTTGACATGGGTCCACATAAATCAGTATGAATTAATTCTAAGATTACTTTAGATTTGTGTTCACTTGTAGGAAAAGACCCTTCTATATTCTTTCCTAGTGCACAACCTTTGCAAATGCCAGGATGATTATTTTTAAAGTGTGGAAGACCCGTAGTAATCTTGTTTATTAAAGGTAGAGCATTATACCTTAGATGTCCCAACCTCTTATGCCATAATTCATTGTGATTTGAGATTTCATGAGTTAGTGCAGATTTCTGATCATTACATATTTTATAAAGACTACCATCTCTTGTCCCTATGATTGTAGCATTCTTCATATTTGAATTCTTAGGCCATAATAGAACTTTGTCTTCATTAAAGGTGACCTGAAATCCTTGGTCTGCTAGTCCTGATATAGAGACTAAGTTTCTTTTCATTCCAGGTACAAATAGAACATCTTTTAGTTGTAGAGATACTCCATTCTTTATCTTTATGGTACAGGTCCCTATTCCTTTCACTGGGTAGGTGGAGTTATCCCCAATAGTCACTTCTTCGGTTGAATAATTTTCAAGTGTCTCAAACTGATTTTTGAATCCGGTTATATGTCTTGATGCACCACTATCAATTATCCAAGTTCTATTATTGGAATTTAGTTCACTTGAGAGAGCTGTAAAGAAGAGTGGAATTTCTTTTGCTTCAGCTACGGTGGCTTGAGTCTTTTGCCTTTCAGGACAATGTCGATGAGTGTGCCCATATTTATCACATTTGTAACATTGGATTTTAGAAAAATCTCTTTTGAATCCCCTCTTTCTTTTAAAAGATTTTCTCTTTTTCTTGTGGGATTTTGTGTTGAGTGCTTGTGTTTCTCCCTCTTTCTTTAGACCTATTCCTCTGGTAATAAGTCTTGATTCTTCCTGAGTACAGTCGTTCTTAAGTTGATCAAATTTTGGTAGAGGTGGACGTGTGCTTATGCATTGAATAAAATTCTCCCAGGATGTTGGTAATCCCCTTAGTGCTATTAGAGATAATTCCATGTCTTCTATAGTGTTACCAATGGAGAATAGTTGATCTCGTATTTCAGCAATTCTCAGGAAATAAGATGTAATTGTTTCACCTTTATTCATTTTTATGGTCAATAGTTGTTCCTTCAAGGTTAATATTCGACTTGTATTGTTTATCTCATACGTTTCTTGAATTTTCTTAAAAACCTCATATGCTGTTGCTAATCTTGCTATGCTTGGGAGAATAGAATCTTTAACTAAATCAACAATTAATTTCTTAGCTTTATTGTTCCTCCTTTTCCAAATCGTTTTCTCTGCTTCATCTGTGGGCATTTCTTTTTCTGTTTCTATGAAAGATTCTAATTCCAGTTCTTGTAAAAGCATGGTGATTCTAATTTTCCATGATAGAAAATTTGATGCTCCTTCCAATCTATCCTCCATCCTGATTCCGGTGGTCATTTTGATAATTTGTGATGACTCTTCTCCTTTAAATAATATTTTGTTTTGTATTCCTATCAAATAATAATTCAGAATTAATTCCCTTTAACCTGGCTCTGATACCATGTTAGGAAATCAGATCTTGGGAATATAATTTACTGTTTTATATATACTAATAAATGACTGTTCTGATATATAAATATACTGTGATGCTTTTATATTTATATTGATTATATTATATGCTGTGACTGCAGGTGATAACAGCAATGAACTCCTTTTATTGATTGTGTTATCCATGCGATCACAGCATACATATATATATGCTGACGATCGGATGACAGCAAACATTGTGTCCCTTCGCAAATGAAAGGGCACGTCCCATGGTCGCTGCTTACATTAGTGCTAGCGACTATTAACAACAGTCGCTAGCACTAATGTAAGCAGCGACTTACATTAGTGTAGTCGGCTGTCTCAATGTTCATTCATTCATTCGACTTAATAGTCGATGCTAATAATTATGATAGATATCGAACATAGTTCGATCAATATTAATGTAATATCATAATATTGTATTATGATATTATCATTATTATATTATAAATATAATAATGATAATATGATAATAACAATATAAATTACAACTCTTTATTAACAATGTATAGAATAGTATAATATATATATATATATATATATGTATACGAATGAAGCTATATCTTAACATACTTGAATGCCAAATTTGTGAAGTTTCCCTTGGAGACAAATTTGTATTGTTGAACTTCATCAAAAATATATCTCAGATCTGGAATTACAATAGTCGATTTACAGCCATTTGTTCTTGCATCAGTAATATTGTTTCGTATAGTAATCTATGTGTGAATATGGAATTAGAGGAAGATTCATTTGTGCCCTCACTGTGCACTTGGGGAGTTGAGCTGCATGCTCACTTGGTTGTATGGTGACTAGTCCGTACAGTGGAGGTAGAGCGTATTGGTGGCCTGCGGAGTGCAAAGTCCTTTCAGGGGGCGTGTGGTGTGCACAATACGGGAAGTGTGTGGGGCACCATTGAGGTGTGCTGTTTGGTACATTGCTATGGTATCAGAGCTGGTGGTCTTGCTAGCTTGTTGGAAGATTGAGATTGAATCATGGTACCGAGCGATGGATTGGAAGATGTGCTCAGAGAGCTAAGAAGAAGTCAACAAAAGCTCTGCTAGACTCTCGCAAGAAGGTACCAACGGATGGAGGAGACGCTCAACCACTTTATAGAATCAAAGATGAAAGGAGATTCACACCACTTCAACATAAGGTCGACCTTCCTTCCCAAGATCAAGCAGCTCGAAATGCATCTGCTGACTTTGGCTGAGTCACTGAAGCAAATCAAGCAGGATTGAGTTGATGGTGGATGATAGATAGACATATCTCTCAAATACTATATAGAACTACGAATGAAGCATTTGTTCTCTGAGGGTAATATACTCTACAACAATAATCTGAAGTGGGAGATTGACAAATGGCTACATGATACCTTAAATCTTAAAGAAGATAAAGACATACTCACAGATCCACTTTAGCAACAGGGGGATATGGACAATCAAGAGATAAATTATCCCTTCAAGTGGAGATTACCTAAACCTTCAAGACAACTACAAAGGTGAAGAAGATGATTGCACAAATTTCGTCGAACTAACACTCGTCGATGAACTCGATGGAAGTGTAGACTCTATCAGTGTTCCTTCGAATGAGCAGGCTCTACGAGTGGTTGATCAACCTCATGAAGATGCAAAGTCTATTGATGACCCCTTCCAGGTGCAATCCCTACAGACGGGTGAATATAGAGCTTACCCTTTGGTTAGGCTTGAGGCGTGCATGATTGCAATCTCTTCATGTGAGTGGCTTCCTCATGGGAAGAACAAGTTGCACCTGAGCTTTGAGATTCCAGACCATCATTTTTGGGAAGTGATTGACTAACATGATGGCATGATAGCTTGGGATCCGAGCATCGATATGTTTGGTGATTGGCTTCAGTGGGATCTTGATGACTTCGAGCATGGAAATGTTTATATTAGAGTGGAGCAGCAGAAGCTTGATGGAGAGTTACTCTTCTCGCCTACATCAATGTGCATGCACATTGTCATGTTGCGGCATAGAGATTTTAGTAGATATGGCTATTGGTGTCCACGCTTGGTTTGGGATCCTAGAGCGTCACAGTGGGCAAACCGTTTGATGACGGATTGCTTGAGGGCAAGCAATCTTTGGGCGGTGAGGATTTGTGGTGTCCCCAAATTTTAATAAAACAACTTAATTAAATTAATTAATTAAGTGGTCCCAAAATTTAAATAATATTATAAAGGACCTTTAATTAATTAAATAAAAGGGGGGCCCAAGTAATAAAATAATAAATAAAGTATGTTGGCCTATTTGTAACCCTTCAGAAAGCTTCCTGGAGCTCTTTATAAGGCCACGGTTGGCATTGTAGGAAATCATCGTGGAGTTTATTTGTCTTGTGTATTTGCAATTCCGGTTGGAATTTAATTTGTACGCAGTTTCAGAGGTGCAAGATCCTCCCTATTCTGTAATCACAATTTCGGTGGTTCACAACCACCCTAGTATGCTGTTGGAAATATCATCTTAGATATTTCACCTTGTACTTGAATGCCAAATTTGTGAAGTCTCCCTTGGAGACAAATTTGTTTTGTTGAACTTCATCAGAAATATATCTCAGATCTAGAAGTACAATATCCGATTTGCAACCATTTATTCTTGCATTAGTAATATTGTTTCGTATGGTAATCTATTTATTATTCTAGAATTAGAGAAAGATTCGTTTGTGCCCTCACTGTGCACTCGGGGAGTTGAGTTGTGTGCTCACTTGGTTGTACGATGACTAGTCCGTAGGTGGAGTTAGAGTGTGCGGGTGGCGTACGGAGTGAGGAGTGTAGGTGGTGTGCGGAGTGCAGGGGGCATCTGGAGTGTGTGCGGTGTGTGCGGTACGGGAAATGTTCGTGGTATGCTGGAAGTGTGCGTGGTATGGTGGAAGTGTGCTGTTGAGTACGGTGGAAGTGTCCATACCGTTGAGGTGTGCCGTTTAGTACATTACATCATTCCATTTGTAGTAGAAAGTAACCGTATGGATACCACGTGCAGAAGTCACCCGAAGTCCAAACCGTATGACATCAATCACCATTGTATGACCAAGTCTACTGTACGGACCCCAATTTTTGCAGTACAACCTAATCCATCATATGAATATGCCTTGGAGCCATCACTCTTGCCGTACATCTATCATTGTACTAAGGAGTTGATTTAGTCAATTGCTGTGCTGTTGCATACCACCGTACGGGTCAAGACAATCTACCACCAGCTTGTACGACAAATTGTCGTATGACATGTTCTTAATTGCACAGTAACTACTGTACGGTCCTAAAAAGGAGAGGGATTCGGTTATCGCATCCGCACAGGGAAAACAATTTGGAGGTCGTTGATCACAGATTGGCATCAGAACATCACATCAATCAAGAATTCTCACAAATAATAAATTATTCATATCAAAGAAGACGAAATAGATAGACCAAAAACATACATCCTTTGAAGTTATCCTTAGATTTCTCTTTCTCCAATTCTTAATATTGTATAATGCCATTCCTTGATCTAAAGATTGGAAAGCTTAACTTTTAGTTGGCTATTATAAATGTAGTAAAATTCAACTCACATAATTAGTAACTCAATTTTGAATAGACTTCACTTACAATCAAAATACATGTTAAAAACATAGATTCATGTGCACAAGTCTTCACTCACACACACACACACATGCCTACAAAGACGCCATGGAGGAGGCTAATTTTTTCTTCAAAATCTTTCTAAGTGATTGTGATAATATATAGGTACTCAAGAATATATATATATATATAGATATGAAAATGAGTCCTTTTATTTAAGAAAAAAATAAAATAAAAATGCAAAAGCAACCTTTTCCCTTTAACAGAAATAGAGAAAATTAAAGTTTTTGAGTATAATACAAGCTTAACATTCAATTGGGAGAAGGAAATACTTAACACTTTAAAGAACCACATACATACAACCCAGATTAAGCTAACTCAAAAGCATTTACTGAATTTTCATCTGTAAACAGTTTAAGTAGAGTGCTAACAAATTAAGGCGAAAGAAATGCTCCTCCAATTCACTATTATTATCAAGAGGCATTTTGTCCTCATTAAAAACTGTAATTATACTTATATAATCTAGTCCTCTTCAAAATTCAAATACAGTCCTTATGAGTATTTTCAACCTAGTGTTTTATGAATATTTTCAACCTCCACTTAAAGGGCATAGATTCCACTATTCTCCTCCTAGCAGCCTAGTATTCTCTGATGCTCACCCACAAAACAGCCCCAAGAATTGTAGTTTTACTAAAGTTCAAGATGCAAAGGCCACAAGTCAATATTTCTCACGATGCCAATTCTATCTATAATACTAAGGAAAAGGACTACTAATTCTGTAATAAGGTTAATAAAGCTAACCATCCAAGATCATTCTTTCAAGTCAAGAACACAACTGAAGGCACGTAATAATACTGAAATCAAATTGACATAATCATTGACATGCTGCCTGAAGAGTGTTGTTATGGTCTTTGGCCATGCCAAAATCATAATGATGTTTGCCAAGACAAAAACTTTAACTGACGTTAGCCAGTGTTGACTAACCAAGTCATTATTTCACTATCCATCAACACAATCAACAATTAACTGAGTCATGGTAGTAAGGGAAAAACACCAAGGAAAATGGTACGCAAGATTACAACACCAACAACTTTACCACACATTCATAATGTCAATGCATTATGGACATGACACTTTCTCCATTATTTTCTGCAATATCATCTAATCCAGTGTGCTGCATTCTTTCCCAAAGTCATGACTAGCGCACCTTACAAAAAGCACAAGGATAATAAGTATAATCCATTCCCGCAGCATGCCTCACCTCACCCTTGAACATCTGTCTTTTAGGGTATGGTTGCATGTCCAAGCTGTAACATCAGGGGACATGACCAGAGTAGCAATAAGGTTTTCAATGGTATGGAATAGCTCAGTGGCATGGTTCTTACTATAAGGATTCCTTGATAGATAAGGCATCAACAATATTAAAGACTGTAATAGAGGTAGAACAGGACGGGAGGTTGGGGGGGGAGATGATGGTAGAGGTACTTGGGAATGACTAACAAATGTGAGGCGGGGAAGTTTTCATTTTATATCTCTGCCATAACAACAATCGCAAAGAGAGGAGGCTAGAGTGAATGCTATTGCTGCTACACAAATTTGTAAAGTTTGACCTTAACTTCAGTAACTTTGACTTTTAGGGTCCTCTTATCATTGAAAATTGTCATCCATTTTGGCCTCCAATTTCTGTCCATATATAAGAGACATTTTGCGTTATACATTTAAATAGACAATTTTTTTTTGGACAATGCTTGGAGACTCAAAGAAAGAATTGACTTTCGGTAGCAAGGATATTTTCTCAATATTTTGAAAGGATTTTCAAAAGCAACCTGATTCTTTTGTACTACTTGATAGTAAAAATGAATTGACTTGTAACTTTAGGACAATGCTTGTAGGATAAAATAAAGGGTACATATATGGTGGCTAAAAATGTCAAATACATTAATGCTCCATTATGCATTGGCTTTAAAATTATTTATGTTTTTTGAGAAATATGAAGTCAATCAAGATGCATTCTTAAGGACTTTACAGAGGTTCACATAAAAGCAACCTTGAGCCAGTTTTGATCATTTTGAAGTTCCGCTTCTAAATTCTTGAAGTATTTTGTGCATGTGTTAAACTTTTTTATTTTTATTTTAAAGTTCATATATCCATATTGATGGAAAGCATGTTTTTGAGAGTATTTAGAACAGGTTTGGAAGTAATATTTCAGAAGTCATCTTCGACGGTATCCTACACAAAGGAAATTGAAACTCCAAAACAATCAGAAAAACATAGTTCTTGAAAGGATCTACAAATAACCATTAGAGAAGTGATGTTAAATAGGTTGTCTTCTAAATCATTGCAATGGAATTAAATTAATGACATGCATACTAAACATAGGATATATCTTGGGGTTATTTTTGGGAAAAAACTATCAGCAGCACATCACTTAATATACTATAAATGAGAATGATTATAATGCAAATGGATTTCCTTGAGCTGATTTGATGTCTTGCATCCTCAATCCTGTAATCAAACTTACAGCTTGTACCTGCTTTGGAAACCTGTTGAAAAACCATGTACTAACACACTACTATATCACCAAGCACCTGATTTATAAGTACAGGGTAAACTAAGAAACATAATTTCTTTTGAAAACTATGGACTAAAAATCAAGAGCTCAAACCTTGGTTAAATTCCTCCAATCAAACCATACACAAATGCATCTTGTGATTGAATTCCAATGTTCCATGAGTCACCGTTGACCCCGACAATTGCGTATTGAGCTTGCTAAACCAAGTGCTCTATTTGGGCTGTTTGATTGCTCACAGGCTACTAATTTTAGCCATTTAGAGATACATTTTCCCAATGTCGTTATAACCCTCAACATAAGTGCTCTTACAATGTAACTTCCATGTCATAGATGCTCTTAACACAATGTGACTAAGATGACATTCCAAGCAACATGATCAATTTTAGGAGGGGAATCTCAAGGTTCCTATTTAATGTGTTGTGCCATAACATGAAGGTCCAATATTCAATAATGGCTAAAAATTATTATGCAAGGCATACAACACAACTTCCTAACAGTTCTAACTTCTAAGGTTTCTTGATATTTTAATGTTTTTCGATAAAAAATCTGTCTATGGTGAGTTTTTATATAGGGATCTTTCAAGGATACACGGGGATGCGTCAGCTGCCCCAAAACTCAACTTCCCCATTCCCTAGCTGTTTTGGGGATGGGGGGATGCCGAAGGGACGTCCCCTTGCCATCCCCAATGCTTGCCCAACCCTCTGAAATGCCAGAAAACATCCCCTGCCATTTGGGGATGGCTAGCTCTCCCTGAAACGGCTAGGGGGTTTTGGGGACAGCTAGCTGTTCCCAAACAGTAAGTGACATTTCCAGGCATTGAAGAACAAACGGCAGAGACTAACTGTAATTTTTTCTTTTATTTTGTTTTCTTGTATACCTTGTATGGGAATCAACACAATATATTCAAATTTCAAATGTATGAGAATCAAAACAGCTATTCTGATTTGAAATGTATGAGAATCAAATATATTCAATGAAATACACCATTGGAAGTTACATCTGTTCAATTTTCTGAGTCATGCCAAGTCCAAGTCTCAATGCTATGCTTGAAAACTTTCATTCTTGAGTTTTGAAATTGAAAAGATGCACTATTATATTTCTTTGTATGATTGTACTTTATTTGTTTTGAAAATGTTTACCATTTGGCATTGACCATAGTGGCTACCATTGGATGATCCACTTCTGCCAAAGGGGGATAGTGATGCAAATGGTTTTGAGTCTTTGGATATTGATAGCCAAATAGTTTTGTAGATTGTCGTAATTTGATGCTTACTACTTCTGGATACATGTTTGAGACTACTATTATAATGGTTTCTTGAAATTTATTATGCTGTTATACTACTGCTCTCATGATTTATTTACATATTGATATTGATATTGTTGTTATCAGTTATTGGCATATCTATTTTTCTTCGGCCCCCACCCCCTCTCTCTATAATATATTCATATTTTAGAAAAATCTCACACACACACATGAATTTGTATACTGCCATCCCCTGTCCCCGTCCCTGAAATGCCGTGGAACATAGAGATCTTTTAACATTGTAATTTTGCAAATTTACTAAAACCTTAAGGCACTAATGGGCGGATTGGCTGAGTTGAGTTTAATATGCTTGCCTGTAGGAATCTATATTTATAGATAGGTATCTACATGGGTAGCCACACGACTTCTATGTATCCATCTGGTGATGTCCAGAAATTAATATAGTTTTAGCAGATTTAAAATTTCTATGTAAAAATTGAACATATATTACTTTCTTTGCATGGCAATTAGAAGTTATGTTGCTGCTAAGAATCATTTAACTTTGTGGGGATGTACAATGCAGGGCATTTCTATTGCAGATGGTCGTGAAACTCCAGTTGAGGAAAAGTTTGTAGCTGCCAAATACTCCACTGGGGGAAGTGAAAGCAAGGTAAGCACAATTTTTTTACTGTTTGGACCTATTTTTCTATTGTGATTGCTATCACAAACGTCAGAGACCAAAGGGAATATTCCTTCCTTTGTGGGTATGCAATCTCATATAAGTTCCCAATCTTCTTTTCTTTGAAATGTGGTTGTGTATTAAAATGTTTCATGGCATGCAGGCTTAAACCATCATCCTATGTGAATTTTTATTGCACAAGATTTTCCAAGGAACTAATAATAGGTAAAGTTAATAAGGAGATACAAGTATAGGGGAATGACCCCTCATATTTGAGTGCAGAAGGAGATATCTGATTCGATGAGGGCAAAAATGCGTGCTGAATATCTAGCTGTTGGAGGGAGCCCAGATAAGCCTCTTCAATCTAACTATTTTCTCAATATAATTATTGTCATAGGGGTTCTGGCAGTTTTGTCATATCTGTACGGTAATTGAATGTGGTGTATTTCTCCTATGTAAAGTGAGGAAGTGCCTTTTTGGTAGGTGGCAATGTTATTATTACAGGCTATAGAACAATGTCACAAAGTGCATGTTTTGTGGACAAGATATTTGTGGTATTAGTATGCATTTGCATGTGGGAGATTCATTCTCTTTGCATCATGCTTGCATGTTTCAGGGAATGAAACGTTGGAGTGTTTTTATTTATGGTCACTGAAATCTTTATGGATTGACCACCAAATGAATTTGTTAATCCTAATCCATAGATGTGGAAATATATAAAAGTTACATCTCTGTAATTGAAATACTTTCATAGGCAGGGCATTTTTCCATGCAAACCGTTGTCTTGATTGCACATCAACAGAGGGATTCCTCTGTTAGTTTTTACCTAAAGGACTTTGCAAGGAAAAAGCTACTAAAGACATCATGTTAAGAGGAGTATTCACAATAGTAAAAGCAATTTTCTGATTTGTTTTCTTTTCACACAGAATGGTAGGAAGAAAATGCCAAGCAAGATGTCGCTAGCTAACGGTAGTATTTGCAAGCCTGTTCACCATGCAATATTGATACCCATTGGCAAAAGCTTCGACATGTAATATTATTTTTATTTATAGCTCAAAGAAATTGTTTTGAGTATGATAGAAATGGACATTCATTTCTGGAACACTTGACAAGGAGGGCTTTTGATGGAATGAAGTGACAGGATTACAAACGAAACAAGTTCAAAATAATAAGGAAATAATTAATAAAATTAAAAAATATACTATTTAATTAAATGGGTATAAATGACACAATTACAAAGAATCATAGAAAAAGAAATACAATCAATCAACACCCTAAAATCTAAGACAATTGCTCATCAATCTCATTATACGATTTAAGATCCACTGGTGGATGTATGTTTCTTTGTCTTACAGCACATTGACAAGAATCCGACAACACTAGTATTAATGGTGCTTAGTTTGTCCTATTGATCATCAAGTAACCTTCTACAACACTTCATGCTGAATTTGAATGATTATTATTGTTGTCCAGAAGATCATAAACAGAATTGCTAAGGTTTTGGCCAAGCATTCTATCATTGTCTAAATTGAATGGTCAACACAATAGAAGAAACAAAATTACAAATGATTCAATACAATCTGATGGTAACAATTTAAATTCTTAAGTTTTTGTCAATATAGTAATTCACACAAGCAAAATTGGCTTGTGGCCAAAAATCTCTTTAGTTCAGAAGCGGGCTATTAAATATTTATGTCCACGGGTATTCTACAATAGCATCAACAAAGTGTCATATCGTGTGTACTTCAAATAAACTAATAATTTAGTTCTAAATTATTAAAGTAAAGTAAGCAAAATAACTTGTAAGCTAATAAGCTAATAAAAATAACTTTTCAAGATTCCTTTTTATGGGAAGTTTTGGGTTTATTTGAATGTGAAAGCAAGGAATGAAATAGGATGAGAGCTACCAAGCATAGGATGGTTCAAATAAAATATCAACGAGACATTTAGAAGAAACCTTGTTTTGTTAAGAATAAGCTATTTTATTAGTAATCGTGGTGGCATTGTGATTGTTGTAGTAGTAAACTCTAGTAAATTCTAAGTGATATTCTTAGGTCTCTAAATGTGAATTAAAC
Organism: Chamaecyparis obtusa; assembly: GCA_027943335.1. NCBI lineage: Eukaryota > Viridiplantae > Streptophyta > Pinopsida > Cupressales > Cupressaceae > Chamaecyparis > Chamaecyparis obtusa. The sequence continues at coordinate 189,936 of BSBK01006648.1, read as the reverse complement.
TTGGTTTGAATAGACTAATTGTAGAGGGGGGTCCACTAATAACTATCAATGCCACTAAAAACAAGAGACATAATGCATCAAATTCCTACCAATAGTGTGGTTAGTTTGGAATAGATTAAAGTAGAGATGAAGATAGAGGGAGAGAGGAAGAGGGAGAGAAATAGATAGAATGGATTATATAACTTATGTGTGGTAGGTTCAAGGATGCGAGTGTGTGGAGACTAGATAAGGGATGGAGTTAGTGAGAGAGGAAGAAGGTGGCAGTGACAAGTAGTAGAGAGAGGAAGGTGAAGAGAGGCATTGAAAAGAGAAAAGTTAGAGAGATAGAGATAGAGTGTGTATATATGAGAGAGAGAGAGAGAGAGAGAGAGAGAGAGAGAGAGAGAGAGAGAGGGAGGGGAGAGAGAAATTGAGGAGAGAAGTAGAGAGATATAGAAAGAGGGATTGATATTGAGAGAGGAAGTCTTTAAATTGTTTCCTATTATGCTCCTATTGAGGTGGGGTTCATGTATGTTACTATGCAAATGAGTGTTGCAAATGGGGGGTGGTTCTTTAGTTGGATGGGTGCTATTCTTTTGTACAAGATGATCTTTGTTTCCCGTTGTGATGTCTTGGGGAGCCTCTCAAAATCCCTCGGGTATTTAGTCCACCTGCATGGGTGTTGGTTGTCTACTGTAAATGGCCTCTTTTCGCCACTGTATTGTATGTGGCCAGTCACTTGTATGTGTGCTAGTTGTTTGTTGTTAATGTCATCTTTTGGTCATTGCAATGTATGTGGCCAGTTGTGGCCCTTTGTTCTGTATGCGGTCTTCCAAGGAAGTCAAGTAAGATACTGACATTGTGCCTAGTGGGGCCTTGACTTGTAACAACCAAGACCCTTTATAATGTTTTGTTGATCTCTCAACAACCCTCATGTTGTTTATGTGATGTGACTGTACGCCCTTAAGCTATAGAACTCTAAGGGGTTGACGCCCTTTTTTCAACTGCTTATCAATATCAAAAGCTACATATTATATTATGCATTAAAATGTATATAATGTTGTAAATAAACTATTAATAATAGATTCCAATTAAATGACTTTTAATTAATAATTATATGAATGATTAGTTAGAATGTATTATTATTACACTACATATTCTATTCTACATAAAAACATATATTGTATTTAAACTAAATTACTAACAATAGCTTCCTATTAAATAGCTTTTTCTGATTTTTAAAAATGAAGTATTACATTTTAAAAAAACTTGTTTAAATGAAATATTATATAGTTTTCTATTAAATGAGAAATATTAAATTATATAATATGAAATAATAAATATAATCTAGAACCATTATTTTAGAGTATTATATTATATTATTATTTTTGATATTAATCAGGAAGAAAAAGTCTCAACCCTTGCAAGACCACAACCCAAGGGCATATAGACACATCACACTAACAATAGATAAACATCAAAAATGACCTAGAACAGAACTAAAAAAGTAGAAAAACATAGGCCAAAGTTCAATAGTCTATACCTATGAAAGTTAGCACCACAATATAGAGTAGTACCAATCATAAGAGAACAATCTAAAAACCTATTCAAAAATCCTACTAGCATAGTCGAAGCCATAGCACAATCGAGAGAAGTTTGAAAAGCCATGCAGGCTAAAAGCACAAATATACAAGAAAGCCCTAGAGGGGTAAGGGGTTAGATCTTCCTTAAACATTGTGTGAGGATTTAATATCGCAATCAAATTGATGTAGTACATGAGACCAATCATCAATGAAGAATTTGAACAAATTCTTATAGTTTTCTTCATCTTGTTCATCTTCCTCGAGAATCTTTCATTGCATCGAGCAGATAGAGGTTGTCAAGCTATGCATCACACGAAGACTAAATTTGGAAATTAATGCTTCCAAGTTTTCTTTCCACTCCGCTCACTCTGTTTCTAAGACTGTCCACCTCACTTTGTAAGCTTGCCAAATTTGAGGCCGAAGCTAGATAGAATAGGGTTCTTCTCAGTTGGCGGCATGTCAGTACCAGGATCAGTAGGTCCCTCCACTTTATATTATATTATTGTTAATATATAAAAGTAAATTCAAAAAAATTAAACAAAAATATTGTTAAAAAAGATTAGTGAAAACAGAAAGAAGTAAATCTTTGTAAAAATTAAAAATATATGATAAAAGATTTTTAAAAATTATTAATTTCACACCTTTATAAGGATCACAAAATACTTTTGAAAAGGATAAAAATGCACGTTGGAGAAGATTACTTGAGTTAGTAAAACCAAGGAAATTTATCGGTGTGTATGGAGCCTTGAACCAGAGTTTCAAGTAAGAGAGGTGTAAACGTTGACAGTTAAAATTTAAGTGTTTTAACTTGATGTAGTACTAATTCAATGCCATTCTGCCTCATTTGTGCAAATGGCGAGCCTCTCATCTTGTCATTATAGTGACATTTTATTTAATGAATTGAATTTTTTTTTTTAAAAAAATTTGGGGGTGGGGGGGGGGGGGGGGGGGAATTGAATTTTATACTTACTACTACCAATAGGAATAATGAAAAATATAATTTTTATAATAATTTAAAGTAAAAATTAAATTTAGAATATAGGTTTTTTGTTCAAAATTTTTAGTTATATGCAATCATTTGTTGAATTATAGAATTGAATTAATGTAATAGTATTATATCTTGGTAGTAACTAATAACAAATAATAAAAATGGAAATTAAGCAACATTATTTACTTCTATTGAGAGTTGATGAAATAAATTCAAAGCATTTCAAGAAAAAAAATCATGTATCACAAGGCAAACAGAGAGGTTAACAAGTTGGCTAAGGTGCCAATCAACATGGACGAAAAATTGTTGGTGAATTTCCTTCCCTTTGCATAATGAATCAATAAATTGCAACACTAATTGGATGAGTCAATTGGTCATTTCACCCAAAGAAAGAAAGTCCTTATGGAGGTATAGAAATTAACTGATGAAAATGATGAGAGTTACCTCCAAACTACAATGAGGTGAGTTTAAAATGAAAAGGATATGTGTAATGATCCCTCTTTTGGAACCTTCCTTGATTTGTTCTAAAATTCACAATTAGAATTTGAATTGCATTTGGGGATGACACTTGCAATGTTTCATGCAGTTGTATAATACCTATGTGAGTCCTCTCTCATATACTATATGGTTTCTTCCCCACCATAGTGTTAGAATGACCGACCTTGTATTAGATTGACCTTATATGGTCTTATATACTTCTCTTTAAATTTCCATTGAGAGCTATGATTCTTTCCAAAGAGCTTGTTCCTTTCGGTTAATGAGTGATTGATCTTAATAACTAACTAAATGATATATTAGTTAGCTTGGGTAACATTTTTATAATTATAACTCCATTATGCTCAACATGTTAATTGTTGTCTCCATCTTCTAACATAGTAGAATATGTTTGTTTCTATCGTCTCTATCATTCCCTTCTACGTTGGCTTGTTGCTATTGTCTTCTCCCCATTCGATGGCATGCTAATTCCCCCATTTATATCTCCCGTGTCCATTGCTTGCGACCCGTCCAGACTACCGCCATTTCATAGATGATGGTTTGTTAATTTGGTGTTATCGATTTACTATAATACGAAGTCGACCATTGTCGATAAAGAATTTTATCGTTAATGATATTTAATTATCGGTTGATTGCTGATTATATCGATTAATTGTTAATTAATATTAATATTAGTGTGGATTATAACTAGTGTTAATTAGTATTATTAATTATATATATATATATATATATATATATATATATATCAATTGGTTATATTAATATTATTAATATGTTTTAATATTAATATTAATTTACATTGATTAATAATATTAATTATTCTATATATGTTGATTAGTTACATTGATTATATTGATTAATTACTAATTAATTATTAATTATGTATTAATCAATTATATATTAATTATTCGATCCAATATTCAATCTAATTTATATGCATTAATTATGGTTCATGACATGTTAAAAAAAATCGATAACATTGTTTGTCTCACTACAAAATTTAGGCAAATGGCCTTGAAAGGAAAGATATCTAAATTGTGTTTGACGATGGTGTTCAAATCCAATTCTTCCATTGTTCTACATGCAATAAGAATGGTCTTATATGACACTTTCATGTCAATGGCTTACATACATCAAGTTAACATTGATATAGCTTTTATGTTTGTAGTTGTTATGTTGGATTTAGGTGAATCAAAGAATTCAATTTAGGCGGTTGTTGAGACATTGATGAAATCGAGGTGGCAGGATAAAATTTGGGTCCTCTCTTTTTCTGTTTCCCTTTTCTTTATTTCCTACTTTTGCCTTATTTCTTTTGTTTATTTTTTCCCTTGGAATCTCAAATTCTAAAGCATTTAATGGTTCCCTTATTTCCTTTGGGATCTTGGACTTTGTAGGTTTCCTTCAAGATTTTGGACTTCGCGATCCTTAGAAATCAAGAAATGTTTTGTTCCTACATTTCCCAAAACCCCAAAATCTTGAAGTCCTAGTTTTCCTTTTGCATACATCGAGGTTTCAAACTCTATGACCAACTAGGGTGCATCAATTGCACCCAAAGAGGTAACATATAAAAGCTTGAAAGAACTCATTTTGTGTTTACCTTGCATTTAGAGAGCCATTTCATGAGCCTAAGTGATCGAGTCTTCTTGTGTTCTTTACAAAGCATTTGTTGTGCGATTTGAGCTTTCTTGTTTGTGGATTTCCATACTGTGCGTTCTCTTTTCCCTTGATTTACATGTTCATAGGTAGGGTTTCTTCTTCCCCCTTCATGTTTTTGTCGTTCTTTGTTTTTTGTTTCTTGCTTTCATAGTTTAGGTTTCCTTCTTTCCTAAAGTAGCAATAAATCGATCTCCTTGCAAGATTCGACAGTAGTTAGACCTCAAATTGATCTCATATCCCAAGTTTATTGATTGTGCAACCCTAAGATCCAAATGCACCATCAAATCTGGATGTTTCATTATGTTTTAGGGTTTTCTTATGCTCCATCCACGTGCCCTAGCCCGTACAATTCGTAGTGTTTAAGCAATAAAGTTTATTAGTCCTGAGTTTCAAACTTTGGAAAACCCAAAAACCTTGAGTAAAAACCTTCCCAAATCTTTGAAATTGTCTAAGTCCTTAATTCACTTTAGATTCTTGGACTATAGGATTCAGTCTCATTCACTAGTTAGAGAAAACCTTCAGAATCCTAGGTTCCCTAAATCCCTTTGTTAAAGCCTATCAAAAACCAAGTTGCTTTGGAACTTCGGGTTTCAAGGTTTCAATCAAACCTTTGCAAAATACACCTTGAATGGACCTCACCCTTAACTCTACAATCTAGAGTAAGTTAATGTAAAAAGATAAGAAGTCCTTTATAACTTTAGATTTTTTGGTACCTTACAAGTTCAAACAGACAACACACCATGGACCCGGACCCCAAGATCCGAAGTTGCAATGCAAATAGACAACCATCCTAGAATTTCAGACTTTGGGGTATCAGTCCAATCTCTGCCAAAGTGATTGACTGTTACCCATATCCATGAACCTCAAACTTTGATGCCTTAATAAAAAATGTAGAAGCCTTCGATATTTTGGACTTCAGAGCTCTTGTCCAACTTGTACCAAAATGACATTAGTTTTCCCATAACTATGGACCCCAAATTCTGAAGTCAACTGCTATTCAATATAAAATCATTATAGAACTTTGGACTTTGGAGAACTGGTGCAACCTATCCTTTGCGAGCGTGAAGTTTCCAATGGGCCCAAACCCTAAACTCCTGGGTAATGTATTAAAGAAATCTTATTTTAGGATTCTAGGATCTCAAAGAATTAAAACTGTACCTAATCTTCCGGAGTTAGAACTTGAACAATTGAAGATTTCAAGCCCCTAATTCCTAGAGATAAACCTATTATGGTGTGTTCTCTAACCCCAAAGTTTCCTCTCTCTTCTTATGTAAACAAAGAGTTCCTTGGAACCAAAAAATATGGAACTTTGGAGTTCTTGGAACTCTGAAATCCTACAATGGATTAATGAAATAATTCATGATTTGTATAATATGGTTCCTTAGGGAACTTTTTGACAATTTTAATTTTTTTTTACCACTAGAATATAGGACTTGTTAAAGTTTATATGGTAGGCGTAGGAGCTGAGGTTGAGGTGTGAAGTAAGACAAAATAGAAAACTAAGATATAGAAGACCCTTGTTACAATTAACTATCTATACAAAGGACAGGTGATTCTCTCCAAGCTAGAGAGTGGTGTGTAGTGGATCACATATACAAATATTGGGCACACTGATTTAGATGCGATCAAGACCAGTTCTGAGAATCATCAAGGAAATGCATATTACTAGAAGGTGGAGTTGTTAGGGTTGGTGCAAGCAATTCAATCTATGAAACTAATCTTTGACCTTATCCAACCACTATAACCTGGCTACTCACCAATGCATATATGAAAAGTTAAATGAAGTGGTGGACCTATCATTAAACACGGTGGCTTGGACATTCTGGATCCATCTATTTGATGAGGTGACGATAACAAAAAAAGAAGAATCCTTGGTCCACTATTTGGATAGGGTGGAAAGAAGCAAATAACACTTAGAGAAACATTGGTTGAGAGAGCCAAGGAAGTTCAATAACACGATAACATATAGGATATACATGAGTGAATTGAAAGAGGTTGTGCAAGACATCATCATCATGCTAAGTAAGGCATTTGGGATAGATGAATCCAGATACTATAGCCCATGTATTTACTTCTATATCACTGGTATCCTCAAAGGAGGACACTACTTTGACTGGGCACAACTAATCTCCAACAATGTTCCTGAGAAAATATGTTATGTAGGAGATTCCAAGAAATTTTATATGACTTCATTTGTTACATCATGGTTGGTTTCCAAAGAGAATGTATATCTAGGACTTGATATTAAGGGGAAAATAGGGGAAGCTCTTGGACTCAAAAGCACAAGCCAAGTGTTGGTTGACCCTTCACAATGGGATACTACAAGTAGATAAACTTGCATGTAGCTAAAGTTGCCACTTTTGAGTATGAATCTAGAACGAAGGCATACAATCCTAAAGGAAAGATCAAAGCAATGTTGCCTAATTCTTATCCATATCATACATTGTCCTTAGTAGATCTTTGGATAGGGATGCAGGACAATTTTGAGCCCAAGGAGAGGAGATACCATAGGTTGGTAGCTTACTAAATGAGGGCCTTTGAACTCATAGATGACATACCACCTAGTTTATCTAATGATGGGGAAGTTATGGGTCTTCTATATGAAAAGCACAAGGTTTTTTAGAGGCCTCTCTCCCTATAGCATGGAAAAATGAAGAGACAAAAATTGACATTGTCACAGTCAAGGTGATCCAAAGGAGTCATTAGTGGTTAAATTTAAGGTTGAAAACTGGTAGTGCACAAGAGATATAAACAAAAAGGAACTCATAACTTCCAATCTAAGGTCATCAAGGCGTAGCATAGATAGAAGGGCAAGGGCGATAAGAAAGGAAGGGCGATTACAAAAGGAATTCCTAAGGACCTGATTGAAACTACTGTATTGAGAAGAAATTGGATAAGAAAATAGTAGAATACAAATCTCTTAAGACAACAATTGAACAAAATGTATGTAGTGACACAAACATTAGTGGAACCACTAAGGGTTGCAATAGGACTGATGATGCAATCACAGATAGAGGGACCTCAAAGAGATCTATCCAATCCATGTAGCAAGAGTCACACAATGGAAACAACAAGAATCAATTGAGAGACAAGCAAGATCAATCTTCACATTATCAAAAAATCATTTACAATTGACCTGCAACATGCAGTCTTACATTCTAGGCGTACATTCCTGATTACAGATAGAAATCCTATATGCAAACCTTCAAGAGGTTATCTTATTATCACTAACTACAACTAACTCTAAGACTCCATAACCTTTGAACTGTCTCTTTGGATTTATTACATTAGCTTATAAAGCATTCACAAGAAACAAGTCGGCCTAGAAAGATTATATTTCCCAACATGAAGAAAATGTATTACAATTATAGGTCGGGAACCAAATCATAAGGATCTCCCTCAAATAGATAAAATATGAATCATGATCCTTCAAGTAGGTCAACCACAGGTGTAGCAACATTGAGGAATGAGACACGAAGCTTCGCCGATCAGGAAATTCCTTCGCAATATTGGAAAACACAAACTAGTTGTGAAACGTGAGGAACACGTAAGTCCTGCTAAGAATCCACAAGATATCAACTACAAAGTAACCAATTGAGGTGCAAACCTAGGTGAAGGTTCAATGTGATGCCAGGAACACACCCCAAGGTGTGCAATTGCCAAAGATCCAAACTGAAGGTGCATTGAAAGAAACTCAAAGATTGTACAAACATGAAAACAAATAGTTTTGGTTGATGCAAGATTTCTAAGAAACTCAAGATGCTTCTGCATCAGACACCCAAGGTTATTGAAAAGTGAGCCTCTCATTTTGATGGGGTTAGAGGAAAGCCAATATGATCAACCTCAGCCTAAGAAATTCATGAAGAATCTTTTACTGGTTTGTCCTTCTATTTAGCAATATATTCTTTATACTTTTTACCTTCGGTGCTTCTACCAATTATGCTATCGAAGATCTCTTCTATCTCATCAATCTACTTCTTAGAATAATATTTCTCCACATTTTATCCATTATTTTCACTGAAATTTGCCTCATGTTACTCATACAAGTCTACAATATTGAATATAGGTGATATATCCATGTCATCCAGCAACTCAACTTCATATGCATTCCCTGAATCAAATCTTCTCAAGGTCTTACATGATCTAAACTTCCTCATCTTCAACTTGTTATATTTTCCAACTAGAAATCTACCTTTTCTCAAGTATACCGTCACTTCATCTCCTAATTAGAGTTTCTTATGTCTCCTATTTTCATTCGCTCTCTCTTTGTGCTTTTGAATCATTTTCACCAAATGCTATTTCACCTGAACATGAAATGCTTTCATGTTTTCTGCAAATTCTTCTCCTTCTGCACTCCTCTTGATTTCATGACTGATATCCCTTAATTCTGATACTCCTTTAGGTTTCATCCTTGTGTTTATCTCAAATGGTGTCTTCCTTGTACTCCTATATTTGTGGAACTATGGATGGATATTTCAAGATGTCACATTTCATACCTCGTAAGAAGACTACAGATGTAGTACATGTAGTTGACTTATTTCTTAGAGAGGTCATGAGATTGCATGGGTTACCTAGAAGCATAGTTTCAAATAGGGATACTAAGTTTGTTGGTTATTTTTGGAGGACACTTTAGAAGAAGATGAAGACTGAGTTGAAGTTTAGTTCTACATTTCATCCACAAATAGATGGACAAACATAGGTAGTAAATAGAAGTTTGGGAAATTTGTTGAGGTGTTTGGTTGGAGAAAAGTTTGGGAATTGGGATTTACTCCTAGCTCAAGCAATGTTTTCATATAACAATTCTATGAATAGGATTACAGGGAAAACACCATTTGAGATAGTCACAGGGATGAATCCTAAAGGAGTGTCAAAATTAAGGGATATCATTCAAGAGGTTAAGAGGAGTGCAGAACGAGAAGAATTTGTAGAACACATGAAAGCATTGCATGTTTAGGTGAAAGAGTGTTGGGAGAAAATGAATTAGAAGTACAAGGAGAGAGCAAATGAAAAGAAGAGAAAGAATTTCAAGTGGGAGATGAAGTGATGGTATACTTTTAAAAGGGTAGATTTGATGTTGGAACCTACAACAAGTTGAAGATGAGGAAGTTTGGACCATGTAAGATCTTAGGAGATTTGATTCAGGGATTGCATCTGAAGTTGAGTTGTCAAATGACATGGATATATCTCTTATATTCAATATTGTAGACTTGTATGAGTATCATGAGGCATATTTTAGTGAAAATGATGGATCAATAGTATCCTAAGAAGCAGATGGATGAGATAGAAGACATCTTGGATAACAAAATTGGTAGAAGCACAAGAGATAAACACTAAAGAATATCTTGTCAAATGGAAGGACATACAAGTAGAAGATTTTTCATGGATTTCTCAGGTTGAGGTTGATCATATTGATTTTCCTCTAGCCCTAGAAAAGTGAGAGGGTCACTTTTCAATAAGCCTAGGTGTCTGATGTAGGATTATCTTGGGTTTCTTGGCAATCTTACATCAACCAAAAATATTTATTTTCCTGTTGTATAGTCTCTGAGTTTCTTTCAGTGCACCTTTAGTTCAGATCTTTGGCAGTTGCACACCTTGTGGTGTGTTCTTGGCATCATGTTGAACCTACATCTAGGTTCGCACGTCGATTTGTTACTTTGCAATTGATATATTGTGGATTCTTGGTGGGTCTTGTATGTTCTTCACATTTCATTACCAGTTTTTATTTTTTGATCTCGCAGAGGAATTTCCTGATCGATGAAGCTTTGTGTCTCATTTCTTGATGTTGCTACACTAGGTGTGGCCTACCTACTTGAGGGATCACAATTCATGTTGCATCTATTTGAGGAAGATCCTTATGATTTGGGTTCTGGCCTATATTTTTAAATATATTTTCCTCTCATTGGAAAATGTAATCTTTTTAGGCTGACTTGATGCTTATGAATGCTTTATAAGTTGATGTAATTGATCCTGGGAGACATCTCAGAAGTTCTAGAATAGTTATGATAATAAGATAACCACTCGAAGGTTAGCATATATGATTTCTATCTATAATAAGGTCTCTATGTCTGGAATGTAAGACCACATGTTGCAAATCATTTGTAAATAATTTTTTGATAATTTGAAGGTTGATCATGATTGTCTCTCAATTCTTTCTTGGAGATTTTGTTGTGTGACTCTTCCTGCATAGATTGGACATATCTCTTCAAGGTCCCTCTGTCTGTGAATGCACCATTGGTCCACTCAAACAATCCATTATATCATCCATCCTATGCAAAGGAAACCTATACTTCATTGTGATCCTATTTATGGCTCTAGAATCAGTACACATCCTCCACTCACCATTCTTTTTAGGTGATAATACTATACTTACAAAACAAGGACTCAAACTCTCTCTGTTCAAACTCTTCTTCAAAAATTATTGCACTTGCCTATTCAATTCCTCATTCTCTGTCAGTTTCATTTGGTGTGCTACTTTGTTTGGAAAACTAGCTCTAGGGATTAGATCTATGCAATGACTAATGCTCCTTACAGATGGTAATCCATTAGATACATTATCTAAGATTATGTCTTCATATTCCATCAACAATTCCTTATTTTCTTACGTTGTTCCTCTTCTGATTCCAAATTAGACTTCTTAGGGATTAAAGTAGGACACATACTATCACTTTTCAAACCATCCAAAAACTTTCTTCCTTCAACCAAACAAACCCTAACACTAGTACAAATCTCACTCTTAGGAGTTTCTACTAAAGGTAACAACACTTGTTTCATCCCATTTGCAAAGATAGTATACATATCCTTCCTTCCATCATGCAAAACTTGTCTATCATATTGCCATGGTCTTCCCAACAAGATATGACACACATCCATAGGCATAATATCACAAAGAACTTCTTCATGATAAGATCCAATCTTTAATTTCACCAAACATTATTCACTTACTAGTACTTTATGATCATCCTTTATCCATGCTATCTGATAGGGTATGGGATGCTACAATCTCTGTAACTTCAACTTGTTCACCAAATCCTCAGAGGCTAGGTTATCTAAACTACGATTATCAGTAATCACCTTACAACATTTTCCTTCAACTTTGCATCTTGTCTTGAACAAACTTTTCCTCTGCAATGGCTCTTGGTTTATTTCCTCATGACATAGGGCTCTCCTTGCCATTAGGGCTTGTCTAACCTCTAGTTGGTTCAAAGATTCAATAGGCTCTTCCTCCACATAAGTAGATATACCCTTGTTCTCAGTCCTCTTACTTGAAACCCCTTGGATACACTCAGAGGCTCAGTGTCCTCCACATTTGAAGAAAGTTCCTCTAGACACCCTTCTATCATCTCTCATATAATTGATTGATCCACTACCTCTATAGAGATTTCTTTCATGCCTTCGATATGAACTCTTTTCTTTGAATTTCTCTTTACCTTTGTTCTGATCCCCATAAGGTCTTCCTCATCCAACAAATGTTCTTTCTCTCTGGAACCTTCCACAACTTCCCCTTTGTCTTTGTTCTTGTCTCTTGTTCAACTTTTCCTTGGATTTTAGGGCATACTAATAAGCCTCTTCTACACTTTGTAACTTGACCAAACTGATCTCATCTTGTATTGATACCCTTAAACCATTAAGATACCTTGCAACTCTTTCCACATCATCATCTATTTGACCAGATTTGATATCCAACTTGTATAATTCCTCAGTATACTCCTTCACACTAAGATACTTCTACTTTAGGTTTTGCAAATTTCTAAACAAACTTACTTGTTAGTCAACAAGTAAGAACTTAGCCTTTAATTTATTCACAATCCTATCCCATGAATTGCTTTTCTCCTTGCCTCTTCTTTGCCTATTAATCTGCAAATGATTTCACCACAAGGATGCATGACCTCTCAACTTTGTGCAAGCATACTTTACATTCTTATCTTCACTTGTACCCTCAAATTTGAAGTACTTTTCCATCTCTATAATCCAATCAAGCAACTCATCTGAATATAACTTGCCTTCATAATCAGGTGGATTAAAATGTAGTTTTGTGTTCAATCTAGTTATGGCTCTTAGGATTCTTTCATCTCCATGTTCAAGTTTTGGTGCCTCTTCATCGTCAACTTCTTCTTCATCCTCACTTACATCATCAATATGGCGAACTCTTCTCTAGGTTATTTCCACAGCTTCCAATCTGGTTTCTATTTGTCTCAACATGTCCATCATTGTTGGATCTGCATCTCTCCTTCCATGAACCATCTTGCACAACTCCATTGCAATTGTGGGTCAGATCCTCACTCTACCACCCCATAACAAATGAATCTAGGGATTCACAACTTTTGGAATAGAGATCAACTTCCTTAAGGAACAAAAAATTACTCTAATACCACTTGATGCAGTAATGGATAGGGAGACCTCAAAAAATCTATCCATTTCGTGCAACAAGACTCACACAATGGAAACAACAAGAATCAATTGAGAGACGAGCAAGATCATCCTTTGCATTATTAGAAAATCATTTACAATTTCCCTACAACATGGAGTCTTACATTCCAAGCATACAAGCATGATTACAGATAGAAATCCCATGTGCTAACCTTCAAGAGGTTATCTTATTATCACCAACCAGAACTAAATCTAGGACTCCAGAACTTTTGAAATGTCTCTAAGGATCAATTGGATCAACTTATAAAGCATTCACAAGCAACAATTTGGTCTAGAAAGATTACATTTCCCAATGTGAAGAAAACATATTACAATTATAGGTCAGGATCCAAATCATAAGGATCTCTCTCAAATAGATAAAAAATGAATCATGATCCTTTAAGTAGGTCAATCGGCCATAGGTGTAGCAACATTGAGAAATGAGCCAAGAAGCTTCGTCGATTGGGAAATTCCTTCACATGAAGATTGGAAAACACAAACTGGTCGTGAAACGTGAAGAATAGGTAAGTCCCACCAAGAATCTACAAGATCTCAACTATGAAGTAACCGATCGAGGTGTGAACCTAGGTGAAGGTTCAACATGATTCCAGTAACACGCCACAAGGTGTGTAACTTCCAAAGATCCAAACTGAAGGTGTGCTAAAAGAAACACAGAGTTTATACAAACAAAAAAACAAATATTTTTGGTTGATCCAAGATTGCCAAGAAACCCAAGATGCTCCTACATCAATTGATTCCTAGAAAAGGAACACATGAAAAAGAACAAGAAACCCCTCCTGCAATACCAAAAGTATCATCTTCTCATCCACCACTAGAGACATGTAAACTAGTGATTATTGGTGATGACAAAAAGAAGATGATTTCTAATGGTGATGATGGCCTCTTGGCTCAAGATATAAAAATCAATAGGTTCATATCTTGTAGTGCAACAAGGTTCTCACAACCCAAGGCTCCCAAAATGGAAGAATAGTTGCAAACCCAAGAAGTCCTCATTCCACAACTCTAAGAGAAGGAAGGCATACACAAGTTCCCATTATCCCTCAAGAAGAACTAATTTTTTTATCTAGGAGGAGAAGGAGATATGTATATTGACAATGATAATATACCCTGGAGGATCAAGATAACTTGATAAAGGAGTTGGAGGAGTAGGAAAGCAAAAAGCAGGAAGAAGCTGGAAAATTGCATCTTGAAGAATTAGAAAGAAATAAATGACAAGAGTTGGAGAAGCTATATAAGGAGGAACAAATAAGGAAGGAAATGGAAGAAATTATGAAATGACAAAAAGAAGATAAGAGAAGGAAAGAAGAGATGGAGGAGTCAGAGAGGGAGGTAGAAAAGGAAGTTGAAAAGGAAGATAGCATATTGAGACCCCATTCAAGCGACACATGCCCAAGGATTGAAGAAGAAAATGTAGATCAATTGGAAACTAGGAAAACTTAGGAGCAAGCAATAATATTAGAAGTACCTTCTATGGAAGGCGATAATGATCCTATTGCTCAACAATGGCTTTAAACCAGTTTTAAGAGGAATAAAAAGAGTATGCTAATTAAGAAGATCAACCTTCAAGAGATGATTATGAAGGTAGAGGCCTAAAGAAATAAAAAAGGGTGAGGACACTATACTCCACATCTAAAAATGACCAAGTTGAAGTGGTTGCAAACATTGCTACTCCACTTATAGATAGAGATGAGGTAGACATGACCTTTGTTGATTATCAGGTCTCCCAGGTAAAATTGGGGAAACAAACTAAATGGGTGGAGATGTCCACATTGGATGAGGCCACCAACACAATAAAGTAGAAACCACAAAAGGAGCACAAATATAAGCAAGAGCACAAAGCCCATTTGTCTCAATACACAAAGTTTATCAAAGAGATTGCTTCATCTCTTGTTACTCACACCGCAAGAACATCATTACCAACAATAATCCCTCAAACAAAAATTGATTCTTTTTTTTCAATTGAAGATAAGACAACATACATTGATTCTTGGATTGCCTAACAAATGGGTAATTTTAGATTATTGTTAAGCAATTATTTGAAATTTTATGAGGATGCAATAATGAAAAAAGGGGTAATGTATGACTATACGAACCTATGGGATAGAGAAAGGACATGTAATGTAGTAGAATGGGTCATAAATCCAATATGTTACACCAAGTGTAAGGACATTCGATGCATTTCCCAATATAAACTCAACTATTTCAAATTTTCCTACATGCTTCGTCTAGCCGCATATGTTTCCTTTTTCTGGTGCATCCACTAGAAACTTCTACACAGTCAGTAAGCTAAGACAATGTGCCCTCTATCACTTGTAACATTTTGTCTTTTAAAGAAAAAGCTCTAAACTTAACTAGATTTGTCTTCATGTGTAGCCTTAATTAATATCCAAATTGAAAGACAAAATACTTAGCCACAATAGAATTCGGTATTAGTATAACAAAAATCTTTACTTTTCCAAACTTAATAGCAAAAACATATCAATTGTACAATAACAACAACAAAAGATGCAACAATTATGCAACACAAGAAAACACAATATTTACGTGGAAATCTTTTTGAGAGAAAACCACAACATAATTGTATACACCTAAAATTGGTCAAGAAAAGTCAGCCAAATTCAAACGAAGTCAAATCAAGAAATCAATGATCAAAGCATATATTAATTTAAAATCAAAGCTATAGGGATTAATTGAATCAAAATGATCAAATAATAATGCAATTGATTTTAATCAAATTAATTGTATAGTTTAATTAAACCCAAATCCAACCTATTCAAACGGGAGACATCGCTAAATAAATCAATTAATAAAGAAAATAACTCTCACCTACCACATGAAGACAAAATCAATCCACCAATGAGGTGAAATTATTTGGAGCACATGGATCACAAATAGCCTTTGCAATCTTCGTCACTCAATTTGTCTCTTTGTCGAGCATCATTTGAAACCAATAACTCAACCTTGATTATAATTGTGGGTCAACCTAACTCATATCTAACTCACCTTCCTAATTTTTGGAATCCTATAAATAGGGGGGATTAAATGAGCAAATAATCCATTTTCTTAGTGCATTCTTACTCTAGTGAAATTGTTTTGGGCATTGCATAGTATTTTGAATTCATTTGAGTAGCGATCATAATGGAGCATTGTAGTTTGATTTTGAGCATAATTGAGCTAGATTAGGGCAATTTACATCATAATTCATCTTAGCTTTTCAATTCTCATTGTAGGAGTGTCACTATTGAATAATAAATCTAAGAGCATTGCTTTAGCTTCCTAGTTAGAGAGACATTAGATGGTTTTAATTGTTAAATTTGAATTTCTTAGCATGTTAGATCTTTAGATTTTTTATTCCTATATATACAATCTTCTTACAACTTTGTAGGCACTAATCCCAGACACCAATCCCCTCAATTCAGAGGAACCAACCTATTGGAGGCTCCAACCCCCAAAACTAAGCACCAACTTAAAAAGAGACACTAATCACTCCTTTATGAAGCACCACATTCCAAAAAAAATGAGGTTCCACCTTCTTGGATGTTTCACCTTAACACATGCTGGATGCATGTAACTCCATAAAAATATTCTCCATGATTGATACATCTTCTATTGATTTATTCTCTTTGAATGGTCTTTATTAATTCTTCTATAGTTATAGCACTTCAACATGTCTACTGACTATTCTTAACCAAATATTCAATTAACTTCATTCTTCTATATCTGCATATACTTTTCTTTCAATTCTACCATGAATGTATGTACCTCTCTCACAATGTGTGTGTGTGTGCGCACGCATGTGATGAGAGAAAATATGAGTGCAAGTGATAATCCTAGGATGGATAATCTAACTAAGAAGTTCACACCTAAATTATTCTCACACATTGGAAGGAAAGTTGATCCAATAGGCTCAAGGAGGCTTAAACACTAAGAGGATGCAAGGATTCCTTTGCTATGGAGTTGAAAGTTGACAATGTAAAAGAAGGATGCAATAATGCAAGATGTAGGGCAAAAATGAGACAAATTGTGTATACAGAAAGATTTTGACACCAAATTCAAAAATTCAAAGAAGAGACTACTACGTGATTCAATTTTTAGTCTAAAATGGTAGGAATAAGGAGATCTAGAACATGTAACCTATTGTCAAATCTACCTATAGTTTATCTTGAAACTTCACCAATTTTCACTTTCACACATAAAATTGGAAATTTATTGGGAGAAGGGGTTTGCCTTGGGCAAACCCCTATTTAGGAATTAATCTTGAAATTGAATTGAAATTGCATAAAAGGAATAGTGTGCTATTAGTAGTAGAGGCTTGAATGAAACATTATACCCCCACAAGTATGAAATTTATCATGATGATGCTTGCAATATTGTCTTGAACTTGGAACTAGGATAGGAAGATCATGGATGCCTTCACAAATTCCTTGATCGAGACTTCACTCCTTGTCTTCCATGCTTGATGCTTGAATATATTACCTTGTACATGGAGTACTTGATTTCTTGAATTCTTGGATTGATAGGATTTGATTGCTTGATCATGGATTGACTTGTGGATTACCAAAATGAGGGAGGTAACATTGCTTTTATACCTCTCCAATCCATTTTAGGACTTAAAAGTCAAAGAGGGCCAACGAGGAGTTGAACATCTCACTAAAAATCTATGAGCCCTCTCCAATTTAAATTTGTACCACATTTAAGTGGAATGTGGTGCCTCCCAAGGTATGCGACAACCTATTTCACCCCATACCTTGCGTGGCGCCTTGTTCCAGGCAAAAATGACTAAAAATTAAATTAGGAGCCAATGATGAAATATGAATTCCAGAAAAGTGCAAGAAATCAGATTTGGATGAGAAGTAAATACAAAAGGGCCACATAATTTGAAATAGGGCCTACGTATGTGAAAGGGAACAAATGATTGAAATAATAAATGGGACGCCCACAATTAAGGGGTCCTCATAGAGATTAGATACCATTGAATTAATAAAGGTGTTGTATTTTAAACTACTTAATTAAATAATTAAATGTAACTAGAGAATTTTATTAAAGGGGCACTCCCATAATTAAAGAAGGCCTTTTGTATAAATTAAATTGATAAATGACATATATTTAAATATTAATTAATTAAATGCATAAGAAAAATACAAATTAATGAGTGATTATTTATGTATAATCAAACTCTCTTATGCTTGTAAATGATTGGTACATGTTCTGATGAGACAAAATAATTTTCATAATTCTATGGTTTCATCTTAGTCAGTTTTGTATATTATCGTGAGAGGGAGTTAGTATTATTTGACATATTTTAAAATCATGATTTGTAACCATGCTTGATTGAGATCTCAACTATAAAGTAACCGATCGAGGTGTGAACCTAGATGAAGGTTCAACATGATTCTAGTAACACGTCACATGGTGTGCAACTTCCAAAAATCCAAACTGAAGTTGCGTTGTAAGAAACTCAGAGTTTGTACAAACAAGAAAACAAATATTTTTGGTTGATGCAAAATTGCCAAGAAACCCAAGATGCTCCTACATCAACCGATTCACAGAGAAGGAAGACATGAAAAAGAATAAGAAACACCTCTTATAATAGCAAAAGTATCATCTTCTCATCCACCATTGGAGACACGTAAACTAGTGATTATTGGTGATGAAAAAAAGAAGATGATTTCTAATGATGATGATGACCTCTTGCCTCAAGTTATAGAAATCAATAGGTTCAAATCTTGTAGTGAAACAAGGTTCTCACAGCCCAAAGCTCCGAAAATGGAAGAACGGTTGCAAACCCAAGAAGTCCTCATTCCACAACTCTAAGAGAAGGAAGACATACCCAAGTTCCCATTATCCCTCAAGAAGAACCAATTTTTTTATCTAGGAGGAGAAGGAGATATGTATATTGACAATGATAATCCCAATATGAATCTAACCCTGGAAGATCAAGATAACTTGATAAAGGAGTTGGAGTAGGAAATGAAAAAGAAGGAAGAAGCTGGAAAATTGCATCTCGAAGAATTAGAAAGAAATAAACGACAAGAATTAGAGAAGCTACATAAGGAGGAACAAATAAGGAAGGAAATGGAAGAAATGACAAAATGACAAAAATAAGATAAGAGAAGGAAAGAAGAGATGGAGGAGTCAGAGAGGGAGGTAGAAAAGGAAGTTGAAAAGGAAGATAGCATATTGAGACCCCCTTCAAGAGATACACACCCAAGGAATGAAGGAGAAAAAGTAGATCAATTGGAAAATAGGAAAACTCAAGAGCAAGTGCTAATATTAGAATTACCTTCTATGGAAGGCGATAATGACCCTATTGCTCAACAATGGCTTTAAACCAGTTTTAAGAGGAAGAAAAAGAGTATGCTTAAGAAGATCAGCCTTCAAGAGATGATTATGAAGATAGAGGCCTACATAAATTAAAAAGGGTGAGGACACTATACTCCACATCTAAAAAATGACCAAGTTGAAGTGGTTGCAAACATTGCTACTCCAGTTGTAGATAGAGATGAGGTAGACATGACCTTTGCTGATTATCAGGTCTCCCAGGTAAAATTGGGGAAACAAACTAAATGGGTGAAGATGTCCACATTGGATGAGGCCACCAACACAATAAAGTAGAAAATACAAAAAGAAGCACAAATATTAGCAAGAGCACAAAGTCCATTTGTCTCAATACAAACAGTTTATCAAAGAGATTGCTTCACCTCTTGTTACTCACACCGCAGGAACATCAATACCAACAATAATCCCTCAAACAAAAATTGATTCTTTTTTTTCAATGAAAGATAAGACAACATACATTGATTCTTGGATTGCCTAACAAATGGGTAATTTTAGATTATTGTTAAGCAATTCATTAAAAATTTATGAGGATGCAATAATGAAAAAAGGGGTAATGTATGGCTATACGAACCTATAGGATAGAGAAGGGACATGTAATGTAGTAGAATGGGTCATAAATCCAATACGTTACACCAAGTGTAAGGACATTCTATGCATTTCCCACTATAGACTCAACTATTTCAGATTTTCCTACATGCTTCGTCTAGCCAGCATATGTTTCCTTTCTTTGGTGCATCCACTAGAAACTTCTACATAGTCAATAAGCTAAGACAATGTGCACTCAGTCATTTGTAACATTTTGTCTTTTGAAGAAAAACCTCTAAAACTTAAGTAAATTTGTCTTCATGTGCAGCCTTAATTACTATCCAAATTGTAAGAAAAAATACTTAGCCACAATAGAATTCGGTATTAGTATAACAAAAATCTTTACTTTTCCAAACTTAATGGCAAAAACATATCAATTATACAATAATAATAGAAAACGATGCAACAATTATGCAACACAAGAAAACACGATATTTACATGGAAACCCTTTTGAGAGAAAACCACAACATAATTGTATACACCTAAAATTGGTCAAGAAAAGTCAACCAAAGTCGAACGAAGACAAATCAAGAAATCAATGATCAAAGCATATATTAATTGAAAATCAAAGTTAAAGGGATTAATTGAATCAAAAGGATCAAATAATTATGCAATTGATTTTAATCATTTTAATTGTATAGTTTAATTAAACCCAAATCCAACCTATTCAAATGGGAGACATGGCTAAATAAATCAATCAAATCAATTAATAAAGAAAATAACTCTCACCTACCGCATGAAGATGAAATCAATCAACCAATAAGGTGAGATTATTTGGAGTAGCACATGGATCACAAATAACCTTTGCTATCTCTACCATCCAATTTGGCTTTGCAATCTTCGCCACTCAATTTGTCTCTTTGTATCATCATTTGAAACCAATAAGTCAACCTTGATTATAATCGTGGGTCAATCTAACTCATATCTAACTCACCTTCCTAATTTTGGGAATCCTATAAATAAAGGGGCTTAAATGAGCAAATAATCCATTATCTTAGTGCATTCTTTCTCTAGTGAAATTGTTTTAGGCATTGCATAGTATTTTGAATTCATTTGAGTAGTGATCATAATGGAGCATTGTAGTTTGATTATGAGAATAATTGAGCTAGATTAGGGCAATTTACATCATAATTCATCTTAGTTTTTCAATTCTAATTCTAGGACTGTCACTATTGAATGTTAAATCTGAGAGCATTGCTTTAGCTTCCTGGTTAGAGAGATATGAGATAGTTTTAATTGTTCGATTTGAATTTCTTAGCATGTTAGATCTTTATATTTTTCATTGCCTATATTAAAAATCTTCTTACAATTTTGTAGGTGCTAATCCTAGACACCAATCCCCTTAATTCATAGGCACCAACCCCCAAAACTAAGCACCTACTTAAAAAGAGACACTAATCACTCCTTTATGAAGTACCACATTCCAAAAAAAATGAGGTTCCACCTTCTTGGATGTTTCACCTTCAACAGATGATAGATGCATCTAAGTCCTTAAAAATATTCTCCATGATTGATATATATTCTATTGATTTATCCTCCTTGAATGGTCTTTATTTATTCTTCAATAGTTATAGCACTTCAACATGTCTATTGACTATTCTTAACCAAATATTCAATTAACTTCATTCTTCTATATCTGCATATACTTTTATTTCAATTCTACCATAAATGTATGTACCTCTCTCACTATGTGTGTGTGTGTGTGTGCACGCACGTGTGCGTGCGCATACATGTGATGAGAGAAAATATGAATGCAAGGGACAATCCTAGGATGGATAATCTAACTAAGAAGTTCACACCTAAATTGTTCTCACACATTGGAAGGAAAGATGATCCAATTCTAAGAGGATGCAAGGATTCCTTTGCTATGGAGTTGAAAGTTGACAATGTAAAAGAAGGATGCAAGAATGCAAGATGTAGGGAAAAAATGAGACAAATTGTGCATACAAAAAGATCGTAGACTACAAACCCAATTTTGACACCAGATTTGGAAATTCAAAGAAGAGACTACCATGTGATTCAATTTTTAGTCTAAAATGGTAGGAATAGGGAGATCCAAAACCTGTAACCTGTTGTCAAAACTACTTGTAGTTTGAAACTTCACCAATTTTCACTTTCACACGTAAAATTGGAAATTTGTTGGGAGAAGGGGTTTGCCTTGGGAAAACCTCTATTTAGGAATTAATCTTGAAACTGAATTGAAATTGTATAAAAGGAATAGTGTTCTATTAGTAGTAGAGGCTTGAATGAAACATTATACCCCCACAAGTATGGAATTTCTCATGAAGATGCTTCCAATATTGTCTTGAACTTGGATCTAGGATAGGAAGATCATGGATGCCTTCACAAATTCATTGATCTAGACTTCACTCCTTGTCTTCCATGCTTGATGCTTGAATATATTTCCTTGTACGTGGAGTACTTGATTTCTTGAATTCTTAGATTGATAGGATTTGATTGCTTGATCATGGATTGACTTGTGGATTACCAAAATGAGGGAGGTAAAATTGCTTTTATACCTCTCCAATCCATTTCAGGACTTAAAACTCGAAGAGGGCCAACGGGCAGTTGAACATCTCGCTAAAAACCTACGAGCCCTCTCCAATTTAAATTTGTACCACATTGAAGTAGAATGGGGTGCCTCCCAACATACGAGGAAACCTATTTCACCCCATACCTTGCGGGGGTGCCTTGTTCCAAGCAAAAATGACTGAAAATTAAATTAGGAGCCAATGATGAAATAGGAATTCCAAAAATGTGCAAGAAATCAAGTTTGGGTGAGAAGTAAATACGAAATGGCCACCTATTTGAAATAGGGGCTATGCTAGAGGGAATAGATGACTGAAATAATAAATG
This sequence comes from Chamaecyparis obtusa, assembly GCA_027943335.1. Classification (NCBI taxonomy): domain Eukaryota; kingdom Viridiplantae; phylum Streptophyta; class Pinopsida; order Cupressales; family Cupressaceae; genus Chamaecyparis; species Chamaecyparis obtusa. Next base: position 167,027 of record BSBK01006648.1, on the reverse strand, counting down.
GGACGCCCACAATTAAGGGGTCCTCATAGAGATTAGATAACATTGAATTAATAAAGGTGTTGTATTTTAAATTACTTAATTAAATAATTAAATGTAACTAGAGAATTTTATTAAAGGGGCACTCCCATAATTAAGGGAGGCATCTTGTATAAATAAAATTGATAAATGACAAATATTTAAATATTAATTAATTAAATGCATAAGAAAAAGACTAATTAATGAGTGATTATTTGTGCATAATTAAACTCTCTTATGCTTGTAATGTTCGATACATGTTTTTGATGAGATAAAATAATTTTCATAATTCTATGGTTTCATCAAGTCAGTTTTGTATATCATCTTGAGAGGGAGTTAGTATTATTTAACATATTTTAAAATCATGATTTGTAACCAAGCTTGATTGAGATATGTTATGGACACTTCTATATTCGATTGTGGTCCACCACATAGGTGGAGAGTCGTATCTTTACTTTTGACATGTATTAATATTATTGTCAAATAAGCATGACATTTTGTATTATTTTCCTCATGTTTGTCTATTGGATAGAAACATGATTATAAATCATAATTTTATTTTCTTGTAGAATGGACATGCAAAATAGGTATATGAAATGCATGATCATATAATTATTTGAATTGAAACAATTGATGTAATTAAAATGATTTATTAGATGGTTTAGAAATGGATCCATTAGTATTGTTGTATCCCTACTACACTTATCTTTTTTTTCACATGTGTATTTTCATGTGTACATTTGAATATATGTTTGCGAGTTTAGGGATTTTATAAGGTCTTGTTTTTTATTAAGGAAAACAAGTTTTAAAGGGGCCCTGAAACCCACATAGTTTTAAACATAAACAGAGATATAGCAATTACAATTCACAAAGATACGATAGCCAAAGCAAAAAGAAAGGCCAAACATAGTCTGCCAGTAAAACAAACAGAAAAAGCTAGAAAATAGGAAACAAAAAAGCCAGGCCAGGCCAAAAAAACTAGGGGAGCAGCTCAAGAAAACTCCCTGAGGATCTCCATCACTCGAATCTCGAGCTCAGAAGCCTTGTCCGCCACGTCCTTAAGGTCAGCCAGATCCTTGTCAGGTTCCTACAAGTCCTTCTTCATGGTACTGGACCTAGTTCTCTTCCTCAGCCCTTCCTCCAGAGATTTATCTTTGCTACTATTAGGAGAATCCTCCTTGCTGCTCCTGTGTTCCTCAAATTTACCGATCAAGACTTTTATATTGTCATTTAAAGCTTTGAGGATGCTATGGCTCTGCTTCGCAATTTTCTGTAAAGTCCCCTCCAAGCTCTGGATTCTCTTTTTCACTTCCTCCATTTTTCTTTCCATGTCATTCTTATCCTCCGTTAACATGATCTTTCTATTGTTACCCTCCCTCTCCAGCATTCCCACTCAAAATTTTAACTCCTGAATTTCATGGAATGTCCATTTGGTGGTTTTGTAGCTATTAATGACACTATTTTTAGCATTACTGAGCACATCCATCTGAGGATGTTCTTTAGTGATGTCACTCAGAATCACCAGGGTAGGGTCTATGATATCCTCCATTTGGATTTTGCCTTCCTTGTTTTCCTTAACCAAGGTTTTCATCATTTCACGCTTTAGGCCCATCCTGACAGACATATAGTGGAAGTCTCTCCAAACCACATTCTTCTCTTGATCTGTTATCTTGCATGCAGACTGGTTAGTCCCTTGATCTTCACCAGCCTACACCTGATCGTCCTCTCTCCCCTGATTCTCCTCTTCATCTTCGCTATCTTTCCCCTCCTCTTGTCCTTCCTCCTTGTTCTCCTCTTCCATTTTCCTCCTTTTCCTCTTCTTCCTGCCAGAATCCGTAACCTCTTCTCTGTATGTAGGCATTTTAATTATGAATTTTCTCTTCCCCTTCTTAATCTCCTTAGTTTCCTCCTCCTCCCTGATAGTATCTTCTTCTGCTTCAGTGTTGTCTCCCTCAGTGTCCATGCCTTCCGCCTCCTCATCATAATCCATGTCGGAAGAAACCTCAATGCACTGCTTTGGTTAAGGTTTCTCCTTTTTTTCTCATTTTTCTTTCTTACTCTTCTTTTTCCCCTTTCTGGTCTGAGGGGAGGCGACAACATCCGAGTTTGAATGCATATCTTGGCTCTCCTCAGTGTCAGAAGGGATGTAATCTTCTTCCCCTGAGTCAAGCTCTTCATCAATGCCCTCCCTCCCCCCTTTCCCTTGCTTTAATTCTTTACCTATGGTTTTGGCTTTGAAAAACTCATAAATCAACAACAACAACCCCTCGTGAAAAGCAGGATTTCTGATGGGCTTCTCCCTATAATCGTTTATATTTTCATTGATGGACGAGTAAAGATAAAAAGGGATAGAGATTTTAGTCCCAGACCTGAAATGGTTGAGGAGCACAAAGTGATAGGAATATATACAGTCGAACCTCATGTCCAGGGATATGTATTTGATTATCGCCCTTAGCACAAACCTCCACAATGGTTTGATGGACCTTGGCAGATAGTAAGTGCCATGCTTCTCAAGGGCCTTCTCCTCCTTTCCTTTGGTAAATTCTACCATCGCCTGACCAGAAATGCAGCGATCTCTATAGAACTTCTTCCCAACAATGGGAATGCCCGTCACCACAGAAATGACCTCCTCCGTCACATTAAACTCAACCCCATCAATTTTAGCACTCCCCTCGTTCCAACTTTTAACCATTGTTTTGGTTACCAAGGGTTTCCATCCATGCAGTCTTTCAATGAAGGAGGTCACCTCCCCTTTTCTCAAAATGCCTCACACTTTCGAATGCCTCTGCCATTTCTCTACCTCATCCTCAGGTTCCCTTCTATGTTGCTCCCCCACCATTTTGCTTCTCATTCTGCAACCAAATCTTCTGGTCTCAAAGCACTTTGAGATATGGGGCAAGTAGCTGGTATGAAAAATGTTCTCGATCCTTCCCTTAACATTCCAAGAAATGAGCACAAAACCAGCCCTTAACGTGCAAAGGTGGCAGTTGCCCAGGTGATTCATACTTTGGCTCGTGTTCTTACACATCATATATTGGCACAAATTCCCTAACACATAATCTTTCATCATTAGACTTTAATATTTTCAAATCTGCCCAGGATTCTCTCACTTTCCATTAATTCCTTGATTTCGAGCGGAATTAAATGGCCTTCCATCCATCTTTTCACCTCGTTATTTATGACAGCCCAGTTGGCCAACCTGTCAACAACTTGGTTAGCCTCCCTGTACTCATGGGCCACGTGAATTCTTTCAAAAGACTTGAGGAGCTGGACGCTTTCATTGACTAAGTTGGTGATCGTCTAGGTCAGCATATTTTTCTCATTGAGATAGTCGATTATGTTATTTGAGTCACCTTCCAACCACAGATTCCTGACTCCAATATCAATAGCCAACTTAATGGTTTGATGGGCCACAGTCGCCTCCGCAACATGGTTGGTTTGCACTCCCAGAGGGGCCGAGATGGCGGCAATTCCTTTCCCATGTTCATTTTTGATGATGCCTCTAATCCCAGCCTGGCCAGGGTTGCCTTTCACAGCCCCATCAAAGTTGGCTTTGCACCATCCCTCAAGAGGAAGGGACCATCTGCAATCCTCCCTCTTGCTACAATCCTTCTCCTTAGCTTTGAGAAGCGGGTTATAGCCCTTGATGATAGTGTAGTTTTCGACTAGAGCATTAAGACTTTTGTGGAAAACCACCTTAGCATTAGTTTCTTTTTCTCTGAATATACGGTTGTTCTGCTCCTTCGACACCCCCCAGCAAAGATGAGGGAGAGACTAGGTCCATAAGCCTTGACACCCATCTCTAGCCACCCCACTTTGCCACTGTTGGAAGAGCTCTGTTATGTTGCTGGGAAAGACCCAGGTCTTCTTGAAAAAAGCCAAGAAAGAAGACCATATGTTCCTGGTGAAGTGGCAATGGATGAAAAGGTGGTCAACGCTTTCTAGATGCATTTTACAAAGGATGCATCGATTAGGAATCTGATGACCTCTCTTGATAAGGTTGTCCACTGTCAAAATTCAGTTCTGGAGCATCAGCCAGAAGAAAATGTTGATTTTGGGAGTGAGGCTAGCGAACCAAGCATTGGCCCAAATAGGGACAAGACCACTCCTCTGCATAGTATCATAGCCCAACGCCACAGTGTAGTTTCCATCCTTGGTCGGCCCCCAAACTATGTCATCCATACTGAGAGACAAAGGAAGGAGCCTAATCATGTCCATCACCGGTTTGAGCTCCTGGGAAATCTCAGTCAAATTCACCCAATTCTCATTAACCCTATAGTCTCTCACCCTGTAGCCAAATATTTCCATGCAAAGCATCGCCCATCTATTGTACTGCTCAAAGTTCCATAAAGGCCCCACACCAAGCTAATCATCAACCCAAAAATTAATATCTTCGCCATTGTTGAGTTTCCACTTCGCCTTTTCAAAAGCTAAACTCTTAGTCTTTATGATACCATTCCATATAATGGATCCCTTAGGTTCCTCATCCCTGTTGATGAACTGCTTTAAGTTGATGTTGGCAACATACTTATTTTCCAAAATATCCCTCCATTCTCCCTTGGATTTGAACATCCTCCAAATTTGTTTAGCTTGCAGAGCCTTGTTGATCTGCTTCAGATTCCTAATCCCCAAGCCTCCCTATTTTTTATATTTGCAAATATTGTCCCATGCCACAAGCAGGTACTTCTTATTACCTTCTAGACTAGCCCACAGAAACTTCTTCTTGATAGACTCCAAAGTAACCGCCACTTTGGAAGGAATAGAGAAAAGGTTGAGAGCATAAATGGGCAAGTTTTGAAGAGTAGACTTGATTGGGAGCACTTTACCTACCTAACTCAGGATAATGCCCTTCCAGCCAGCCAACTTTCTATTGAACCTATAGATTAAGTTATCCCAAAAGAGGTCAGGAGGTCTAGTCCCCATAGGGAGGCCTAGATAAGTGGAAGGAAGGGTCCCTATGCCACAGCCCAAAATATTAGCTATTTTCCTCTGTCTACCCTCAGGAGTATTGACAAAAAAGATCGAGCTCTTGTTCCAATTGATAAGCTGACCCATGGCATTGGAGTAATAATTAAGGATGGCCTTCACCTGTCTAGCTTCCTTAATCGAAGCTTCTCCCCCAAGGATGGTACCATCCACAAATCGCTGGTGATTGAAGACCAAGGGTCCAAAGGAAGGTTTCAAACCAACTAAATCACCTCTGCTCCTTTTTTCAAGAATAAGTCTGCCCAAGCATTCTGCCAAAATAATAAAGAGGATGGGATAGAGGGGGTCCCCTTGCCTGAGCCCTCTAGAAGATTTGAAGAAATCCATGGGAGAGCCATTGATCATAACCGCAAAGGTGGGGGTAGAGATCAGTTGAGATATAATTTTCTGAGTGTTGTCATTAAAACCAAAAGCATGCAGGACTTGATCCAGGAACAACCAATCCACCCTGTCATAGGCCTTAGACAGGTCAAGCTTGAGCAGGAAGCCATCCTTTTTTCCTTCCTCTAGAGAATGAATCACCTCATGAACAGCTATAATAGAGTCCAGAATTTGTCTACCAGGGACAAATCCCATTTGTTGTGGGGAGATGATCTTTGAGAGGATTTCAATCATTCTAATGGTTAAAACTTTAGAAAAGATCTTGTAAAGAGAGTTGCAAAGGCTAATAGGCCTAAAAGAGTCAAAAGAGTCCACACCTGAAACTTTGGGAATGAGAACCAAGAAAGTGGCATTGATTTCTTTGAGTAAACACTTGGCCCCAAAGAATTCCTGAACCGCTTTAACAAGATCAACTTTTATAACTTCCCAATATAGCTGGAAGAAGAAGGTGGGGAACCCATCAGGGCCAGGAGCTTTCTCAACGAGCAAAGAGAAGATAGCCACCTTAATTTCCTCCATATCAGGAATGGCAGTGATGGCTTTGTTCTGACTAGCCTTAATAACTCTAGGGATGGAATTGAGAATATCCCCTTGATCCTCAACACCCAAGTTGGTCTCTTTGGAGAGGATGGAAGAGAAAAAATTGATTGCTTCCTGGGTGATCTCCTTATCTTCTTTAAGAGCGACATCCCCCTTTTTAATCACACTAATTCTATTAGCAGCCCTATGCTTCATAGTAGAGAGGTGAAAGAATCTAGAGTTTTTGTCCCCTTCCTTAAGCCACACCGATCTAGATCTTTGCCTCCAGAACATTTCCTCCTTGCTCACAATGTTGTGAAGATCAGCCAGAATAACCTTTTCAGCATTCAATCTATCCTCATCATATCCCACATTTTGGATCTCCTCCTGAACCCCAATAAGGTCCTCCAATATCCTATCTTTAGCCAAAAAAATATCACCAAAATCCTTTTTGTTCCATTTTCTGATTTCCATTTTGATGTTTTTGAGTTTCTTTGCCACTTTAAACATAGCTGTACCTTCCACTTCAATGCTCCACCAGTCTCTTATTCTATCATACAGACCCGGGTGAGCAGTCCACATCTTCTCGAATCTGAACGGGAAAGCCTTTTTCCTATTGCATTGCTCAAGAGTGAGGGAGATCGGGGAGTGGTCTGAACCAAGTCTAACCAAAGTGGAAAGTTTCCAGTGGTAAGAGTTCATCCAGTCCATAGTGATCAAAGCTCTATCTAGCCTAACCTAAATGCACTCTGAACCAATTTTATAAGGTCTTGTTAATGCTTTAAACATATTATCCGTATATTTGGGTGGTGTTTGAGTCTCTTTTTAGATACAAAACTTCACCATTAGTAGTTTTGCCTAGTGCTAGAATGATTGGTTTAGAGTGAGTAGGGCATGTCATTGGGGTTTCCACATCTCCTTAGTTTCCTTAGAGTTTGATCATTATATCTACATGTTAATGGATATCCTATAGATGTATGAACCTTATGTAGATTTCTCTACATACATACCCTATTAAAGAACTTAGTTCTATGTAGGAAAATTCTTGACAAAATCTCTACTTCATATCTAGGGATTCTATTTTGGTAAAACCTTGATCAGGACTATAATGCAAGTGCACAAGAGCATGAAATTTTATTTTTTCATAGTAGCATGTTGTAGTGTATGACCTTTAGACAACAATCACTTCTTGTGCATTTAATTAAAAAACCAAAGAAGAATTGTTCCTTGAGGTTTGCTTAGCGTGCCTAGTAGCATAGTTCATGTGGTCCTTTGGGTGTTCTAAGATATTTTGATCTCTTCATAACTAAAGTTTTGCATGTGTGTACTAAGGTCTCAATTGTCCCACCTATGAATTTTATGGAAATGTGTTGTTAGCACGTTGGAGGTTGTAAGACGTGTCACCATACTATGTGTTAATCATCTCCTATCCCTTTATGAGTAGTTGTTTATGACAATAAGATGATCACTATATCATAGGTCATCTTAGTTTATTTGTATGTAATCAACTAAATAACAATTTAGATGGTCAAGAACGTGTATGTCCCAATTGACCCACCTCTTATGTATGCAATCCTTATTAGTGTATATCATTCTTGTGTTCTAGATTGGATGTTAATTATGTCATCTTAGAACATGTAGTGAAGTGGATGTCACTCTCATTCTATTATTTGTGTTTATGAAAGAATTGGATTAAGGGCTTGTATTTGATCTCCATCATAGAGAAAACATTATCCTCTTATATGTTTATCAAAGTGATATCACCAATTCTTCTTGTGCTACCATGATTGCTACACTAGCGATGATGGTTTCATATGTAATCATGCTTTCTCATGACACCTTGTACATGTGAGTGTGCAATGTAAAATATAAATTTCACAATTCTGATACCCAAAAAATAACTTTGTTTTCTTCTATCGATATCTTGGACAAAAGCTTGTGTAATTATAACATGAAATAAAATGGGCTTAGTTCTAGGTGATTTAGGTATGTCATGCCATACAAGAGGGGTGAAAATATAAATCCATGAAAGGGGCAATACTTTTTATAAGTTGCACATGTAAAACAAGTGCTTAGGTTGATCATCAACAAAATTACTATCACAAAAACACAAGGACAATTTAAGGTTGTATAAAGAATGACCATTAAAAGTATAAACCAATGAAGCAAACGAAGACATTACATAAGGCCATATGCAATGATATAATAAAAAATGAATAACTAAGCATAAATCCTAACATTATAAATCATGAAATATGTATATATAAGTAAAAGAAACTCATTAATGAAGATACACTTGTAAATATCATAACAATTATCTTAACACACACACACACAGAGATATATATATATATGAAAATGGAAATGAAAATGGTTGAATGTAAGATCAAGTAGGTTCTTCAAATGGAAGAAAACAATATTATTTTTTATATTGGGTTAGGATATAGAAATGGAAATAATATTAAATTTTAATACATCAACTTAATACTTGATCTCATATTCAACCCCACACACTAAGATGATCCTTATGATATTTACAAGTGTATCTTCATTAATGAGTTTCTTTTACTTATATATACCTATTTCATGATTTATAATGTTAAGATATATGCTTAGTTATTCATTTTTTATTATATCATTGCATATGGCCTTATGTAATGTATTTTGGAATCTAGTCTAGTCCTAAATGTTGCAACTTCGAATAAATAATAATAATAAAATGGTTTACATTTTTAATATGAATGTTCACCTATCCACAATAAAAATGATAGTAATACAAAAACTAAATAATAAATTATCATGAATTAATATTGTATAAATGAATATTGTATAAGAGTCATCTACGGTTGGAATCCTCTTTGAATAGAGCCTGCAAAATAAGATAAAAAGCTGTGTATCAAAGCCTCATCTAAAAAGAAAATTATTAAGCATGCATGAAAAAATTGAAATGGAAAGAATGATAATATAATATTTTTATTTTTAGAAACATAATTTATTAATTTATTTAATTTAGAAGCTATTTTATAATTTTTTTAAATATTTTGATTATTACATTGTTATTTTAATTGGGTAGATAGAATTTAAGAGCAAAAGAACATAAGAAAACCTTAAGCTCTTAAATGTTATATGACATCATATTTTAATGATTTTCTTTTGTTTATGTAAAGAGTTTAAAAAAATGGTCTTTTGAGGTGATGTCCCATACATATTCTCTATTGTCCTATTAACAATTCCCCATGAAACAACTAAGTTAATACACGATCCTCTAATAAATGGATACATAATTTCTATTATTCTGTTAACAATCCTCCATGAAACAATTAAATCCAATACATAGTCCTCCAATACATGTTTTGACCAATACTTAAGCATAGATAATTGTGAACTATTGATACACATAAATGAACAAATTTCAATTAAATTTTTTTTTAACTATTAAATATAAAATAAACTATACTAGCAATTGCATGCTTTTGTGTATGGAATGATGCGCCATAAGAAATTAAATTTTCAAAAATGTGAAATGATCATTAAAAAAAAAATGAAATCTAAAAATTATAGATAATCATTCAAATTTATTTTCAACATACAATTGAAAAAAACAAATCAGTAATTACATAAAATACATAATAGACGATGCTCGGTTCACCCAAACTTTCTATGACAAATTTCATTCTGTAGGAAAAGGATGGAAGGTTCAGAACTTCGAAACTTGTGCAATCCCTGCGAGTCCAGCCAATCCGGTTGTTGTGATTGTCAAAAACCAGAAGATGACCCTGGAAAGATATGTCTGTGCAACCAAATGCATCATTAGAATTACTACTAAGAAGACCGCATTAATGATCAAGAAAAAATGGACGCCTGAAGTTTCTGAACAAGGAATAAAACAGCCTCACTAAACACAACCTATACGAAGTGAAACCACATATACCATTAGGAATTCCAATTACCTCCGATGATATTGTGCTGCCTTCTGGTGCTCGGAATGATTTCAGTGACATCAAGTATCCCTAAACAGGCACTGCCTTCTTTCTACTCACATGTAAAGTTTAATCAGTATGTTATTTAAGCAAAGAATTCATAAAATCTGAACACTATTAGTCACCATTGTTATAATAAATTTTAAGCAATCAAAGCCGTATGATGTTAAATTTCAGGCATCCTTACATTTATAATCAAATAAGCCTCCGGACGGATTTCCAACTCTGCGATTCTGGAATTTGGTGAAGTGCTTTCGAAGTTTAATGTTAATGGTTTGAAGTACGATGTCACATCTGCAATGGATCTGGTAAACTCACAGGAGTTAGATGATAGGATAGTAGCCTAATTTATATAATCTGTACAATATAAGAAATTCCCAGTAAGATCCAAGAAAATGAATTCTCACATCTGAAATATGAACAAATTAACAAATCTCTTCACCTGAATTTATTTTTCCCTCGCCAACAGAGTGGTAGGTCCGTATCTGGTAAATCTTTGACCTGTACCAACTGTTTTCCTATACCTTTTTGGACCTGTATCAACCTTGAATTGTCAGAAATAGAAACTAATTATATTAAAATTGAATAAAGTTAAAGCTGTCTCTAAACACTTACTTCAGAGACAAGAGCAGAATAAGCTGCTTGTGTGAAGTATGTATATGAGCTGCCAGTGTCAAATATTGTTTCATCTCCATGCTTCACAAGATCTTTTTCCCCATAGATCATCTGTGTGGCTCCCACATGGTAGTGTTTTCTGTTAAGAATAATTTGTAATCAGATGTTTACTTAAAAAATTTCAACTAACATTCAAAGTTATCAGATTTCTATAAAAAATTTGAATGTTCATAAAAGTTTTTGGATTTATTGTTCAAATATTTATAAAAGCTCTTAATAAATTTTTACACAATCAAATTTAAAAACTTTTATAATTGTTGGAAGTACCAGAATTGATGGCTTTAGCAGCGGTTTTCAACTGGTTTGGTGGCGCAGTTATTGCCGACTGATCCGAGGGGCTCAGTGACCGTTCACAGTGATGTTTTGTACCTGGTGGGGTAGGTTTTTGAGCTCGAGAAGCTTTTTGCAGGCAGTGATTTGTACTAGTTTTCGTGGCTATCCCTGTCTGCCCTATTTGTTGGCATTCCCTAACTGCGCAAGTCCGACCAGTTGGTGGGCCCGGGTCTTCAAGGGCTTTAAAATGATTAGTTGTCGCATAATCGCATGTCAGAAATTTCTGACATGCGACCATGTGACCGATTACTTCTTGTGCTGGGCCATTGGCGGGGAGGGCAGTGGTCCCGCTGGCGGTTATGTGGCATCTTGTGGTTGGCTGTCGCATGATCGCATGTCAGAGTTTTCTGACATGCGATCATGCGACTGGTTGACACCTATTCCTCAGCCCGGTGGTAGGTGGTGATGTGGCATTTTCCGATTAGTCGATGTGGCGGCGACATAGAAGTTATCAATGTGGCCGTTGTCAGAGGGGTTTGCGGGTTGGCCAGCGTGTATCAAGATTTATGGCTGGCGTATGATCTCAAAGAATATTCTCCCCCCTTGAGATCATATGCCGATCGTCCGATTAAAAGGGCTTGTTTTTAGTGGGTCCAATGTGCTATGGAGAGGCTGGTGTGCGTGATTTTCATTGGTCGGGGAGCGGTAATGTGGAAAGTTGTTAGCAGAGGTGAGGTTGTAACGTGTTTGATGTGGCGCCAATTGTTCGGTCTCGTTGACATGGTGGTTCCTGGTTGGAAGTTGACGATGGCAAGTGTTGACAGTTTGTCGCATGTTCGCATGAGCCAGTTTCATGCTATGCGATCATGCGACAAACCCTGTGTGTTAGCGGTGGCGATTATGCGACAAGGTAGAAGGGTAACGTGGAGGTGTGTCGCATGTTTGCATAGCCCATTCCCTGGCTATGCGATCATGCGACAATTGTTGAATGTCGCCGTTGCGGAGTTAAGGCGGGTCCACGGTGCCAGTGTTGCTGTGTTGCTCAATTCTGGTTGGCTGCTGACTGGTGATGTGGCCAGAGACTTCTAAGTGGGTTTGTGATCGCAGTTGCGCGACTAAAGATAAAGGTTAAGTCGCGAAGCCCGGGAAAAATAAGAGGGTCTACGGTCGGGACTTAAAGTTGGTCTCAGTTTGAATATGGGCCGTCGATTCCTTGCAAGCGCCAAGATATGACCGTTGTTTTTCAATTTTAAATTTGCAGATGGTTTTTGCGACAGGAAATATCAAAATTGATGGTTTTAGAAGTAAATATCGGTATCAGCCGTTTACTGTTGTTGAAAGTTGTAATGATTTCGTTCTGAACATTAGGCCCTACAACAGTGGGCTTGAACTGATGATAGATACTTTGTTAATTTATGTTTATATTTATATATATAAAAATCTCGGCTTCGGCCCTTCATCGATAAAAAAAAAAAAACTTTTATAATCGTTTTAACATCTTATCAGATGAGATATTTTAGAAAACCCCTTCCATAAAGCGCAAGCTTTAACATCAAGTTTTCCAGTTTACCCCTGCTTCAAGTATATTAACAGTTGCTGAAAAAGGGAAAAAATAGATGATGACAGAGAGAAAAAAATACATTAAAAGTTGTGCATATGATACCTGTAAGTTATTTCTATAGAAAGAAAAACATTTATAAGTTTAAAAAATATAGTATGCTTGAGTGGCAGGACAAGAATGCAACCAAAGAGGGAGGAGGATTATACAGAAGGAAGTCTGCAGCAAACTTGACGATTTCAAAAAGAGATTGAGACCTAGAGTTTCAGAAGAAAGAAAAAGATATCAACGCAAGAATAAACAAAGCAAATTAGTGATTTATAAGTCAGGATACAGTTCACAAGAGTTGTAGTGTCAAATCGAATCAAATTAGCAGCATCGAAGCAGAACTTCCTGCATTTGCCCTTCCAATATGTTTCATTAGAAGCAGAGGAATGCTTACGGACTAGAAGCAAAAAAAAAATAGTATAAAGATAGGGTGTGTTGCAACTCTGTATACAAATGCAAACATTTTGTAATTATGCAATCCATGGCAGTATGACATAAATATCAATACATGATGGGGGGCTAACACTCATTGTTGCATATTGATGGTATAAAAACATATATTCTACCCTTTAATGGAATAAGATACCATTCTCAACTTTTAACTTGTATTTCTAGGTTGAAGAAAATTTTAGCCAGTTATGAAGTAAAGAAAGTTCGCTAGGAATTAATTCAAAATCAAGGATACATGGGGTCGCGTGCCCTGCCCTGGATGACAGGACGTCAAAGGGATGTCCCCTTGCCATCCCCTCTCTGGGAATTTCCAAAAAATGGGGGAAATGTCCCCATGCCATTCGGGGACACAAGACATCTCCTATGGCTGGGAGTATTGTAGTAGTAGTGGTGCCATTTTTATATTATTGATTTATAGGGTTTCTGATTCGGACTGCTGTAATCAATAATATATACTTATAGCCACAGGTTTAGCAGATTTTAAGAGATTTTCCTTGTATCCTGTCGGTTTTTTTAGGGATTTAGCCATTAGAACTACTGAAAATAATTATTCCAGCCATCATACTACTGTTTTGAATGAGGTTTTAACATGATTTATGACTGCTGCAATGTAATTTTACTTGCATACAATTTGATTTGTACAAATTAATGAGGGTTTCTATCTACAGTAGAGTTGTATGATCTATTGGAATTTAAGAAAAATATTATATTAAAATAAAAATGTAAGCTTTTAGTTTGATTGTGTTAGAGTTTTTAACATCAACATTTCAGATCACATTCTGATCATCAAAATGAAAGAAAGTACCAAAAATGAACAATTATTATATTGTTCAATTAGAAATGTGTCCTGATATTTTTTCAATCAGTGAAGAAGAAGCTTGATGTTTATGTTTGCTATTGTCATATGTCAAGAATCTTCAATGAATGTCAAAAAGATGAGGCTCTACATTAGGGCTTTCCCTCGTAGCCCCTATATCGAGTATACAGACTAAGGGAAGAGTGGATAAAATTTGGATAAGTGATTAGTATAAACAAGGGAAATTTTTCAAATATTAAGATTAACTTATCAGGTGTGGGTGTTTTCTCTCATTCTGAAACTCGTCAGATTGGAACCAGATTTTGTAAACATTCCAGAATCTTAAAAAGCCGAACAAATGATCTTGATTGAGACGTCTTATTTGAAGTATTCAGTTCTGTGACGTGGCCGCATAATTAATTATAGATGGAAATAGCTTAATTCAATTCTTTTTGGAAAATTATGGAGAGCTTTATGATCTATTTTCAAGGAGTAGAAGTAAGAGGTTATTTATCAAAAAAAAAAATCTGAAATTAGGGGAAGTGTCTATCCAATTTCTATGATGTACTAATGTATAAGTTATAAGGTGTAAAAGGGTAACTTATACATTGGTCTATTTCAGAAATTGGATAGCCATTTCCCAGCAGGTGACGGCTTTAAAATATTTTTTTTTATATTATATATAGGAGGATCAAAAAAGGTTACAGAGAAGTATCAACCGAGAGTACAAAAGAGGAGGCCCAGCCTCACCAAACAGTATCTACAACAGAAAGAGTAAAATCTTAGCAACACCCATTAAAATTACTTAAGCAACCCCATTCATAAGACCCCAGCCTAGCAACTAAACCCATGTCTCCATGGTACCAATTAACTGCGACTTTTGCTTGAATTTAAACAGCTGGAGTGTTTACACGAAAGTTTTAATAACTAGAAAAGAATAAATTGGAACATTTTCCTATTTTAGTACAAGGTTTGAAAATAAACAGTATATTGTAAATAATAACACATGGTTTCACAAAAAAATTACCCTCATTGTTACCTAGTAAAAATTATTATTATTAATTTTATTTCAAAATACTACTTAAAGTGACTGCTGAAAAATATAAATAAAAATTAAATGTTAGTTGGGCCATTAACCCCACAAATAGGTGCTTAAAAAATTTAAGCTAAATAGTCATGGAAATCTGTTCTAAGATTTTACAAAATGTTAAGTCAGAAAATTAGAAGGCAGGAAAATATTAAAAAAGAAAGAAAAATTAAAAGAAAGAAAAATTCTTTTATAATCCATGATATGGGACCATCCGTAGAGTAATGTGAAATATCTTCTCAACTTTCTCCTTTCCACATCCTATCAGTTGAATGTGGGTCAGTATTTTAGGACCTTGTTTTTAGTTCTGCCGCAGGCCTAGAACTATAGGCATCGACTAAACTTAACTAGTTATTAATAATTTATTTTTTAGCAAATCAAATGCAAGATAGTTTTTTTATTTCAAAATTTTTATCTTAACTAAAGTGTAGTTGCAATTTTTTTAACAAAACATATTTACAAAATTAATTTTCTATCATTTCATTGGTTAAAAACTTTTAGCGATAAGAGCGCTTTTTCCGGGAATATGAAAGTGTTTTATAAAGTAGATTTAGTACTATGAACAAACTATTATGCAATATTATACATTTATCAAGAAGACTTGGGGAACCAAATATTTAAACATTTGTTAATATGCTCACCATTTTATAAATCTTATTTGAAGTGTTTTCATTTATTTTAGTTTTAAGGTTTGGATTTTCTCAAAAATTAATATAATAGTATTAAAATTAATTAAAACTATAAAATTTAATTTTTATTAAAGTTTTATCTTGAACTATATTACTATAAATATATTTTAAAATATATTATTAATATTTATTTGATATTAAATTTTAATATTTTAAAATATTTCATTTAATTTTTTTATTTTAATTATTTTAATAGAACTTTTATGTTTATAATATTAAAAATATAATTAAATTTATTAAAAAATTAATAAAAAAATTAAATTTGTAATAGTAAATATAATTTTGAATATATTGGTGAATTTTATTATGCTCAGTTTTATTTAAATATTTGTAAAAGTTCAACAAAATTTAGTTCTATAGAAAAATACAATTAACTAGTTTACATTATTAATATTAGACTTTTAATTATTATTTTAAATTTTCAAATTCTTTTATAAAGTTTAATCATGCTAGTACTTTTTGGCAGAACTTAGCTGCTCTGCAGCCTTGTTCTAATTGAACTGTTATGCAATTATGTTGATGTCAAAGCTTTTAGTTAACAGCTAATATATCATCTGCAAGAGTTTTTGGATTAGATTGTGTTGAATATTTTTGCATCAATTTTTTGGATCACACTCCGTGATCTATCATCCGGATGAAAAATAGAATAAGAGAGCACAAGAGCACAAGGGAATTTAGATTGTGTTGAATATTCTTTTCCTTCTTCTCTTGTGTTCTCTTATGCTATTTTTCATCCTGATGATAGATCGTATGATTTGAAACGTTGATGCAAAATATTCAACACAGTCTAATCCAGAAACACTTACAAATGATTATCTTGGATTGTGGAAATCTCTTCTCCTTGAACTATTACATCTTTCATTTTTAGATTGAGGAATAAAAGTAGGATAATATTAGAGGCTGGGACGGATAGGTAATGTAGCGAGATAGTTTTGGGTAAAGTCTTAATTTTGGGGGAAGATAGATTGGGTAAAAGAGAGGGAACGCACAGTACAGGGGACAGAACTGGGGTGAATATCGTGAAGATGGTATTCTAGATCCCATCTCTGGGTTTATCTTTATAATTCCTGAGTATAAAGTAGCTTATTGTGTGTTTCATATATTGACAGGATGGTTATATTCCTGCTTTTTAATTCTGTCATTATTTTTGTTTTATCTTCATGAATTAGATCAGAACAGAGTTTTTTTTTCCTTGGCGGTTCATCTGCAGGTTCAAGGACCAGATTTGCTTCAGTTATCAGAACAGAGTATTATTCCTTTTGGAGGTTAATCTACAGGTTCAAGGAACAGGCCTGCATCACAGATTGAGAGGTGATTTTCCATCACAAGGAACAGGTCTGTAAGTGTAAAGAAGACTAAGTTATGCAGGGTATCTTATTTACTTTTAAAATATGAGATCTAATTGTACACCCAATTCTGTAAGATGTATTCAAAGAAAGCTAGTTTTGTTATTTTTCATTACATTCTTGTTGTCAACATAGACAATTATAAATTTCTAAGGACAATAATACGTCAACTATTTATGTTAATCTATTTATATTAATCTGCTGTATATGAAAATAAGACACAGGTTAAAAGTAGCTATATAATTTCTAAATGTTTCTACATAGTGGCGGCATCAAATTAAAGTGTAATAGTTTATTCTCTTTTGCCTCTGTTACCTTACAGACCAGAAATAGTGGGCATAGGGAAAATCGATCTATGTACATTCTTGTTTTGGTAAAGCTAGTCCAGTTTGACACGGGTTAAAGAAATGTTGAATATGATTTTTATGAGTTAAATATACTATTTCAAATTGATTACTCATTCATAGAGAGAAAGGTACGCAAAAGCTAGTTTTGCCCAAGACAGTTGTATTTTAAAAAATGCCTATGATAACCAAGAAATGAAAATTGATGTTTCCCAAAAATATTTTTATTGGAAAAAAAACAGGTTACGAAGGAAGGGCAATGAATGGGTCACAATAATCTATCTCGGCTTAGCATGAATTACTAACAGTCAGCTCAGTATGAATTGTCAAAACTATGGGGGAGCACACTATTAGGTGTCAACCTTAAATAACAGTATTCGATGTAAGAAAGAGATTCGAACTATAGTTCAAAAACTCAGACTCGCCACGGACTCAGCAAATCAAAAAATTGGATTCAAATTCAGACTCGCAAAAGATTCGGCAAAGACTCAGCAAAAGAAATAACCGTAGTTTTACATAAAACACAAAGAAATTAATGCATTTAAAGAACATAAGAGCCATAATTGATACATTACACATGTCATATGAATCTCAAACACTCAATATATGAAATATCATCATAATTGCAAACTTTAAAATGTATAACAGCAACATAAGTTTATAAATGTTTACAAAATTGGATATAATGATATGTCCAAATGTGAAAAACAGCAAACTAAAGACTGCTGCCTGCATCTTCCTCTTTCCTCTCCTAATATAACTCAATTTTTATAACTCAATTTTTCACGCCTTGAACTAGTAGGCATTGAGGTATTTAAATCAAGAGTTGATTCTTCTTCTTCAACATCAAAGTCCTCATCTTTGTCATCCTCTATTTCATCGGAGTCATCTTAAAATCTTGTTTTGAGCAAGCACAAAGAACAAATGACTCAAAAAGTGAAAAAAAAGTCAAATTATAAGTTGTCGGGCGTGTCCAGGCAGCAGCAAGAGTCCATCACAAGGACTCACGAGTCCTTGTGATGGACTCTCATGGACTCGCCTAGCAAGTCGGTGGCGAGTCGGCTCGGCGAGTCTGCGGCTCGCCATTGGTCTTGCGAGTCCATAGCGAGCCAGGCAAGTTTTTGAACTATGACCCAAACATAAAATTCAACCTTAAATAACAGAATTCGATGTAAGAAAGAGACCCAAACATAAAATTATAGTTCATATTCTCAAATGTCTAATTACAAGTCTTAAAAGCTAAAATTCTCTGCTGGTGTCTAATTACAAGTCTTAAAAGCTAAAATTCTCTGCTGGTGTTGGCTAAGCTGCATCTTCTTGTAAGAAAGAGACCCAAACATAAAATTATAATTCATATTCTCAAATGTCTAATTACAAGTCTTAAAAGCTAAAACTCTCTGCTGGTGTAAAATTCAACCTTAAATAACAGTACTCGATGTAAGAAAAAGACCCAAACATAAAATTATAGTTCATATTCTCAAATGTCTAATTACAAGTCTTAAAAGCTAAAACTCTCTGCTGGTGTTGGCTAAGCTGCATCTTCTTGTGGATGGTGAACAATCTGTTTCTAAACAAAGAAATCTCAAATTGTTATCCTAGATTTAAAGATACCCAGCTGATTAGTAAAACAACCAATCCAACAAATTCAGCTGAAATAAGTAAAATAAGCTTTTATATTACAGCTATTACATCATTCTATTTTTAGATTGAGGAATAAAAGTAGGATAATATTAGAGACTGGGACGGATAGGTAATGTGGGGAGACAGTTTTAAGTGAAATCTTAATTTCTGAGGAGGATAGATTGGGAAGAAGAGAGGGAACGCACAGTAGAGGGGACAGAACTCGGGTGAATACTGTGAAGACAGTGTTCTAGATCCCGTCTGTGTATTTATCTTTGTAAATCCTGGGTATAAAATAACTTATTGTGTGTTTCATATATTGACAGAATGGCTATATTCCTGCCTTTTTAATTCTGTCATTGTTTTTGTTTTAATTTCATGAGTTAGATCAGAACTGAGTATTTTATCTTTGGAGGTTAATCTGCAGGGTTGAAGGAACAGATCTGCTTCAGTTATCAACACAGATTATTATTTCTTTTGGAGGCTAGTCTGTAGGTTCAAGGAACAGGTCTGCATCACATATATAGAGGTGATTTTTCATGAATGTTTGTGGAACTAAAAATTGTATTTGTGACAGATAATGAACTTCAGCAATACAAAGATTCAGTTCCGCCTTTTGTTTTCCAGTTCACATTTATGAATCAGTTAAAAAATATCCTCACGGACTTATTTTGATCTTTCAATTCAAGAAATTGAGAGAGAGAAAGAGACACGCACTTCTTATGAATGTTTATTGAACCAAAAAAAAATAGTCCTTGTGATAGATAATGAACTTTAGCTGTATAAAGCTGAAGCTTTTGTGTTTTCAGGCTCACATTTAGGAATCAACTGAAGAATATCCTAACAGACTGTTTTCGACCTTTCAATTAAAGAAAATAGGAGAGAAAAGTGGTTGAGGTTCTTTATTCCAACTTACATATTTGGCCCGCTGAGCAGAGCAACCCAGGTCATGGACGAAGTAGGCACATGATCATCACCAAAAAACAAGAATCCCGCTTTTTCCCCTCCTCCCGCAAAACAGATGCCTATCACATTCTTGGTGAGGCCTTGCTCTGCCCATTGGGATGGAAGAGTTGTTAAACCTCTACCCAGACCCAAAATACCATCTGTAGCTTGTCTCCCTTTCAAAGACCCAGTTTGGTCATATCCACACCTGTCACCGGAAATACGTAAGTCGCTTATACCATCTAATTCTTTTAGATAACCTTTCTTACAGCAAAGTAGGGCAAGAAAGGTCACATCACCTCAAATTGCATTTTCTGTTTAGGTTCATTACAAATTATAACAACAAACCAGTTCTCTTTTTCACTACGATGGGCTACACTCCATGGTAAAGGATTTGCTGAATTTGTAGTCGTGTTCAACATATACCTATTCCGTCTTAGTTTCTTGGAAATAAGTGACTTTATCAGCTCCTCTAATTCATGATTTGCCTCCACTTTTTGCATTCTTTATAAATGAGGTAAAAAGAAGGGAATACACCTTACCCAATTACAGCAGGCCAGAGGTGTCTGCCATTGGTGAGTCTTAAAGCGAAAATGTCCCTAACAAGAACTCCCATAGAGGTGGCTCGATTAGCGTACGTAATATCATAATCACATTGCTGATTTTGAGTCGTATGGTAATCGTTGACATGACCGCGACCTGCCCGCAGAGCCGCACACATTTCATCACTGTGTGGTACCAGTGAGCCTGGACGTACTTTGTACCACTGATGGGGTGTCTGCACAAAACATAAATAATGTTTATACCCACTATACCAGTGCCAACGAGCATCGAAAGAACCCAAAGAAAATAAAATGTAGGGCCGCATTGTTACTTCAGCAGAACTTCGGCAGGGGGCATCACATTGAAGCCATAGCCATAGAATACATGCAGCACTTCTGCAATTGTGTACAAAAAAAAAAAGATGGGTCCTGATTGTTATTTACCTCGCCACAACTTCGGCAGGGAGCATCACACTGAAGCCATGTTAAATCACTTCCAGTGTCTATATGCAGATAATATTTCTTCGGGGGATTACCAATTTCCGCAGTCATGTAGTAAATCCTGCAATTCAGTTTGCATATTCATGAGCTTTAAATTTGGAATCCAGAATGAGAATAAAATTTTAAAAGTTTGTTCTTTTTACCGGTCATCTGGATTGACTTGCACTTTAAATGCCACAGACTTTTCAGCTGCTTGTAATCTCCGGCCAATTCTCTGGATGTCTTGTTCAACTAATGAGGAAATCTCGGATTGTTCGTTCTTGTAATAAATTGGGTACACATCTGCTACTCCCAAAGACACAACAGTCAGGAGAAAACAGAGCTTTTCAATAACTCTCATTTTCATATTCCTCATCACTCAGATTCCTTTCAGTTTTCCAGCACTAATTCTCATATTCCCCAACATTATAAAGGTAGGGCCAGACTCCAGTCTCGGCTTCCGATTGCTTAAACCTCAAGTCTTCTCAACGAATACACATGGCGACTTCTAATCACTTTTCTTAATATTAATTTTGTTATGTTAGAGAATGTTTATGCTTCAAAGAGAAGCATAATTTTCATCTTTCGCAATACACGCCTGCTAGGGACTCACCTACTCCCTTATGTAAACCGCGTTTGGACGGTCGCACAAGGTCATGGTAACAGTAAACTTCTACGGGAAGAAAGGAATCGTGGGGAAATGATAAAGTTTTCTGATTTGGAACTGGGTGTCACCTAAACCAAGAACCTCCCCAACACAATAAGCCCATAAATGACATTATCATTTGGCATAATATTAAAAAAATGTGGTGCTTAATTTAAATAACCCTTTTGTACGTGGACGTTATAAGTAATGTCACATTAAATCTCAACAAAACATTTAGTGATTATATATTACAGGCTAAGCTCTTTACAGAACGTACCAAAGACAAAAAAAATTCAAACTTTTTTTTGTCATATTCTTGAAAATACAATGATTTTTTTGCACAAATGCTGAAAATTTTGCAAAAATCTGTTGTGTTCTCTGGTTTTTGAAAATTGGTCAATGGTACATTTTGTAGGAAGCTTAGCCGCATCCGTATTATATTACACAATGAAGCTTTGATATCATTGATTTCGAGACTATATGATAAAAATATATCACTGTACAATAAGCAAATTAGTATTATACATATGTATTTTGAAGTAGAATTAATGTAAGAACTAATTAATAGAATGATTATGACAATTCAAGAAATTTGTAAAGATAAATAAATGTATTTATTTGATGCAAAATTGTTCTTGCATTTTGCATTCTTTTGTATTGATGTAAGATTCTAATAATGTTGCTATGAAGATTTCATAATTGATCTATAATAATTATTTTGATAATTTTAGTATGATTGTCAATATTGGCATGTTGTGATGGTTAATTTGCTAATGATAGTATGATTGTCAACATTGGCATGTTGTGATGGTTAATTTGTGGTGATGATATTCTTGCCACCAAGGTTCAAACCCCATTGAGTTACTATTGTTTTGATTACGTAAAAACGGGTTTTGAAAGGACCCGAAACCTTATTGAGTTACTATTGTTGAATGCTTAAATGGGGATGAGATTCCTCATTTGCGACCTCATTGTTAGTCAAAAGCATTTACCCTGCTAAAAACTAAATAAATAATACTCACAATGCTAGCAAAAGTATTAAGAAGCTATAACTTTAAAAAAAATTAGGTTCAAATCAAATCAAATCTTAGAGATGATTGGCAACAAGGTCAAGATATGGTGATATCATAAATCAAGATCATGCAAGAATGTCACTTGTAGATGATCTATTACATTAAGGATGCTTTAAACCAAGCGGACCCAAAACATAAGGGAAGAGAGCATGGGGTTACCATTTTTACTACTATAATTTCCCCCACATTAATATTCATGAGAACTACTAGACAAATGCATGTTAAAGTAAACAAGTAGACATCATGAAAATTAAAATAATTTTCAAATATTCAAAAGTGTTAGAGTTGGCTATAGAATGCTCTATACCATGCAAGGTTGACTAAAGATTATAGCCACCCAATATCAAAGAACTCCATGAAAGCACAAGAAAGATCAACAATGAAAAATAATGGTATTCTATTATCGATGCAATAAAATAAATTACTCAAATGATATTACATAGAAGACCCCTTGGTTAAATAGGCCAAGGTGAGACATGGGAAGGGATACAATTATGAAAATTATCTTAATCTTGTCATTTGATACATAAAGTGATAACTTATCACCCACCTAAGGTGGAAAAGTGATAGTGTGACATATCCAATAAAGGTGGATCACCCACCTAAGGTAGAAAAGTGATAGTGTAACACGTCCACTAAAGGTGGATCACCCTCAAAGGTGAAAAAGTGATAGTGCAACACATCCACTAAAGACAGATCGCCTATTTAAGATGGAAAAGCAATAAGTCCACCATAGGTGGAAGTTCAACTAAAGGGGGAAAAGTGATAATGTGATAACACCATCGAAAGTGAGACTGTTCATATGTGGTCCCTAAGTAAACTTAAGTACACGTGTCTTTAGATCCTAAGAGAAAGACTTACTAGGTACAACACTTAAACACACCAACATGCCCCTTAAGTGCACTTAGGGTCAATGTATGCAAACAATGCAATATGGGTCCAACTATTAGGCCATGTTAGGAACCCATGTACAAATTCAATGCAATCTCTCGCATCTAAAAAAAGGAGAAAACGTTGTGGGATAAAACTCCTCCACAAAAGAGACATGAAAATACAAAATGATCTCAATGATGAATGAGATGGAAAATAATCCAATGCAAGGAAAACTTTCCCCCATAAGAGAGTAGAAGAAGAGAGACAAGGTAGCCCCTTTTGAATGTAGAGCCTCATGTAATGATGGTAGAAGCTCAAAACTAAATTTTGAAGATAATTCAATGCTAGCAAACAACATTCCTCCCCTTACGAAGAAATGAAACCAAGATGTTATGTGACATGTCTTCCCATTATTGAAAGGAAGATGAGGGAAGACTTCACAATATGATGTCTCTGAACTATGGTCAAGTGCCTCCATGTTGAGGCCTAAGGTTGTCACATTCCAAATAGGTATTATAGGCCACACTACTATAGATGGCAATCCAAAATCTCCTAGAAACTAATGTCGAACATTGTTCAAAGACAAGGATATCTCCTCTGAAGACAAAGAGATCTCCTCCAAATGTTATACATAAATATCCACAGTCGTGTCATACTTGAAAGAATGATCATCTAGAGAATGAAGAAGAGGGTCGGAGTGTTCCCTCACAAAAATTGAAGAAGGATCATCTCTATCAAAGAAAAGATGAATATCATCAATGGCGTCTCCTAATTTTGCAAGATTAGATCCTTCAAACAAATTTGCAATGTCTATCAAAAAGTCATCCCAAGGAGCTCTATGGAAGATAATGTATATCCTGTTGCACTAAATCACAAGAAGCCATGTATGTAGCAACACATGGAATGCAAGGCTCAAGAACTGAATCACATGTGAGAATACCTAAGTTCAAGTAGCCAAATTTCTCCTTGAGATCAAAATCCACTCTAGAAGTGTAATCATTATTTGAAGAATCATAATCATCAATACGAATAAATCCTAAAAAAGAGGACAACCGAGATGCATGATCCACCACTCCAGTAGCAATGATAATTCTAGTCTCGAAGTCTTTGATAATTACTAAATTAGAAGTAAACTCGACAATATTCCTTGCTAAATCATGAGTGATTTGATAAATAGAAAGGAGATTGTTTGTCAAGTGAGGTGCACACAAAACATTATTAAAAATTCTATCCCCAATATCCATTGATTTGCTCCTAATTACATTCATTGATGTATGATTGGCTATTAAAATATGTGGTATATTACCAGACTCAAATGAAGAAAACATAGACTACAAAGATGTCATATAATGAAAAGCTCAATCTCTCTAAATTAGAATCTGCAACTACAACGAGTACTTGCCCCTTACGTTTCTTTACATATCCTAAGTGTTGCCCAATAAGCCTCTATGAATGTTTCAAACAAGTTCATTAGACACTGCACAAGACTGTTAATCAAACATATGCAGTATCATACCTCTCAAATATTTCAAGATTCGGATAATAGGTCAGATGTATCAATCGCATCGTTTTGCTTTCCAGCTGTTCATTGTTGAAGTTGAGCGTGATGTCTGAGAGAGAATCTTAGAGCACCTCCAAGTAGGCAGCCTGTAAAAATTCATTAGTGCGCCCAAGTAAGCAATGCCATTCTGTGCTAACTCCTTCCTCATTTCCCTTCCTCATCATGATAACTTTTCGCCTATCTTTGTCAAAGATTTCTCTCTACTGATTGCCCATACCAAGATTTGAGCCCGCGACCTCAAGGACACGTTTCCGACATAGGATTGGAAGCTTAATTTGCTAGTGTTTTTCGTGTGGCTGTGATTTATAAGGAAGGAGATCCTCTTTATGCTTTGAATATCGTTTGCTTCGTTGGGAAGGAAGTTCTTGAGGTTACCTGTAAGACTTTTTATGTGCTTTTTATTTTCTTTCTGGTCTTCTTTCCATATTAGGTCAGAGAACCGCCTCGGAGTGGGATATTCCTTCCCATATTCAAATAGAGACATTGCAAAACAAGAATAAAACAAATAATAATAAACTAAGGTGTAAAATGTAGGACAACATATGAGGAAATGAGTTAAATCAAGCATGTTAGAAAGCATAATAGTTTAAAATAAGAGGAATCAAAAAGGAAAGAAGTTTATGGGTAGGAACACATATATAATTACTAGCACTTTATTATTAGAAGGCGTAATGGTTACATCGATAGCAAGTTATACTTGCTAAATAATGTGTTAAAGAGTGCTATTAAAAAAATAGTGATAGCAGTTTATAGTATGCCATAGTAAACATAACGTGAATGAAATCTTTCTCAAAAGTTTGCTAGGATCTTGTGTGTGTAATCTAAATACGAACCTTCATAAATTAGTATAATCATTCAAATCAACTTGATAAACTAACTAAACAATGAATTGAAAGATTATGAGTATTCTATGACTCTTTAGTTCTAGGGACTTGAAGTATGCTCTCAGCTGCAAATTTGATCCTCAAGTGACAACCTAGAATGAGAATTCAATGATTGATGATATGAGATGCACATTCTAGTCTAAATGATTAAGATCTCTACGATGTCAAGTCATTTGTCCATTATAATGATCTAAATGATGAATCTAGCTACAATTGCCTATAGTAACAATGTTCAAACGATAATGAATCTCAATGCAAAATTGACCATAATGCATTTACTATGAAGATGGAGATGAATTACTCTAATTGTGCATCTTATTTATAGGTTTTCTCAAGGTATGGGGGGTAAGTTTATGTAACCATGATCAAGGTGTGATTAGGATTAAGGGTTGATGATGTGTCTTATTTGGATGGACAAAATTCCCTCTTAAGATTGAATGGTCAAGATAGCAAAGCATTTTTGTGATCTATGTGCACTTTTTCCTCCTCTCCTATTGGTCCATTTGATTTTGTCTTGTAGTAGTAGGTGAGATCATTTAGGAGGAACTAATTCAAAGAATTAATTAAATTAGCCATGTATGATATTTGAATAGGTTGGATTTCATTAATTAAAGAACTATATAATCAAATGGTTAATTAATTACATAGTTGATCAATTTTGATTATAATTAATTCAAATGGTTTGAATTTAATTATGTTTGCTAGTGACCATTTTTAGGCATTTGCAGATCCTTTATTGTGCACTATAGTTTTCTATTATCTCTCTCCTTCTCTATATTATATTTATTATTACATATTATATTTTTTAAATTCTTAAATATAGAAATGTTCTTTTATATAATTAATGGAATATATGTATCTTTTTATAGTTAATATATAATATATATCTTTATATAATTGATATATAGTATATAGTATAATGCTAAAGTATAACAAATTGTTTAAATTTTAATACAATATATAATATTATAATATTTAATCAATAAATCAAATATATTAAATACGTTAATTGATGTAGGAGCATCCTCGGTGTAAGAGCAATCTTGCATCACCCAAAAATATTTCTATTTTTGTATTCAATAAGGGCTATCTTGTGTAGAGCTGCTATTTGTGGAAACTTGCTATTTTTAGTAAGTTGGTCATACGATCTCAGAATGTTCTAATTTCACATGTGGAGGTTCATCTCAGTCGTATCAACCTGCCAATAAAGTTTCATTGATAGATCAAGTCTAGCTTTGTAGATATTGAAAATTTTCGGTATTGGTAGCAGGGTACAGAAACTTTGAACTTAGTTTTGAAGGCTTTAGAGGCTCCGGATGAGGTCAAAAATTTGGGTGATGGGCGCTTGCGTGAGTGAAGCCTATAGAGCACTTCGTGACATTTCTAGAATGGGGTCATAATAGTCAATCGGGTCAACTAGCGATGACTTATGGTCTTCGAAAGTTGGGTCATCTGAAATGGTGGAAAATAATTTTCCTTCAAAATTTTTGTTCGGGTTTCAAAAGTTATTTTGAGCCAACTTTGATGTAATAAATTGAAAAATAAAATAATTCTAAGTTTGGTCGACCCTATGGGCTAAATTTTTGGAACCTTCTCGGGCGATGGAAATTGCCTATATAAGAAGGCTCGTAGTGTTGTCTAGGGCAGTTCTGGGTAGATTGGGGTAATGATTCGAGGCTTTGTCCTATTGAATATTGTAAGGGGAATGCCCATGTGGCTTTGCATATTGTAATTCTAAAATTTGAAATTCCACACTTGTGGAGATAATAAGAAGTGCATTTTTTGTTCTTGCAAATTATTGTTGTTTCTCTATTTTTGTTATGTGTTTGTGGTATTAAGGGGAGCATCCTTCATCAAGTGGTATCAAAGTAGGAGTTCCTGAGTGTGTAAATAGATCGTCGATTGTGAGGCAGTTTGCATCAGGACCATGATTAGGGTTTCAGTGTGCATTGCGAAAATGCCTCCACAAAGAGAACGTGGCGAAAGAGCTGGTGCTGTGACACCTGACATTAGAGAGTTGTAGAGACAAGTGCGAGCATTGCAAGAAAAGATTCACAGAGGAATGAATCTTAATATCAGAGACAAAAGCGAGGATGAAGCCAAAGAAGAATATCAAGAAGGAGAAGTCAAAATTGTGAACCAGGAGGAAGAAAGATTTTTTCGGGCCATTTTCAAGATTGGAAATGTAGACACCGAAAAATCCTTCAGAAAATAAATTATTTTTGTTTTCTGAAAATCTTTGATGACATCATCATTTATTAATTAATTAATTATTTAATTAATTTATTTATTTTTATGGCATTAAATCCCTCTCTCTTAATTAAAAATCTTTAATTAAGGAATCTAGCCTAAAAATGTCATTTGGACATTATCCCTAATTTATTAATTATTTAATTAATAAATTGACCAAAAAACTTCAAAAATAAATTAATTTATTTTTTATCCCAAACTTGGCCAATTTCCTTAAGACCACTAACCTCTTCCAAAATCTTCTAATCCCTTCTTAATTTCGATTAAAAGGCTAATCCCATCTTTTCTAACCCTAATCCCAAGGTTAAATATTTAATTAAGGTTAAATATTTAATTTTCATATTTATTGAAAATATTTTAATAAATATTCCTAAAACTTAAGCTTTTGGAATGAATAACTTTTATTCCATGAAACTAAGGAGAAATCTAGACTCTTCTAGAATCTTCTCAAATCCACCCTCTTCACCCATCCTAATCCTTTTTTTGTCCTAATCTAATCCTAATCCTACTCTTAAACCTTTGTGCAATCCTAACCAAGCTTAAGACTTTCCTAAACCAAAGCAAAGTCTTTCCTTCCAAATATCTCAACCACAAAGCATTTATTGCTTCCCCAAAGTCTTCAAAGCCTCTTAAAGCCCATTCATTGCTCTTACAAGCATTTATTTGGAGAGTTATGAGCTTGGAGCCCCCTTTGTTGACTCCTCTTTGCCCTTCCCTTCATCCACTCACCTTGTGACATGTGTCACCTCCTGATTTGCTGAGAACTAGCACAATCCATGTGCTTCCCTTTGAGTGAATCTTGGCCTCTCTTAAGGATTTCAATCCTGGCCATTCATTCCTCCTGCCCCAAGCCTTTAGAAATCCTATAAATACCCTCACTTCCTAAGGCAAATCATCTTTCAACTCTCAAACTCAATAGCAAAGTTATAATGCCATTTTCATTCTAGCATAAGCATAAACTCATCATTTTAGATCATTTTCAAGCTTAAATCACATCTAAATTAGCTTAAATGGATTAACATAGATTCATTTCTTATCAATCTTAGTTCATCTTTTAGCTTTGCATATTTGTGTGTTCTTGAGGCCTTTGAGGCAAAATAGGTTCCTCATACCTATTTTGTGTCATTTTGGGTCTTCTTGATCCTCAAAACATCATTTATTTTGTATGCTCCAAGTGCTTGAGTTTGCACACCCACATCCATCTATATCTAAGCATATCAAATGGTGCATGGGCACATCCGTTTTAGGCTTAAACTGAGGTGGCTTTGATTTTAGTTTGTCTACCATTAAATTTGATTTGATTATATGCTATGACGTTTGTTTGTCTTTGGCTTTTAAAACAGGTTTAGGTGCACACTCAAATCCTAGTCTACATTCTGGCACGCCTGGTGGGACCCAAACCACAATCATTTTGATGAAATTATACTTTATATGCTTGTATTTTGCAGGAAATAAAAGAAATGTCACCTTCATGAAAAGAAATGACGCCTACAGCAATTAAATGTCGCCTTCAAACAAAGAAATGTCGCCTTCATCAAAAGAAATGTCGCCTACAAAGAATCCAGTCACGCCTTCATGCAATTAAATCACGCCTTTGGGGAAAGAAATGACGCCTATGAGCTCTGTTTTCACGCCTGCATAACTGAGATTTTCCTGTGATCGATAACTTCTGTTACGTCCCAGAATTCTCTTCTGTCGCCTTCTTGTAATGAAATCACGCCTGTGACGAAAGAAATCACGCCTCTGCATTTTTATCTGTCGCCTTTTGAGGTACAGAATGTCGCCTGTAAAAATGAAGTGTCGCCTCTGCACTTTCCAGCGTCGCCTATAAGCTGGACAGTGTCGCTTTGTGGTTTTTTTGTCTTGAGTTGTTTGGGACTGGTTTTTTCTTTTATTACAGCAAAGGTCAAAACAAAATCTTGAATGAAACTAAAGGAAAGAACTTAGGTCCTAAGTGTCATTGTCAATTTGAAAATCAAACCAAATCTCGAATGCACTAAAGGAATGAACAACTCTATTACCTATCTCATTTCAAATTCCAAAGCAAGCAAACAAATTCAATCTTGAGTGATCTAAGGGATAAAACAAAGCTTTTTCAAAGTTCTTAAATCAACTCGCTAATCAAATCTTGAATGCACAAAAGGAAAGAACTTGCAAACGTTCAATTCATTTACATTTTGAGGAAAAGAACAAATCAAAATCTAATCACGAGTGTCTTCATTTCAAAGTTCAAACATCACTTAATCAAATTTAGGGAAAATGAACAAAATCTGCTTGATGTGCATGTAGGAGTTTTTCAATTCTTGCATAATCCTTGTTAGAGTAAGTAACGTGGAACATTTGAACTTGGACAAGTTCACCTGTTTTGCTTTTAGTGAGGCCTGTCCAAGGAGAAGCGCTTCCTCCTCGGAGAACGACCTCAAACCAGTATCCCCCCGGCCGGTATATAAATAAGCGAATACCAAAAGAATCTCTTACATCTCCTAATCGCCGGGCGTTCATGCCAAACACGTGTCTGGGGATGGTAAACATTCCTCTCCCCCAGCATAATTGGCAAGGCTCTTAAGTGAGTCACGGATGATCAGCAAAACCGGGTATGGAGACACCACGGAACTATTAAAAACCTGATAAAATAGAGGCTACCCTATCTACATCCGAAAGTATCAAAATCCTTGTGCATGGACCGATTCCAAGGGGTTTACCGGGTCGCCTCAAGATTACTCACCATTTGTATTCCCTTCTGGGGGATACCAAGCTGTGGGCAAGCGATTTTGATACTCACCTTCCTTAGGTAGATCTGTTTGAAGTACTTGACAGTCAAAGACTCCGTGAAAACACTTGTTGAAACATACACTTTCAAAGCTTTGTCAGAGTCAGTTGCCTTTGTTTGTATCCCGCAGGGTTGCTTTGTCCCTTGCGGAGATTGCTTTGACTTTAACTTTTGCCATTGGAAACCTTTGCCTCAAAATCAGAAGCCTCTTTTCCAAGTGATGCCCAGCAAGAACAAACATCCTAAAGCAAAGTTGCCCAAATCCCAAGCCTATCAAGAGTGAAAAGTTATCAAGAAGAACACCAAGACCTATCAATCCATTATCCAAGCAACCCAAGCAGAGGAGAAGTCCCAAACCAGACTTGAGAACATTGCCCATAACGCCCGCATCAAACAGTTCACCTTCCGCTTCCGAGTTAACCATCACTTTGTCAACCTTGAGCCAGAAGATTAGCCATTTCCTTATTCATGTCTTTTTCCATCTTCAGATCTTGAAATCTTGTCTCCAACAGCCTTGCATCTTAGTTTCATCCTAGTTTCACCCTTTGCATCAGCATCAAAACCTTATTTGCATTTCAAAACATCATAAAGTGCATTTATCTTCCTACCAGCATTCTAGAATCAATCCTTGTCATCTGCATTGTCCCTTTAGGTAGAGCATTTGTCCCTTCACCCTTCAATACCTTTTCCACCAGCATCCCCCCATCAGCTTTCCATATCTTTCCGGCAGATCCATCATCTTTTGCTCCAAATCCAGAGACCTACCAACACTTAGTGTTTACCCTTTTGAGTTGTTCCTATCCCTTATCCAAGATCAGAAACCATCATCCTCTTTTTTGACACAACGTGTTGTCATAAAGAAATCAAACCTTGTCCTTGCATAGCCATCATCTCGAGTAAGAGATTGGAGTGTATTGATAAGAAACTTGTTGACCGAAGATCATCAGTCTATCCTAGGTTGACCCCATCATATCTCTGATCCTCCATTTGGGAAAAACAGCAGCTCATTTGTTGACCACTCAGTAATCTTTCACCAGCTTTCCACCAGCAACCTACCTTTCCTCCACCATCTTGATCCATATCTGTTCCATCCAGCTTCCATCATTGCCATCTTGATCCCTATCTTTGCATTTGCATCTTAGAAGTCATCATCTTTAGAAGTTCATCAACTTTGCATCCATCAACATCTTTTAGCCAAACATCTTGCATACATTTAGCACTTGCATCTCCATGCCTGTTGAGACCAGATCTCGGAAAAGAAGAAGTATGAATCCTTATCCACCAACAACCTCATCCGATCCCAAACTTTTCACCAACGCCATGATGACCTACAATCCCCAGATCCAAGCCAGTAACCCATGTGAAGATCCAAAATCCCTTCATCCCCCTTGGCAAACCAAGCATTTGTAAATCCTCCAGAAAGCCCACCAGCAACCAATGCCCTTGTACCACAACATCAGCAAAGCACGTTTGTTCACTACCTGCCAGAAAGTACCTCCATCCCACCATCTCTCTATCCACGCATCCCATCAAAACTATCCAAGTTCCAGCACAAGCGTATTCTCCGTTTGTCCAATCATTTCCCGATCCTATCATGCAAACACCCCAAGAGCTTTCCACCATTCCCTTTTTCTTGCAAGGAAGCCTCGCCAGTCCCGCAACACAAGCTGCAGCACCATCCGCTCCATCTCATACCCCTTTTGCTTCATCATCTGCTATGGCTGCCCAAACCCAAAACCAACACTGAAACCAAAGTCAGCTTCCACCTCTCACGCAAGCTTTTACACCAAAAGCTTCGCCACCATCCGCAAGTCAAGCAACGCCTTTCACCATCAAAGGAGCACTGTCACCCTTCACCCCCCAAGCACCCGTACCTTCTTCTTTGGGGTTAGCACAATCGCTCCCCATTCCAACCTCATCTTTCTCTTGGGTGTTTCCTTCATTTTCCTCCTCACAAGCATCCGCTCAACCACAACCTCAACAAGCTCCTTTCTCTCAACCATCATTCGTGTCCCAAGCTCCCGTTGCTCCTACCATTCCATCATCCGCTGCAGTGCACCCTAACACAAGCTCTCAGTGGGGCCTTACACAAGAAGAAATGAAGGCATGGGGGATCCCATCTCAATCCCCTACATCTATGGTTACAAGTCAACAAATCGCCTTCGCCCAAGCAGCACAACAGCAACTACCCCAACCACCGCTGGCTTCAAGCTATTCGTCCCAAATCCCAAATACCTTCCAACAAGTTACACCACCTCAACAGCCAACTTTCCCCAGCTATCTTACCCCATCACCCTTTGCTTCTAGCTTCCCCACATCTGTTCCACCTCTAAGTAACGCAGGTATGCACCCTGCTTATATCAGCCAAACCCAAAGCCAACCTCGGCAATTACCACCATCATACCCGCAAGTAGCATCGTTCCAACAACCTCCCCCACAGCAACCACATGTTCCCTTTCAGCAAAAACCCATCATTCCTCAACAACAGCAAGTCCCTTGCTATCAGCCCCAGCAACAAATCCCTATCATCCCCCAACAACAACAAGTTCCCACCCATCAGTTACAACAGCAAGTTCCAAATGTCCAATATCAGCAAGCAGTCCCACAACAACCGCCAGTTCAACAACAGCAAGCAGCCCAACAACATCAAGAGGTTCCATATCATTTACCACAATATCCCCCTATGCCACACCAGCAATATCTCCAGCAACCATTGCCCCAAAATCAGTTTCAACCCATTTATCCACAGCAAGCGCCATATCCAGGTCCACAGCTTCCATCACAAGCAGAAGTCCCAGTTCCCTCACCACTCAATGCTGAGTGAGAAGCAATGAAAAACGCTCTAAAGGAGCTACAAAGTGGAACAGAGAATAAAACATACAAGTTCGAAGAGGTGTGCTCATATCCCTTTGATCGGTCCATAGCAACTATCCCTTTCCCCAAGCACTTTGAGATGCCCAAGTTCGACAAGTATCGAGGGAAAGGAGATCCAGTAAACCATATCAAAGAGTTCTACATGGCGTGCCAAGAAGTGGCTTACAGTGATAACTATCTCCTGCGCCTGTTTCCCAAAAGCTTGGGAGGAACTGCTGTTGAGTGGTTTTACAAAATACCACATGGGACAATAAAAACCTTTGCTGAACTCTCTGAGAAGTTTATCACACACTATGCCCATAATGTGGAGAATGAGTTTTCCTTGCTAGACCTATGCAACTCAAAGCAGAAAGATGGAGAAAGCCTTGCGGAATACTTGCAAAGATGGCAGAATCTCACAACCAGGTTATCATACCAGCCGCCAGAGAAGCATCTAACAAAGATCTTCATTGATAACCTGCATCCAAAGCTATCCCATCACATGCAAATGAACTGTCTCCAGACATACCAAGATATCAAGAGCAAGGGCATAGGCATCAAGAAAGCTCTCCTAGACGAAGGCACTATTCGTCACTTCAAGGATGATTCCAAAAACAAACCCAACAATGATAAATCCCGTTACTGGAATCGTAACAAGAATGTTGTTACAGATGGAGCCACTGACACTAAGAATGTACAATTCATTGTGGCTAGTCCTACACCAGCTCAAACATACCAACCGCCACAAGCGCCCATCTATCAGCAACCACCAGCTCCCGCATATCAAGCACCTATTTATCAGCAGCCTCCTCAAGCTCATCAACCACCTGTGCAACAGTATCAGCAGCAATACCAACAGCAACAGCCAGCATGTCAGGGCAATCCTGTTAATGCAGTTAACGTTGCCCCAAGGCAGAACAAATCCAACAATCAGAACAATCCAAAGAGGACTTTCACACATTTGGGTGAGCCTCTGGATCAGATCTTTTATCGGCTAGCCAAGGCAAATATGATCACATATCCGCCCATCCCACAGAAGGATGACAATGCACCAAAGTCTGATTGGTATAAAGAAAATGAATACTGTGATTACCATCGTGTGAAGGGGCACACAACATTAAAGTGCATGCGGCTTAAGAACTACATCCAGGATCTCATTGATCGCAAGGAGATCCAAGTCGATGCACTAGCTCAAGCTTCACCCAACGCCGGTTTGCAAATATATCAAAATGTGTTCCCTCAACACAATACCGAGAAGAATCAAGCCAACGCCAATCAGCCCCAAAATCATGGCAAAGGCAAGCAAGAAGATCACACAGCGGCCTACATCAACTATGACAAGTATGTCAGATGCATAACTCAAGTTGAGCCCATCCAAGATGAGCCCACCATCAATACCATCCATGTCAGAGGGCCGGATCGACAATGTGCTGCAACTACCCGCAGTGGTAGGATAACTGTTGCCGGTGCTCCTCCGAGATCAGCTGCTTCTCCAAGGCCAACATCTACTGCATCCACAGCACAGTCTAACACCAGGCCAGCATCAAATGCACGCGCAACACAGCATAATGCACCAAGAGCACAATACAATATCATAGAGCATCTTGGGAACATGCCAGCCCAAATATCTATCTTGGATTTGCTCCGCACATCACCCATCCATCAGGAGATCTTGGACAAAGCTCTAAAAGAAGGTCATGTCCCCACGAACATTAACACAACTCAGTTTGAAACTCTTGTGGGACACCTATCAGCAACATGTGCCTTGTCCTTCAAAGAATCTGATATACCAGATGTCGCTCCTGACCATACTCTCCCTCTCCGCATTGCTGTCATGGTCAGAGATTTCGCCATCAAACGAGTTCTAGTGGATAATGGCTCAGCCCTCAACTTGTGCACATTAAAATTCATCAAGAAGATCGGGTTCACGGAGGCTGACATACAACATGAGAAAATCACTATCAAAGCATATGATAACTTGGAGCGTACCTCTGAAGGTAGTATAACTTTGCCTATCCAGCTAGGCCCAGCAACGCAAGATACTCTCTGCCACGTTGTTGATCTTGACCTACCGTTCAATATCCTCCTCGGTCATCCATGGATCCATTCCATTAAGGTCGTACCATCTACTTACCATCAGTGCATCAAGTTTCCACATCAAGGCACTGAGGTTACCATCCACGCTGACCCTAACCCCTTCGCATACTGCCTTGCGATGGAAGCATCTTTCCCTCATTCTACTCATTGTCCTGGAACCGATAGTGGTACTTCTATTGCTAGCTAATCCCGATCCCATCGCGATCCAGAGACCATCCTCTCTTCCACCTTATCATCTGTCAAGATCAACAACCAGGGTTGTGGCGAATACAGCCTCAGTGATGCATTTGCTGTAGGAGCTCTTCCACATGATCCACATACTCAAGGGCACCCAAGTTGTCAAAACAAGCCTGTTGAAGAACATTATAAGCTCAAGCAAATCGGAAACATGACTTTTGAGTCTCATGGTACCATCAACAGCAAAGAAATGGATCCAGATATTAACAAATGGTTATACAAAGATCCCCCATCACGTGACACCCAACTTCTTGAGTACTTCAAAGAGAAATACCCAATCCCCTACAAAAATGTCACAGAACACTATAACTATCAAGGTGGTGGTCTAGGACCACAAGAGGACGGAAATTTGTTTCCTATCATACCATCCCAAAATCCAGAACAGCAAGGACTTGGCTTTAATACCCCTCGCCTGCTTGAACAAGAGCCCAATACCACAACTGCGGGCACTAACATGACCAACGTGAACTTTTCGAATAGCCAGGATGACCTCATGGAAATCGAAGACATCCCCGAAGAGAAAGACATCCGATCCTACGACGATATCTTTGCCGACGACACCCTCCTGGGGACTTCTGTTCTCCAACAACTCTCCATTAACCTCATAGATCTTCCCCTCACAAACCCCGACCTCATAGATTGGGACCAACCAAGCATCGCACACATCGATGAGTTCCAAAGCGCACAAGCACTCCTAGAATTCATGGGGGCATCAAATCCAGCAAGCAAACAGGATCCAACATCAACCTCTGTCTATCAGCTTCACCCAGAAGGATATTTTGGGGAAGAGGCAAGCTTTAGTCACAAAAATGAAATAGCAAGAGAACATCATGAGTCTTTATGTGAAAACCCCCTTGGGGCACATTCTGATTTCAAAATAGTAAAAATAAAGGGCGTATCTTCTAGTGAAAACCTGGCAATTCAGGCGCTAGAAGATGAAGCCTTGCCTCTTCCCCCTATCCAAGATTATAGACCAGAGCAGTCGCCGATCATCATAGAGGAAACCAAGCCAATCAACTTGGGAATAGAAGAATGTCCAAGGATCACCTACATTGCAGTCAACCTAACAGAAGGAGAAGAAATGGCTCTCAGCGCCTTGCTCAAGGAATCAGTTATCAACTTTGCATGGTCATACGCCCACATGCCTGGGCTTGATCCAAACCTTGTTGTTCATCATCTATCAGTAGATCCAAACGTCAAGCCAGTGAAACAGAAGCTAAGGAAAATGCATCCAAAGGTAGCATTGCTCGTCAAAGTAGAGCTTGAGAAGCTCCTTCAAGCTAAGATCATCAGAGCAATAGATTATTCAGAGTGGATCTCTAACATGGTGCCAGTCACAAAGCCTTCTGGCGACATCAGAATCTGTACTGATTTCAGGGACTTGAACAAGGCATGCCCTAAGGATGACTTCCCATTGCCAAACATAGACGTGCTTGTAGACCTCACAGCGGGTCATGAGATGTTATCATTAATGGATGGCTTTTCCGGCTACAACCAGATTCATATAGCAGAAGCAGATCAACATAAAACAGCATTCACAACCCCATGGGGTACCTTCTGCTACAACATGATGCCATTTGGGCTAAAGAATGCAGGGGCCACATATCAGCGAGCAATGACAGCGATCTTCCATGACATGATCCACAAGATCCTTGAGGACTATGTGGACGATATCCTTGCAAAATCCAAAACAAGAGATGAGCACTTCAACATCCTAGAGCGTGTATTTGATCGTCTGAATCATTATGGCTTAAAGCTTAATCCTAAGAAATGTGTCTTTGGTGTTACATCTGGCAAGCTTCTAGGCTTCATCATCTCTAGACGAGGCATAGAGATCGATCCTAAAAAGGTAAAAGCAATAACGGAGATGCCTCCACCAAGAAATCTCAAACAGCTCAGAAGCCTACAGGGCAAGCTTCAATCAGTACGGCGGTTCATCTCGCAACTAGCAGACAAGTGCCAACCATTCTCACATCTCTTATGCAAAGACACCAACTTCAAGTGGGATCCCATATGTCAAAGAAGCTTTGATAAGCTCAAGGAGTATCTAGCTAATGCTCCAATCCTAGTACCATTGGTTCCAGGATGCCCACTCATCCTTTACATCTCAACAACAGCTATAGCACTAGGGGCACTCCTAGCACAGCATGATGATGAAAATAGAGAACGAGTTGTCTACTACATCAGTCGCACTCTTGTGGGCTATGAGCTTAACTATTCACCCATGGAGAAAGCATGCCTAGCAGTGGTCTTTGCCACTCAAAAACTTAGACATTACATGCTTAGCCACACAATCAAGCTCATATCAAAGGTGGACCCTCTTAAGTATCTGTTATCAAGGACAACCCTCACAGGTCATATGGCAAAATGGGTCATGTTACTCAGTGAATTTGACATTCAGTATGTAGATCACAAAGCAATTAAAGGGCAAGTCATTGCCGATCAACTAGCAGAAGCACCACTGGTGGATGCCTATCCACTAATCATGGAATTCCCTGATGAACACTTATGCATGATTGAAGAGCAGCCCATGTGGAAACTATACTTTGATGGTTCCAACACATCCCATAGCTCTGGAGCAGGAATCCTATTCGTCACACCTCAAGGTGACTACATCCCAAAATCATTCAAATTGGGATTCCCATGTACCAACAACATTGCAAAATATGAGGCACTCATCTTAGGTCTCAAAACAGCTATCCAATGGAACATCACAGAACTACAAGTCTTTGGAGATTCACAGCTCATTATCAAGCAAGTCTTTGATGAGTATCAGACAAAGGATGACAAATTGCTACCCTACAAGCAACTGGTGGATAAACTAAAAGAGCATTTCCTACATCTACAATTCAATCAGATCCCAAGGCTTCAAAACAAAGCAGCAGATGCAATGGCAACCATTGGATCCTTATTGGAAATCCCACGTGACGCAACACAATATGAATTTCTAGTCGAGCAGCTACATTCGCCAGCTTATGAGAACACCGATGCAAACATGGTGTGTGTCTTGGTTGGTCCTCAATCCCCATGGTACCATGATATCCATGCATATCTAAAAAATGGTATCATATCTCCCCATCTCACCAATAACCAACGCCAAAACCTTATTCGCAGAGCTTCCCGCTACACTCTTGTAGCCAACACCCTATATCGTCGCGGGTATCACAATGTCCTATCTAGATGTTTAGACTCAAACGAGGCCATCCTGGCCTTACAAGAAGTTCACGCTGGAATTTGCGGTGCCCACACGAGTGGCATGGTTCTAGCAAAGCAGCTGCTTAGAGTTGGATATTATTGGCCAACAATGGAACATGATGCGTGTGAATTTGTCAAGAAATGTCTCCCATGTCAACAGCATGTCAATTTGATACATGCACCAGCATAGGATCTACAGCCTATTGCACCACCGTGGCCTTTTTCATGTTGGGGCCTCGACCTCGTTGGCTTGATCACCCCCCTCTCTTCGGATGGACACAAGTATATCATAACAGCCACAGAGTACTTTACCAAATGGGTTGAAGCGATTCCGCTCATGCTAACTACTGGCATCCAAATATCCAAGTTCATCCTCTACCATATTATTTGTCACTTCGGCATACCATCTACCATCTTCACAGACCATGGCACACCTTTTGAAAACTAGCATGTGGATGATCTGTGTGCCAGACTCCACATCCATCACCGTTTCTCCAGTCCATATTTCCCTCAAGGAAATGGCCAAGCTGAGGCAACTAACAAAACTATCTTGAAAATCCTTAAGAAGGTTGTCAATGATTCTGGTCGTGACTGGCACCTCCAAATTAATCCCGCCCTCTGGGCCTACCGCACTTCCTATCGCACTCCCACAGGCACCACCCCATACTCCCTTGTATATGGTGCTGAAGCCGTTCTACCGATCGAGGTTGAGCTCCCATCCTTGCGCGTCTCCATGAAGAACTATACAACTGATGAAGACTATCGTGTGGCCCGGCTCACACAGCTAGATCTGCTAGATGAAAAGAGACAGCAAGCTTACGATCACCTGGTTGCATACCAGAATCGACTCAAAAGGAGTTATAACAAAAAGGTCCATCCTAGACAATTCCAAGTCGGTGACATGGTTCTTAAAGAAAATCAGAAGGTCCTAGCAAATAGAGAAAAGAAAGGCAAGTTTGAGCCTACTTGGTTGGGCCCCTATGTTGTCACCGCATCCTTTGGCTCCGGAGCCTATCAGCTATCAACACCAAAAGGCGAGCCCTTGAATGATCCTATCAACATCATCCATCTGAAGAGGTTCTATGCCTGAACCTGATCCTGCATATATCAGAAAAAAGCAAAAACATTCAAAAAAGCAAAAAAAGCAAAAAAAAGCAAAAAAGCAAAAAAGCAAAAAAGTAAAAAAAAGAAGAAAAGAGAAAGAGAAAATAATCGTCCAACGGTGAAAACTTGGCAATTCAAGCGCCTTGGGCAAGTATGTTGGTGAAAACCTGGCAAACAGGCGCCAACATAGTAAACTGAGCTTTTTATCTATTCAGTAGTCCTTTCAGTTACCGTCCTCTTCCTCCATCCATAACAGATCTCCCAGCAGTTCCATCTCCCCTATTTTCCAAACATTCAGCTTCCATCTTCCTCCAAACCATCTGCAATCCATATCCTGTTCCAAAGCTTTGTACCATATCTTGTACCATATCCTTATCCCTTTCCTGTATAGCACAATCCTCCCTGTATTTATCCTTCTTGTCTCCGTCCTAGTGAGAGTCCCGCTGAGTGTGATCTTCCTATCCCCAATCCTGAGCTTCTGTACATATCCCTTGTGCATATCGTTCCTCCTTGCTGTACATAACCTTTGTCCGTCCTGCAGCAGCATTTGATCAAATATCTTGTCCCATCCCCAGCCTCATAAAACTTTTAGTCCCACTCGGGCCTTGTGCTTCAGCAACATCAATTGTCGACTTATCCTTGCTCATCCTGATTATTCCTTGAACTTCAGCTTTTGCCAGCGAACAACTACACTTATTCTCTCACCAACCCATGGGTCCTTGAGGATATATCGTTCCTCCTGTCTGACCTAATCTTCCATCCTGGTCCTTGAGGATATATCGTTCCTCCTGTCCGACCAATCTTCCCACCATCAATCAAACCTAATCTCTCTCCTTGGCAAAGGATGTCTTTTTGGAGTTATCATTTTGATCTTGGATTTTTGTCCTTTGGGTCTTGTTAATCTTTTTGGCTTCTCTTTATCCCACCAGGGTCACCACGATTCTTTATATCATGGTGTGCTGCGCGTGCGGATAATCTGGGGCAAGGTCTTTTGATCTTTCGCTTCTGCCTGTGAGTCAGTTGTGTGTTTGTGGTTCCTTCAGCATCGGATCCGCCATGTCGCCTCTGCGCTTCATGTGTGATGTTGGGGCAACCCTGTGTGTTTGTTTAGTGTCAGTCCTCGTCAGTCCTCTGCGACGTTATTGACAGGCCTCGTGATCCCAGTATCCTTGGCAGGTCTCTAACATAGCTATATTAAATCTAGGTTGTGCACTCCCGTTTGTACTTGGAGCTATCTGGTCCCTTACATTTATCATATAGATTAATCTTGCATCTTTGCATACAGCTGCATCTTGCATCTTGCATTTCCATCTCATCTTGCATATCATCCATATTTGTTCTTAGAAGTGAGGTTATTTATCTCCCCTTTCTTCCTAGGCCTTTCCTTCCTCATCCCGCCGGGCACACTCTGTCCCAGGGCGTAATCCCTCTTTCTCCTTGTCCCACTGGGCGCATCTTCCTTGATTTTGTCCCACCGGGGCATGTATCTCTCTTTCTCCTAGTCCACCCGAGCGTCATACCCTCTTCTTCTGATTCTAGCCTCGGCATCTTGTTTTCTTGTCTTTGACGCCATGCCACTTGCGGCATCGCATCAAAGAGGGGCAAAATGTAGACACTGAAAAATCCTTCAGAAAATAAATTATTTTTGTTTTCTGAAAATCCTTGATGACATCATCATTTATTAATTAATTAATTATTTAATTAATTTATTTATTTTTATGGCATTAAATCCCTCTCTCTTAATTAAAAATCTTTAATTAAGGAATCTAGCCTAAAAATGTCATTTGGACATTATCCCTAATTTATTAATTATTTAATTAATAAATTGACCAAAAAACTTCAAAAATAAATTAATTTATTTTTTATCCCAAACTTGGCCAATTTCCTTAAGACCACTAACCTCTTCCAAAATCTTCTAATCCCTTCTTAATTTCGATTAAAAGGCTAATCCCATCTTTTCTAACCCTAATCCCAAGGTTAAATATTTAATTAAGGTTAAATATTTAATTTTCATATTTATTGAAAATATTTTAATAAATATTCCTAAAACTTAAGTTTTTGGAATGAATAACTTTTATTCCATGAAACTAAGGAGAAATCTAGACTCTTCTAGAATCTTCTCAAATCCACCCTCTTCACCCATCCTAATCTTTTTTTTGTCCTAATCTAATCCTAATCCTACCCTTAAACCTTTGTGCAATCCTAACCAAGCTTAAGACTTTCCTAAACCAAAGCAAAGTCTTTCCTTCCAAATATCTCAACCACAAAGCATTTAT
Source organism: Chamaecyparis obtusa (assembly GCA_027943335.1). Classification (NCBI taxonomy): domain Eukaryota; kingdom Viridiplantae; phylum Streptophyta; class Pinopsida; order Cupressales; family Cupressaceae; genus Chamaecyparis; species Chamaecyparis obtusa. Next base: position 124,474 of record BSBK01006648.1, on the reverse strand, counting down.
TGCTTCCCCAAAGTCTTCAAAGCCTCTTAAAGCCCATTCATTGCTCTTACAAGCATTTATTTGGAGAGTTATGAGCTTGGAGCCCCCTTTGTTGACTCCTCTTTGCCCTTCCTTTCATCCACTCACCTTGTGACATGTGTCACCTCCTGATTGGCTGAGAACTAGCACAATCCATGTGCTTCCCTTTGAGTGAATCTTGGCCTCTCTTAAAGATATCAATCCTGGCCATTCATTCCTCCTACCCCAAGCTTTTAGAAATCCTATAAATACCCTCACTTCCTAAGGCAAATCATCTTTCAACTCTCAAACTCAATAGCAAAGTTATAATACCATTTTTATTCTAGCATAAGCATAAACTCATCATTTTAGATCATTTTCAAGCTTAAATCACAGCTAAATTAGCTTAAATGGATTAACATAGATTCATTTCTTATCAATCTTAGTTCATCTTTTAGTTTTGCATATTTGTGTATTCTTGAGGCCTTTGAGGCAAAATAGGTTCCTCATACCTATTTTGTGTCATTTTGGGTCTTCTTGATCCTCAAAACATCATTTATTTTGCATGCTCCAAGTGCTTGAGTTTGCACACCCACATCCATCTATATCTAAGCATATCAAACGGTGCATGGGCACATCCGTTTTAGGCTTAAACTGAGGTGGCTTTGATTTTAGTTTGTCTACCATTAAATTTGATTTGATTATATGCTATGACGTTTGTTTGTCTTTGGCTTTTAAAACAGGTTTAGGTGCACACTCAAATCCTAGTCTACAGGAAAAAGACTTAAGATTGAGGTTCCTACATTTTTTGGAAATCTTAACCCAGAAGAATTGATCGACTAGATCAATGAATGTGAGAAATATTTTGAGTATGAAGATGTTGAGGATCTTGATAGGGTCAAATTTGCGAAGGCCAGACTGAAAGGTCATGCGAAGATCTGGTGGCAAGAGATTCAATTGGAGTGAAATAGAAGAGGGAAAGATAAAATCACAAGATGGGATCGGATGGTGGATAAATTGAAGCGACAGTTCATTCTTGTTGATTATGAGCTTGACCTACTGAAGAAAATGCAAAGTTTGAAGCAAGCAGGAAGATCTGTTCAGGAGTATACAGAGGAGTTCTATCGACTCCTCATCAGAATAGGCCATGCAGAAGCTGATAAGGAGAAAGTTGCCCGATACCTTAATGGGTTAAGGCCAAGCATTCAAGAGGAGCTGAATATGGTTCGAATGAACAGTATTGAAGAGGCATACTAGTTTGCCCTAAAAGTAGAGGAAAAGTTAAACAAGAAGTTTGAGAGCAGACAAAACGGAAGAGGTCGTGGTGGAAGATCTGGTGGACAGTCATATGGAGGCAGAAATGAAGATCCGAAAAAGAAGGATGAGGCCAGTAGCAGTTGTAATACCCCAAAAATGGGCTATAAGTTCATTAACCTCCTACATCGATAATTCGAACAAAATCGACATCAAAGTCCTAACCTAAGGCACATCTAAACATCATTAAATCATAATTGATTATCTTAAATTCTGCATCGGGGAATATTCCTAGCAATATTCCTAATTATCTTAATTATCTTTAATTTAATAATTATTTGGCAATAAATCACATTTATCCTAAGTTTGATTAATTGAATATTTTTATATTTAATTAATTAAACTTAATATCTTGCCACTTAATTGTTTAATTAAATTTAATTCTATCTATTATTAATTGTATTATTTAATTTTGACAATAAATCAAAATTTCTATGTTTAATTGATTAAATTCTTATTTAATTAATTAAAGCATGTTGTCATTATTTAATAATATAGTTTTTAATAAAAGTTTGAATAAATAGTTAATTAACCCATAAATTAATTATTTATTTTCAAAAATCAGTTGAGTTGAGGATAAATCACTTTATTTATTTATTTAATTCTTAATTATTATGCATATTCAAAAGAAACAGTTAAACTCCAAATCAGAAAATCAATGCAAGTTATTGACTTTTTGGAACTCAACATCCTTTTGGAGTTCAAAAAGCTGATCTAAACTCTAATTTGAGTTAAAAAGTTATTTTTGCATGATTTTGAGAATTAACTATCTTTCATGATCAGATAACTCAAAAATCAAGATGAGTTAATTTGAGTGATTTATGGCTTTTAACCATGCACCTCCAAAGCCCTGGATTTCTATAAATTAAAGACTTCAGCTCTTCACAAATCATCTCATATTTCTGCACAATCACGCTGGAGAATTGGAGGCTGAGGAATCAACTTGCAAATTCAAAGCTTTGTGAGATCAATTTCAATTGCATAGTTTTTATATCTTAGCATAGAATTTCATAGTTTTCATATCATTGTTAGAATCTTCATTGTTAGATCATTTAGCATTCATTTCATATCAGTTTTCAATAGCATTCATAGCATATCAGTTTATCATTCTTATTGCATAGAAAATATCAAAAAAAATAGCTTAATTGCATTCAATTTCATATCCATCTTTTGCATTCAAATCCTTCATTTAGGTGTCATCTAGGTCACTGATCTCGATAATAATCTGAGAACATTAATCTCGCACCTACTAGAAGGCAGTAAATCGCTTGGTTAGTTTAGCTTTCAATTTTGCACGATTTTGATTATAGCTAACCTCTAATGTTTTACTAAGTGTTGTGTCTACAGATCAGGTACAATTTTCACACACACATTTCTGGCGCCCACCGTGGGGCCCTGAAACGGGTTTCCCTTCATTTCTATCAATTTTCTATCTTTTGAGGATAAGGGTTTCAAGAGTCCTGGTACACTCAAAGTTGTCCATACACAGTGATTTTTATCATTCTGTTCGTACTTTCATACATCTCTGTATGAATTCTCGTGTGAGATTTCACTTGTGTCACGCGAGATTTCTTTCTGTGTCGCGCGAAATTTCATTGGTATCATTTTTGTGCGCGAAAAATCACTTTCTCGCGCGAGACTGCAGTTCCTCGCGCGAGACTTTATCTTTTATCGCGTGAGACTCCACTTCCTCGCACGAGGCTTCATATTTTTGCCACGCGAGATTGTACTTCCTCGCGCGAGACTTCATCCTTCGTCGCGCGAGATAGTACTTCCTCGCGTGAGACTTCATTCTTCATCGCGTGAGACAGTGTTTCCTCGCGCGGGACCACATTCTGCCTCACCCGAGATTTTGCTACAGAGACACATAATTTGTAGATTTTTACTTTCAGATTATTGATTTCTAACGCTTACAGTTTGCTGTTGATTGGTCTTGATTTTGTACTTTCAGACGTGTGCTAAATTACGGATTGCAGAGCATTGGACCTAAGGTATTCTTCTCAAGCTGATAATATTTCAATTTGGATCCTAAAATAAATCTCTTATGTGTCTGGCTTGTGTGCATCCTTTCATGCTTTTATCTATTTCTACACACTTGCATAATTGATACTAGGTTGTGATCCCCTAAGGATTCATTAAGTAGTCTTAAAATACTTGTGATTGATCTTGATTGCTATCTTGGGTTATTGGACTTGCTAATCTGTCGGCCCCTCATTTCCGCCCTGTGGTTGCAATCTCAGTGCCATAAAGGGGAGGGGTCAACAGGACAGAAGCGTTAAGTGTTCCACTTGGCAACCCTTTTGTGCTTTTAGGAACTCACTTGTTTTCTAAGTTGGGGACTCATTTTTAGCTTGTGTGAGGTGTTAAGTGTTCCACCTTGTGGACTCATCTCATATTTGTTTTAAGCGTTAAGTGTTCCTCTTTCTACTTTTTGGATGCTTTTGGTAGATTTTCTTTCGGAAATATATCTGTGCTCACATAGTAATTAGGCCCTATGAACACTATTCGTGATTCTTGAGAGATTGGATTCCTAGCGAAATCCTTCCTTGATGATAGAATCCTTGTAGGTAGGGAGGATACTTAGTGCGTTTCACATTCAACTTGGTTAGTGCATCTTCTCTTATTGATCGACACATTCTCTCTCCGGAGAGGTTGATAGATTACGTGGGGTTGATATCACGAGCTTTGGTGAATCAAAATTGGTTAGTGCATCTTCTCTTATTGATTGATACATTCTCTCCCCAGAGAGGTTGATAGATCACGTGGAGTTGATATCACAGACCTTGGTGGAACAAAACTTTGTTTTAGCGTGTCGGATTAATCTGCTTGCTTTGTTTAGGTTAAAAGTGAAGAGGTGTCAAAACCTTGAATCTGGAGCCAAGTCCCCTTGTGGTATACTATTGTGAGTCATCTTTAGAGAGGGTTAACCGTAGCGGACAATCCCTTCACAAGGCAAACGGCGTTGATGGAACCTCAAGCGGTAATAGCCATTTTCGCCATGGTAGTGACAGCCGCTATATAAATATCTTTGTGGAAGAAATCTCCACGGGTATGGTTCATTGTTGGGTTGTCAGATCTCCCTAGCAACTCTTGAAGATTAAGTTCTCGGACTGTGTCAAAACCCTGGTGCACCGGGATTAGAGTTCACCCCTTTGAATCATAAAAGTTGCAAAGTCAAACCATTACTAAAAACCCTAGAGAGGCCAATTTTTCATTCTCAGGTATATGTGTGTTATTGCAAAACTTTTCAAAACATACACAATTAGTACTCTCAGGGATTAGCACAATTTGGTCACTTGATTGTTCATGCGCAAGGTTGCTTTTGCCCTTGTTCATTATTTTCAGACGTGCTTGGAATCACTTGCTTGCTGTTCTACATGCTTATTTATCTACTTGGCTATTAAAAACAATCAAATCTAGTATAACCTTCAAAATCTGGACAGTACAATTTGCAAACAATCCAAAATTGAAGACCTTAAATTTTGCAAAAATTGACGTAAAATTTTTCTGGAGTCAAAAGTCATTTCAGGAAGTCAAAAGTCGTACGAGTTTTGTCAAGTGTCATTTCAGTATTACCCAACTATCGTATGAGTTTAGCAACTATCGTTTCATAGACTACCCAGTGTCATACGAGTCTGCAGAGTGTCGTTTGGAAAAATTTGAGAGAGTTGTCAGAAATTGTCAAATTGCAAGATATCCAATGTTTCTAGCCTAGTTCCAGAATTTGTCAAAAATATCATTGTGTCAGGAACAGAGCAGTAGCTATTGAGCATTCTACCATTTTTTGAGTTTGATCTTTTGAATCCGATCTAGTCTTCTATTTGATCAATTTGAGTCCTTTTTATCTCATGTCAAAACCTTGTCATAACTATCGATCTTTAATTAGTCTTCAAAAATAGACTAAGTGTTGAGAACTTGTGTTCGCTATCTTTTGGGTGATCTATCCCATACATCCAGGGCACAGTTTCCTTCACCCACATCTCATCAGATCTTCAAAACTATCATAATCTTGACAAGGTTGCGTCATCCGATTTTCTCGAATCAAATTGTTCTTCAGCTGTCTTCATCCTTTTCTTCTGTTTCATTCAAAGTTAATGGTGGAGACCAGAGCTTCTTCACACAAGAAATCAGAAGAAACATCTCAAAACTTACTTTTGACCAATACCCCAGGTCCAACTCTTGAACAACTCATCAAGTCAGGTATCTACGAAGATGACGGTCTCGGTAACTTTCGATTGAAAACTAGTTACATACCTCCTTTATCAACTCATAGAGGTAATCAACAAACTCCTCCTCAATCTATTCCAGGGAGCCCAAAAACTCCTACCATGTCTCAAGCAGGGACAAACCACGGTTCTCTAGGAGGAGGATCCCAAGGACACCATTCTCAACATAATGCCGACAAAGACCCTACACCCTCTGAAATCCATCGATGTCAGAATGACGATGAATTCCAGAGAATGATGAGGCATTTCTTGAAAGTGGATAGAGAGGCATACTTTTTACAATTAGCCCAGGAAGGGGCTAAGCTTCTTCCCAACTTTAACGTTGATGATATAATCACACATGAGGAAGAAACTCCGATGACGGCCATAATGAACCAGCTGCACGCTATGCAGGTCAAAATGAATAAAATTGAGAAAGAGAAGGAACCCAAGGAATTCTCCATGGAGGCCCTTTGTCCTTTCCCTTTTGACAAAGACTTGTATATGCCTCCATTCCCAAAAAGAGTGGAGATACCAAAGTATGACAAATATGATGGACACTCTGATCCTCAAGATCATGTCAGAGAGTTCTGTACGCAATCCATGGAATTTATGCATGAACCGACTTATCTAATGCGTCTTTTTCCTAGATCCTTGGGAGGAGCATCCATTCAGTGGTTTTCAAGATTACCTTCTACGATCAAAACTTTTGAGGAATTGATTAAATTATTTTATCAACAATATTCCTACAATATTCAACATCCGATTACCATGATCGGTATCTGTAACCTCAAGCAATATCCAGGGGAATCATTCCTAACTTTTCTCAAGAGGTGGCGAAAGAAATTTTCTCTATATGCTAGACCAATTCCCGAAATGGAGAAACTTGAAATCTTTATCAATAACCTAATTCCAGAGCTCAACTATCCATTACAAATGCAAGATCATGTATCTTTTGATAAAATGGTGGATAATGCAATCAAGATTGAGAAAGTACTTGTCAAGAAAGGAGAAATCACACTTCAAAAGGACAAGTCTGAATCTGGATCTAGCTCAAAAGATTAAAAAAAGAGCTGGAATAGAAACAAAGGTATCGTCTTTGATGGTGTTGTTGACACTATTCACGCCCCATCAAAGGCACCAGCCTACAATCTCACCCTTGCCACAAAAGCCATTGAAGCTTCAGAGCAAAAATCTGCTGAACCATCTCCAAAGAAGCCATTCAAACGATGGGATAATAAACGAAAGTTTACTCCCCTGGGAGAATCTTTGGAATCTGCCCTGAGAACCCTGATAGCTGATAACATGATCTCTTTACCACCAATCCGAAAACCTTATCCGGATCCAAAACCATATTGGTGGAAAGATAATGAATTATGTGCTTTCCATCGGACTAAAGGCCACAAAACTAATGGATGCTTTCACTTAAGGCATACCATTCAAGACTTGATAGATCAAGGGGATATCACGATCGATAATCCTACCAGCAATAATGATCACACAGCATTTACAGAACCATTTCCACAACATGGCAAGGTAGTTTCCACTTCCCAGCCTAACATGGGGGCAAAAGTCAACTATGCCTACCCTGGAAATGATGTTGTCATCAATATGGTTGAACCATGTATCTTTGAGAGCTACAATGTCATCACAATTGTACGAAGAGATAGAAATCATTCCTCAGCTAATGCGGTTACCAGATCACAAGCTCAGACTCATCTGAAAGGACAAACACCAAGTTCATCTAATGTCCCTAAGATACCTTTCAATCTCACATCTTCTTCTAAACAGAAGGTTGCCTCAAAATCTTCCAATCCAAAGGATACAAGACCTACATCTTACAGCATCGTCCAACAACTCCAGCATACCAATGCCAAAATCTCCATGTTTGAGTTACTTCGAATATCTCCAGCTCACAGAGATATCCTAGACAAAGCTTTGCTTGGCTCTAATGTTCCTGATGATCTAGATCTAGACAGGTTCCAAACTATGGTTGGTCATCTAACGTCTCCGCAATATATCTCCTTTTCAGAGGAAGATGACAACTCCCTAAGTCACCCACATAATCAGCCCTTGCACATAGAAGTCTTGATCCAGAACCGTCGAGTCAAACGTGTGTTGATAGATGGGGGCGCAGGCCTCAACATTTGTTCTTACAACTTAATCACACAATTTGGATTCTCAGAGATGGCTATTGATCCTCGAAAGAAGATCACCATAAAAGCCTATGATGAACAAGAAAGAGCTTCTAAAGGCACCATTGTCTTGCCCATCTGAGTGGGTCCGGTCATCAAAGATACCACATGTCAGGTGCTTGATCTACCATTGGCTTACACTATCCTTCTAGGGAGACCCTGGATACATGAAATGCAAGCTATTCCTTCTACGTACCATCAATGCTTGAAATTTCCCTATGAAGGAGTGGAAGTTACTATCCCAGCAGATCTGAGTACAACTTGCAATACATTGAAGGAAAGTGCCGATAAGCTTGTTCCCAATAATAGAGAATCTTCCATCAAGCAGCTAAATGTTGCTTCCACATCTAAGATGGACGACATTGCTAAAGAGATCAATATCAAAGAAAATGGGATGGGAAAATACACTATAGAGCCAGTCTTGTCTCTGAAATCTCTCCCAATCTCACCTAAGTTGTATGGACAATCCTTGAAGCAATCTAAATCAGAACCTAAGGAACCTATGGAAGCATACAAAAGAAATTTTGTGGCAGAGCAAGTATCAAAACAAGAATTTGAAGAGGATGAAGCTGTGCTGGCATGGCTATACAAAGATGATTCTGAATCCAAAATTGTTCAACCTAGTGAATCTATAGCACCTACAATCCTTTCTAATTCATATGGTCCAGGAAACAAATTGATAGCCAAGATGGGATATTCCGGTCAAGGACCTCTAGGAATCAGGGGAAAGGGTCTTGTGACACCCATTTCACATATTGGTAGAGACAAAAAAGATACTGGTGGCATAGGGTTTAAGAAGAAACCCTATCATCTCAAAGGTGGTTGTTCTCATGTCATAGAACAAATTGCACCAGGAGAACCCCTTCTTAAGAAAGAAGAAACAGAACCCTCTGATGATGATTCAGATAGCTCTGAGCTTATCCCCTATGAAAAATTGCCTAAAGAGATCAAAGATCTCCTTGATGATACAGATGATCCTATCAAAAGAATTAATGTAGTAGAAACACAAGAACCTACTGTAGCGCAAGAGATGGTTGCACCACAAGAACCAGCTAATCTCGAAGGCAATCACACTGATCAAGAAGAAGGGGGTAGTTATTCTGACACTGATTCCCATGAATATGAATTCAAGTCAGAGACTGAGGGAAATCCTTCTTGGGGTATTCATCCTGATTTCACACATTTTTTAAGCTTTCCTAGAGATCCTGAATAAGAAGCTGAGTCAAATGACTATGAATGGGGTGCCATTCCAGAAGAAGATGAGCTTATAACAGAGAAATATATTGATGTTATTCACCAATATGTATCTCAGCCCAATGTAGGTCTAGAGCGAAACAATGAACTTAACGTGTCTGATCCACCTATGGCTGAAGAGGACTCCCATGATGATGTTGAGCCTATTCACGAATTGAACATTTTGAGCTGTAATATCACCTTTGAACTTGAGCGTCGAGTTAGGACCAATGATGACATATCCACATCCGTGAACACCATATCCCAAGCCTTTCCCGCTTTGACTATCCAACGCCCTGATCTTATCGACCAAACTTCCACAAACCCAAACCATGGTATGTATACCTTCTCAAATGACTATGCCCTTGCCTGCTACCTCAATGTAGTTGAGCCTATGAGTACTTCCATCAGTGAACCGAGTGTCAGCATGATCGAGTCGGACATCAAATATCTTAGTCAGAAAAACAAGAGTAAAAAGAAAAAGAAAAAGAGTTCTGAGGGTGAAAACCACTTTGTGGCAGTCTCAGAACTGAAAAAAGTAAAAAGAAAAGATGTATCTGAAGGTAAAAACCTCTCTGAGGCACCTAAGGATGAGATATTTGATGTCCTTCCGAGTCATTTACAGGATAGATCTCCAGTTCTGATTGAGCCAACTCAATCCATCAATTTGGGTACAATAGAGGAACCACAATTGGTACATGTAGCACAATCTCTATCAGACGAAGAGAAACATAACTTCACTACCTTCTTATTAGACAAAAAGATCAACTTTGCATGGAAATATTCAGATATGCCAGGATTGGATCCCAATCTCATTATGCACCATCTATCCATTGCTCCTGGGGTAAAACCAATCAAACAAAAATTGAGAAAGATGCATCCTCATGTGGCACTCTTAGTCAAAGCAGAGCTAGAAAAACTCCTCAAAGATGGATTCATCCGTGTCATAGACTATGCTGAGTGGATCTCTAACATTGTACCTATTTCAAAACCAGATGGTTCAATCAGAGTGTGCACGGACTTTAGAGATGTGAACAGAGCATGCCCTAAGGATGATTTTCCACTGCCTAACATTGATATGATAGTGGACATGACTGCGGGCTATGAAATGTATTCCTTAATGGATGGCTTTTTTGGATACAACCAAATCAAAATTGCTCCAGAAGATCAAGAGAAAACAGCTTTCACATGTGTGTGGGGAACCTTCTGTTGGAATGTTATGCCATTCGGACTCAAAAATGCTGGAGCTACATATCAAAGAGCAATGACATCTATTTTTCATGATATGATGCATAGAACAATGGAGGATTACATGGATGATACCTTGGCAAAATCCATGATTAGAACTGAACATCTAACTGACTTGAGCATGATCCTCGACAGAATGGAAAAATTTAGTCTTCGACTAAATCCTAAAAAGTGTGCTTTTGGAGTCACTTCTAGAAAGCTTCTAGGATACATCATCTCCAAGAAAGGCATTGAAGTTGATCCAGCTAAGGTCAAGGCTATAATAGAGATGCAACCTCCCACAAATATCAGTCAAATGAGGATGTTGCAAGGCAGAGTTCAATCTGTCAGAAGATTCATATCACAGCTAGCGGACATATCACAGCCTTTTACAAAAACATTACATAAAGGTGTGACATTTGCATGGAATGAAGAATGCGAGAACAACTTTAAACATATCAAGAAGTATCTTTCAAATTCACCTATATTGATGCCTCCTATTCATGGGAAGCCATTAATATTATATGTCTCCGCAACAGATACATCACTGGGGGCATTGCTAGCACAGCATGATGAGAACAAGAAAGAAAGAGCCATCTACTATATCAGCCGAACTTTAGTGGCCTATGAGAAGAACTACTCAATGATCCAGAAGGCATGTCTAGCTATGATCTTTGCATCACAAAAATTGAGACACTACATGTTAGCTCATACCACTCATTTGGTAGCTAAAATTGATCCACTGAAATATCTCCTAAGCAAAGCTGCCCTCACAGGTAGACTAGCTAAATGGGTCATGCTCTTGAGCGAATTTGACATCGAATATGTTGAAAGAAAAGCTATCAAAGGACAAGTCATTGCTGATCAATTAGCTGAAGCACCACTGTTTGATGATACACCCATGCAAATGGAATTTCCCGATTCCTCTATCATGCACCTCTCTTCTAGAGCATGGCAGTTATTCTTTGATGGCTCCTACACACAGAATGGATCTGGAGCAGGCATATTGTTCATCACTCCTCAAGGATACTCGATACCCAAAGCATTTAGACTAAAGTTTCCTTACACAAACAATATTGCTGAATATGAGGCACTTCTCAATGGTATGAAAATGGCAATACAGTGGAGAGTTACAGAGATGCACATCCAGGGAGACTCACAACTGGTTATCCACCAAGTCAATGATGTGTACCAAACCAAAGATGAAAAGCTCATTCCTTACAAGAGAATGGTAGATGATTTAAAGAAATACTTCATCTCTATCACATTTGAGCAAATACCCAGAATGGAGAATAAGGCTGCCGATGCAATGGCGACATTATCTACTCTCTTACAGCAGCCCGAACATGAACTACGCTATGAGTTCCTGGTGGAAGCCCTATCCTATCCTGCATATGACTCCCCTGAAACCCGCATGATCTGCACTATTGTGGGTTATGACTCATCTCGCTACAAAAATTTGTTCTCCTACCTCCACGACCAAATCATCCCTGAGTCCTTTAACCGTTTTGAGAAATGAAACCTTATCTGATCCGCATCCCGATATGTCATCATTGGTAATGATCTGTACAAATGAGGTCTAGATGGTACACTGCTTAGATGTTTAGAACGGGAAGAGTCTCAACGTGCATTAGAGGAAGTCCATGAGGGTATATGTGGGTCACACTCGAATGGTTTAACATTAGCTCAAAAACTTATTAGGGCTAGGTACTATTGGCCTGAAATGGAGAAAGAGGCTATTAAATTTGCTAAAAATTGTCAACAGTGTCAAGTACATGGCAACTTGATTCATGCTCCAGGGAGAGATCTAATTCCCTTTACTACACAATGGCCTTTTCAATAATGGGCATTTGATCTCATAGGTACTATCCATCCGCACTCTTCTAATGGACATACCCATATAATCACAGCTACAGATTATTTTACAAAATGGGTAGAAGTAGTTCCTCTAACACAAGCAATGGGGAAACAGATCTCTATGTTCATCCTGAACTACATCATTTGCAGATATGGGATCCCTCACTCTATAATCACAGATAACGGGGGACAATTCAAAAACAAGGATCTAGATGACTTATGTGCTAAATTCAAGATTACACAACATTGGTCTTCTATTTACTATCCTCAAGGGAATGGACAAGCTGAGGCTTCAAACAAATTTTTTTTGAAGATCTTGCACAGAACAGTGAATAAAATAGGAAGAGACTGGCATCTCATGATCAATCCAGCTCTCTGGGCATACAGAACTAGTATCAGAATGCCTATAGGGGCTACACCTTTTTCTTTAGTTTATGGGTCTGAAGCGGTACTGCCTATTGAGGTTGAAATCCCATCACTCAGAATCAGAATGCATGGACTTGTCACTGATGAAGACTACAGAGTGTCTAGGTTACAAGAACTTGAATTACTAGATGAACGCAGGCAAGCAGCGTATGATCATCTCAGAGTGTATCAAAAAAGAATGTCTAGAGGCTACAACAAGAAAGTCAGACATAGAGAGTTTCAGGTTGGTGATCTAGTGTTGAGAGAAAATCCTAAAAATCAATCCCATCGAGAACGCAAGGGGAAGTTCGAACCCAACTGGCTGGGTCCCTTTGTTATCACTACTACTTTTGGCTCTGGTGCTTATCAACTCTCAACGACTGAAGGAGAATAGCTCCGAGAACCAATCAACGTTCTCCATCTGAAGAAATTCTACCCCTAAGGCATTCAGTGCTTGGTAAATGTCCTGAAAAAAAAATCTTAAAAATCAAAAAAAGTCCTGAAAAAATAAACATCTTGGTGAAAACCTAGCAATAGGCGCCTTGATGATTCACAAAAAAATCAAAAAAATATCAAAAGTACAAAAAAAATCAAAAAAATATCAAAAGTACAAAAAAAATTGAAAAAATAAAAAATACAAAAAAAATGAAAAAGAAGAAAAAGTGCCTTGGTGAAAACTTGGAAACAGGTGCCTTGGTAGCAAAAATAGAATCTCTACCAAGATGGTGAAAACCCAACAAACGGGTGCCACTTGTTCCAAAATGCTCCATCTATCAACACAATCTTGGTCTTTCCTAGCTTTCAGTCTTGCTTTAGTTTGTACATATCTCCCGGTTTGTTTCAACATTTCCAGTTTTTAATAAGTCAGTTTGTACACCAATCAGCTTGAGCGTCTGTATCCTATCAATGTTCAAACTTGGGGGCAATCAATGTCATATCTTATGGCCTCCAATGTATCTTAGACGTTTCCTATCCAGTCAGAGTCCTTTGAAGCTTCCAGTTGAGTCAATCTATCTGTCTCGTCTCCAGAAAGGATTTTGCATCTATAACAACGCAATCAAACATCAAACTCAAACTGAAAACAATCTATGCTTTTTACATGCTTTTATCTCCTTGTATGCTTACTGATCCGCATTGAGATTTTTGCATATTGTGTCCCTTCGAGCTCTTCAATGATGTCCTTTATAGGATTTAGAGAGTGATGACTGGGGGCATAATCTTTTCTTGATTTTCTGCTTGTATGTGAAAATCTAACAATTTTGGAAATTTTGGATTGAAATGGTGTCCGACTGTAAGAGCCTCTATCTCAAATTGGATGGCCATGCGTACCTCGACCATTGATACCCAGAAAATTCAAGGAAGTTTGATCTAACTATTATCTTTTTGAGTGAATTCTTTCTCCTACTGTGAAACGCGATTTTGCCTAAGGATGTGAACAATAAAGGGTCACTACGGGTAATTCACATTGGATTTAGAATAATCTCTTGACTGTTTGATGTGTTTGCAATGTAAGGCGTACTCAGGTCATCACGACGTTTCTGTTTTGATGCTTGTACAAATTGCTATATCAAAATGGACATGATATTCAGGTCATCCTAGCGTTTGTGCCTTGATGCTTATATCTAATCCGACATTTCGAAAACAAAATCAATATTCATATATCCATGGTTGTTGACCAGTGGGATGTTGTATTGGTTCTTGAGCGTTACAAATCAATATTCATATGTCTATGATTTCGTAGCTAGTGGGCATTGTATTGATTTATCCGGTTACCTGAAAGTTCAATGATGATAACAAATTGACATATGATCAGTGACTAGGTCATCGGTCTTAGGTTGCATTTCATTTTGCATGTCTCATTTCATTTTGCATGTCTCATTGCATTTTGCATCTTTGCATGATCTCACAATGATTAAACAAACTTCAATGCTTAAACAATTCTCCACTTGTCTCTTCAAATCTAACAAGAGCTAAATCTCACATGAAGGTTCCTCCAACGAAACAGCAAGTAGAATCTTTTTTCGGGATCAAAATTCAAATCTGAGATCATTCATATTATTAACTACTTGCATAATCGGCCTTCAATCATCACAGAAATCCAGTATTCAACTTAACTGATTAGCTTTCATCAAACTATCAAAATTTCAACTTGGTCAACCATGGTCAACTCATGGTCAAACCTAGTCAAATTTGATCTCCAGGACCTCCAAACGATGTAGAATGCGTTCTCGGACATGTTTCACCACACTTCTCAAATCAATTAACATGCTTCTAAACTATAACGCTGACTTTTCTTGTCAGATTTCAATTTTAATCCCGAAGGGGGCATGGTATTGCATATCATTCAAAGTCTGTAATCAAATTTGAAATCATATCTCCCTCAATAATCAAGACAACAATCACGTCTAGTCACTAATTCATCAAAAGTCCTCATCACTCGGGGAAAATCTATCATCACTTGGGGCATATCAGATTCATCGATCCATATCAATCTGGTATTCTCCTAATCTTGTAAATTGTATCAATTTTTGCAACCATCGGATCATAGTGTTCTTTCCTTGGTTCTTCGGCAACTGAAGGGTTCGGATGTGATACCTGCTAGTTCTGCTAAGACAATCGAGTCTAGAACGGGTCACTCACTTCTTATCAATCCTAAGGTTCAGAATCAGGTATTTTGACACTTTTTCGCAATCATCGGTTCATTGCTGCTATAGTGAACATTATCTTTGGTCATTCAGGACCTCCTATCTCAATATCTTTCAATCGGTTTCTATCTTGAGATTGGTTTATCTTTTGAATCAGTTTCATATCTTTATGAAACACAGACTATCTTTGAACCACTGCGCTTCGCACAGTAATTCAAAGAGGGGAAAAATGTAATACCCCAAAAATGGGCTATAAGTTCATTAACCTCCTACATCGACAATTCGAACAAAATCGACATCAAAGTCCTAACCTAAGGCACATCTAAACATCATTAAATCATAATTGATTATCTTAAATTCTGCATCGGAAAATATTCCTAGCAATATTCCTAATTATCTTAATTATCTTTAATTTAATAATTATTTGGCAATAAATCACATTTATCCTAAGTTTGATTAATTGAATATTTTCATATTTAATTAATTAAACTTAATATCTTGCCACTTAATTGTTTAATTAAATTTAATTCTATCTATTATTAATTGTATTATTTAATTTTGACAATAAATCAAAATTCTTATGTTTAATTGATTAAATTCTTATTTAATTAATTAAAGCATGTTGTCATTATTTAATAATATAGTTTTTAATAAAAGTTTGAATAAATAGTTAATTAACCCATAAATTAATTATTTATTTTCAAAAATCAGTTGAGTTGAGGACAAATCACTTTATTTATTTATTTAATTCTTAATTATTATGCATATTCAAAAGAAACAGTTAAACTCTAAATCAGAAAATCAATGCAAGTTATTGACTTTTTGGAACTCAACATCCTTTTGGAGTTCAAAAAGCTGATCTAAACTCTAATTTGAGTTAAAAAGTTGTTTTTGCATGATTTTGAGAATTAACTATCTTTCATGATCAGATAACTCAAAAATCAAGATGAGTTAATTTGAGTGATTTATGGCTTTTAACCATGCACCTCCAAAGCCCTGGATTTCTATAAATTAAAGGCTTCAGCTCTTCACAAATCATCTCATATTTCTGCACAATCACGCTGGAGAATTGGAGGCTGAGGAATCAACTTGCAAATTTAAAGCTTTGTGAGATCAATTTCAATTGCATAGTTTTTATATCTTAGCATAAAATTTCATAGTTTTCATATCATTGTTAGAATCTTCATTGTTAGATCATTTAGCATTCATTTCATATCAGTTTTCAATAGCATTCATAGCATATCAGTTTATCATTCTTATTGCATAAAAAATATCAAAAAAAATAGCTTAATTGCATTCAATTTCATATCCATCTTTTGCATTCAAATCCTTCATTTAGGTGTCGTCTAGGTCACTGATCTCGATAATAATCTGAGAACATTAATCTCGCACCTACTAGAAGGCAGTAAATCGCTTGGTTAGTTTAGCTTTCAATTTTGCACGATTTTGATTATAGCTAACCTCTAATATTTTACTGAGTGTTGTGTCTACAGATCAGGTACAATTTTCACACACACAGCAGTCAGAATCAGCAAAGAAATAATTTCAATCATTTTTAAGATCAGAAGAATAGAGATCAGAGAGGAAGAGGAAGAGGACAAGGATCTGGTAGAGGAGGCTTCCGTGGAACATATTTTCACTGTGGAGAAGGTCATAGGGCATTTGAATGTCCTTAGCACCAAGGAAGAATAGACAGGAGAAATGAAAGCTAGGCCAGAGTTGCACATGTAGATGAAGATGTCAGATCATCAAATTTTAAAGATGTTGAAAAAGGAGAAACATTAATTAACAAAAGAGTCCCGCTAAGTGGTGAGAATGAACCTGAACAAAAGAGGAGCCTGTTTCGCACCAGATGCAAGTGTGAGGGTAAGTGTTGTGATGTGATTATTGATAGTGGAAGCACTAAAAATTTGGTGTCAGAAGAGATGGTGACAAGTTTGAAGCTCAAGAGACAAAAGCACCCACATCCATATCGGATTGCCTGGGTAAAAGACGACCACAAGGTCATGGTCAATGAACAATGCCTAGTGAAGTTCAAGATTGGTGGATACCATGATGAGGCACTGTGTGATATCATATCTATGGATGTATGTCATATGTTGTTGGGTAGACCATGGCAGTTTGACAGATGTGCTATACATGATGGTCGTGCAAATACCTATTCCCTGACAAAGGATGGAGTGTGACATAAGCTAAAGCCATTGAATGACTCAGAAGAAAAGGTATGTGGTAGTGAAAGAATAACTTTTATTGATGAAAGAAAGTTCCTAGATGGTATGAGGCATGAGCATGTGTATTTTTTTTTAATTCCAAAAGCTGGTAAAGAGGAAGTAGAAGATGTTCCTATAGAAGTTGCAAATTTATTGAATGAGTTTCAGGATATTGTATCCAATAATGTGCCTGATGGATTACCACCAGTTAGAAAGATCAGTCATCAAATAGACTTGATCCTAGGAGCGAGTTTGCTGAATAAGGCAGCACACAGAATGACACCTGCAAAAAGTGAGGAGTTGAACAGACAAGTACATGAGTTGTTGTAGAAAGGATTGATCTGTGAGAGTTTGAGTCCCTGTACTGTACCAGCGGTATTAGCACCAAAGAAGAATGGAGAGTGGAGGATGTGTATAGATTCTAGATCAATAAATAAGATCACAATCAAGTACAGGTTTCCATTGCCACGAATGGATGATATTATGGACTGTTTAAGTGGAGTTGTGTATTTCTCAAAGATAGATCTGAAAAGTGGATATCATCAAATTCAGATCAGAGAAGAAGATGAATGGAAGACTGCCTTCAAGACAAAGGAAGGATTGTATAAGTGGTTAGTCATGCCTTTTGGGCTAACCAATGCACTAAGCACTTTCATGTGGCTCATGAACGAGGTTCTAAAGGAATTTATGGGTAAGTTTGTCATTGTTTACCTAGATGATATTTTGATCTTTAATAAGACATTGGAGGAGCATATGATGCACATTTGTAGCGTGTTTGAGAAGCTGAGAGAAGAGAAATTGTTGATTAATTTGAAGAAGTATAGTTTTGTGAAGAAAGAGTTAATGTATTTGAGATTTGTAATTTTAGTAGAAAGTTTAAAAATGGACCCAAAGAAGGTACATGCTATCATTGAATGGCCTGCTCCAAGGAGTGCTACTGAGGTAAGATCTTTTCATAGTTTGGCTAGCTTTTACAGAAAGTTTATCAAAAAATTTAGCAGTATTTGTGGACCCTTGACTGAAACAATGAGAGGGGATAGAAAAGAGTTTAAGTGGACTAATGGGGCAGAAAAAAGTTTTCAATTGTTGAAACAAAAAGTTATAGAACAACTTATTTTAGCACTTTCAGATTTTAATAAGGTGTTTCAATTATATTATGATGCTAGTGGTACTACAATAGGAGCTGTTATGAGCCAAGAAGGTAAACCTGTTGCTTATTTTAGTGAGAAGTTAAATGATGCCAAGAGAAAGTATTCTATTTATGATCAGGAATTTTATGCTATAGTTCAAGCATTAAAGAAGTGGAGACATTATCTGCTTCCTAAGGAGTTTGTTTTGTATACTGATCATCAAGCTTTGCAATATTTGAATAGTCAAGGAAAGTTGAATCAGAGCCATTTGAAATGGGTTGAGTTTTTGCAAAGTTATACATTTATTTTGAAACACAAGAGTAGAAAGTCTAACAGGGTTGCAGATGCTCTTAGCAAAAGGCAACTATTGCTGACAAAAATGCAGATTGAAGTGGTTGGGTTCAAGGAACTCAAAAATTTGTATCCAAAAGATTTTGATTTTGGTGAAGCTTGAAAAGCTTGTATAGAACCTGTTACTCCAGACAGGATGAAATGGTTGAATTTCATCATCCAGGATGATATGCTATTCAAAAGGAGTTAGTTGTGCATTCCATAAAGTTCTATGAGGGAGAATCTCATCAAAGAGAAGCATAGTGGAGGATTGGCTGGACATTTTAGCCGTGATAAAACTCTTGCTTTGGTTAGTGAGAATTATTATTAGCCACAGTTGCAGCAAGATGTGAAGAAGTTTGTACAGAGTTGTAGAGTATGTCAGATGGAAAAAGGAGTGAAGTAGAATATAGGGTTGTATCAACCATTACCTGTACCAGAGAAGCCTTGGGAGGATATCAACATGGAGTTTGTTCTTGGTTTACCGAGGACTCAGCGGGGACATGATTCAATCTTTGTGGTGGTTGATAGATTTTCAAAGATGGCACATTTCATTCCCTACAAGAAGACTAATGATGTTGTTCATATAGCAGAATTATTTTTCAGAGAAGTAGTGAGACTACATGGTTTGCCAAAGACCATAGTTTCAAATCGAAACACTAAGTTTGTTTGATATTTCTAGCCCACATTGTGAAAAAATTTGAAGACAGATTTGAAGTTCAGTTCATCACATCATCCACAGACTAATGGACAAATAGAGGTGGTGAATAGGAGTTTGGGAAATTTGTTGAAATATTTGGTTGGAGATAAGCCAATAGGATGGGATTTGATTTTACCATAGGCAGAATTTGCATATAATAATTCTGTCAACAGGAGCACTAGTAAATCACCATTCCAGATTGTGTATGGAACTAGTCCAAAAAATACATCTGAATTGAGAAAGATAGATAACGGAGAAATAAATAGTGCTGAAGCTGAGAATTTTGCAGAACACTTGAAGAACATCCATGAGGAAGTGAGGAAGCACGTTACCAAGATGAATGCGCAGTATAAGGCCAAGGCAGATGAGAAAAGGAGGCATAAGAAATTTCAGGTTGGGGATGAAGTCATGGTTCATTTGCGAAAGGAGCAATTTCCAGTTGGTACATATAACAAGCTGAAAATGAAGAAGTTTGGACCATGTAAGATACTGAAGAAGCATGATTCAGGAAATGCATATGAGGTAGAATTGCCAAGTGAGCTAAATATTTCACCAGTGTTTAACATTTCATATTTGATAGTGTATCATGAAGGAGGTGTTGAAGATGAGATCACAACAACATAGTGGAGTATTCCAGCAAGTAGTTAAGATATCAAGGAGATTGAAGACATACTAGACAGTCGTGTTGGCAGAAGCACAAGGAACGGGACATATGAAGAATATCTGGTCAAGTGGAAAGGATGACCTATTGAAGATTCATCATGGATGACAAGGGAGGAGGTTAACTGCCTTGGTCACTTGATGAAGGATTCTCTCTCCACCTTTCACATATTGCCTGTAGCAGCTCCGATCTCATCAATAGGTCACACTCTCCAAGGGCTGATAACTGAACCGACTGGGGGTCTAGGGGGCAACACCCCCAGCGGGGTCGAGGGGTAGCGCCCCCGCCGCCAAGACCAAATTAGCACCTTCAAACCCACATAGAAGTCCATGGAACACACCATTTTTGTGATTTTCTTTTGTCAAGCGCTTATATTTTCTTCACTGCTTGCTTATGCCCTTCCCTTCGGTACCATTTGTTCTTCACTGTGAACTACTTTGTTTTGTCATCATTTTTTTTTTTTTTTTTTTTTTTTAAAGAACCTTCTCCTCCTTGCTGCCAGTCTTAGCTTGCCGTCAAGAACTAAATTCTTCTATACTCTTTTTGATTTTCAGACTTATTCCTTGCCGTACGAAATGCTACATTGCTTGGACGGTATTCCTGTTACACCTTTTAGTATCGTACGCTTGCTCTTGTTTCGCCTTCCAACTTTTAATTTGCGAGAGAAGACCATATGGTTCAGCTTTTATTACTTGCGAGCTTCTCTTAAAATTATCGTACGTTGTTTCCTATGTATTCTTCCTTTGACCGTATGGTTGTAACTTTGCAATTCATATAGCCTCTACACGGTCTTCACCTAAATATGAAACCTGTCGTACAGTATCTTTATTAATGAAATGGCCATACGGACATCTCCCTCCTTTTCCTTTCTTCTATTTGGCCGTACGCTACCTTTTTTGCTTTGCCTGTGATGTCCGTACGGTTAAATACTCATTCCCTTTGAACTTTGAAAGTTGCCACTTAATACTCATTAAAACTATTACTGTACGGTCATTTTTGCTTGACCTATGCCTTCGTCAAATCACCTTCAAACTTATAAACTTGCCGTACGGTTATCATTTTGAACTTATACTAACCGTACGATACCTTTTCTAAGCTACTTTCGTATCTCCAAGTTGTCGTACAGCTGTACGGTTTCATAAATATGTCTTCGACTTTTCTTTTTCAACCTTGCCGTATGGACTCTGTTGCTTGATCTGTGCCTTCACTTTTTAAAATCGCCCATGCATACCTCCGTCTGATATTTTATGTCTTTGCCCATACTTTATGTCTTCGAACCTTATGTCTTCGTTTATTTTGTATCTTCGTTTAATACTTTATGTCTTCGAACCTTATGTCTTCGTTTAATACTTTATGTCTTCATCTTCGGACTTTATGTCTTCGTTCATACTTTATGTCTTCATCTTCAGACTTTATGTCTTCATTTGTACGGTGCTTTTTATGTGCTTGCTTTCCTTCGCTCCCAAGTTGCCATACTGTCGTACGGCCTTTATTACTTCATTTCAAAAAAAATTATTTTTATTATTTTTTATTTTTTTATTTTTTTTTCATCAATTGCCAGGCGGTTTCCTGTGCACCTCTGACCTGTGATGATACGCTTTTAGTTTTGAACCATTCACGACATCCATAATTTTCTTTTCGAAGACTTCTCTGGTCGCCCATACGGATGACTCTACTTGCCTAACCGCTCGAGTCCCTCTCGATTGTTCTGTCCCTCCTCTCCAATCCATCCTCTCCGGGGAAGGTTTCAATTTGGTCCCGTTGCTGGCATCATGTATCCGTTCGTCAAAAGTCCACAGAGTGTGCAGTCGTTCCCTCTCCCTGTCGCCGAGTCTGTTTCCAATGGCAATCCAAAGGCTTGGAACTATAAATTCTACCAGGACCACAATCTCTTACCCATACATCAGAAGAAGAAGGAGAATCAAGAGTTTGAAGGCTACAGTCTTCCACACAGGATTCTAGTTGTCTCCCGTGGCGATGGTTTTTGGATTTCTCTCATCTGTCTCCGTACCTAAATTCAAAGGTTTCACCATCGGTTCTTCATACTTCATAGCCTCTTTGTTTTTAAACTGATGTGTAGGTACGATGTCCATTGTAGCTTCTCCTTCCTTATATTCCCCATACTCTGGAGGATATTTATCTGGCTCCTCTTCATCGACGCTTAATACGTTACAGGAGGGTGAGAACATCTCATAGTCCTCCTGCTGCCAATGGAACAATCTATTTAGTGAATCTGTGTCATCCTCTGAATAGCATCCTCTGAGTTTTAGTATCCCTTTGGCATCTGGATCCATCCCCTCTTTGCCTTCATCTCGTGGGTCATTCTCCCCTTCAGATTCGGATCCCGAAGAGGCAAGTTCCTCGCTCACCAATTGGGTCCGGAGATCAATAGTAAATTTCTTGCCTCCGCTCTCCATCGAGAGTGTATTCTGTTTCCAGTTGTGGTTTGCCTTCGCTGCCACCAGCCATCCTCTTCCGAGTATGGCATCATACCCTTTTTGTTTCAATGGAATGACCACAAAGTCGAGCACAAATGGTTGTGCACCCACAGTGACTTGTTGTGCCATCAACGTGCCGAGGGGTTTAATCCCGTGCTAGTCGGCACTTAGCAGATTAAACATAGGTGGCCACAGAGTGAGCTTTCCTAGCTTTTTCCATGTGTCCTCCGGGAGGACGTTTACCCTGGATCCACCGTCTACTATAGTATCCATTAGGATGGTGCCCAGGATGCCCATCTCCACCACGGCTAGATGTCTGCCATTGTTGACGGCAAGCAGCATTGGATTTGTTGTCGAGCTTCTTGGTATGGAAGCGTCTGTGTCTTGGTTTAGGTTTATCAACCTTTGTACCCAACAGCATTGTCCCCAATTGAGGCATGGTGTATAGGAAGTCCTCCAGCTTGACAGGCACCTCCAGTTGAAGCATCTGCCGTATAATGTTCCTCTTCGCGTTTGTGTAGTAGGGTCCGGATGATTCGTGTGTCTCTCCCCGTTGGGCTTTCATCACCCTTTCTATTTCCTCCCTTGCCTCCGCCATTATCTGCTTCTCCATTTGGGGATGGGGGTAGCGAGCTTCCTTCACTTACCCTCGAGTAAGAGCAAGTATAGCTTCTTTAATCTGTGTGTTGCCTTTGATATCAATCAGATTGGCCCCTACGCCAGACTTTAGACAATCAGCATCTTCATGGTCATCGGGGCCACACCACTGACATAACTGCTGAGGGGCATCATTATTGTTACACTCACTTGCGTAATGACCCCATTGGTTGCATGCCCTACATTGGATCATTGGGTGTCCCTTCGCGTCATACTGGACCCTGTTACGGGTGGAATTATTATTGTTCCCTCCTCCACCTCGCCAGTTGCCACGGTAACCTCCTGAAGATGCATTATTGTTTGGTTCTGTCCCCCCTGATGTGGATGGTTGTTCTTGTGTATAGAGAACTTGCTGGTTATGCGCCTTCAAATTGTATGGGCATTCCTTCGTAGAATTTCCCATAATCTGGCAGATGTCACAGAATGCCTTCTTGGGATAGGCACCCTTCATGTGGTCGCTCTCCTTACAATCCGTGCACCACAGTTCATCATCCTTGCTTGTTGTCCCCTTCATTGTCTTAAACTCTTTTAACATCCGTTCTATATCCTTCTGAAGGGCCGTGACTTTCTTCTTCGACTTCTCGTCGCTGCCACTCTCCTCTTCGGACGTATCATCTTTGGATGATGAAGATCTATTCTTCTTCTTTTTGGCCGTCTTATCTTCACTTTCCAGGTCCATGGCCCAGTTGTATGCATTATTGAAGGATGTCAAAGGTACAATTTTCATCTTCCGTTGTAGCTTAGAGTTCAAGCCCTCGACAAACCACCTCTTCTTTAAGCCATCTGCCAGTTGGCTTTCCATCTTCCCATCTAACTCTTTTAGTCGATGGCCATACGCTCGTACAGTTTCCCTCTTGCCTTGCTTTGTTCCATAGATTTTCGAGACTATCTCGTTATCATCTCGGAGAAGCCAGAATTCTTTCTCAAATGCTTTCTTCAGTTTGTCCCGCGTAGTTACCTTGGTTTTATCCAAGTCTGAATACCAGTCAATAGCCACTCCTCTTAGTGTGGCAGGGAACTACTTCATCCATTCGTCCTAGTCAGTCACCCCATTGGCTGACCAGATGGTTTTGCATGTACGGTAATGCCGTGCTGGGTCATCCTTTCCATCATCATGGAACTTGGGAAACTTTTCTTTGTGAGTCGCCATAGGTGGTTGGGTCGTTTGTTGTCTGGCACCACCGCCTGTGGTACCCGCACCCACCCCTACTGTATTGCTTCTTGTAGTATTTACTAATGACACTTACTGAGCCTCCGTAATCGGTGGAGCTATGTTGTGTGGAGTCGTGGGCTCCAATGGAGGGTTTACGTGCACCTTGCGAGTGTCTTTGATCGCACTATCTCTGGTACCTCCGGCTGATCCGTCACTATCACCCTCAGCTGTACGGTTCCCTTCGTGATCACGGTCTTCCGCACATGGTGTACGGACCTAGTCTTCAAACTAGTTTTGTTCTTCTTGGAGGAAGGTCTTCAACGCTCGCATTTCCTCAATTAATTCTTCACTACTTCGCACCCTTCGATGTTCCAAAGAAATGAACTATTCCAATTCAGCTTCTACACCTTCCGTGCCACTTCCGAGGTCCCCTTCGGGCAACTCTCTGGCAAGCTGGTCCTTGGAAAGTTGCCTAAGCTTACACCAACATTCACGTTGCTGCGTAGATATCAAAGTCTTCTGTGTGGCTTCCCCTTCGTCATCTCGTGCCTTTTTATTTCTATCTTTATTTAAAATATTGGGCATAAATCCTTTCCTCACTTCTCTTCCCGAGTACGTCTAGGCAACGGTGCCAGATGTTTACCTGTTGGGTAAACTTAGTATTGCACAGACATAGTATAGGAAATATAATAAATACAAAATGTATCATAGAATAATAAATACTTTCATTAATCATTCCATACTGGCAAGTACATTTACATCGTGATGATCATATCATCATATATCCCTTGTCCAACCTCTGAGAGGGTATATAAAGTACCTGAAAGGTCACGACCGAAACGTCATGACATAACTGTCTAACGACCGAGACTAACATAATACTTTATTAATATAATAACCCGTACATACAATTATCTTGACAACACCCTTAATACCACAAACACATAACAGAAATAGAGAAACAACAATAATTTCCAAGAATAGAAAATGGGCTTCTTATTATCTCCACAAGTGTGGAATTCCAAATTTTAGAATTACAATATGCAAAGCTACATGGGCATTCCCCTTACAATATTCAGTAGGACAAAGTCTTGAATCATTACCCCAATCTACCCAGAACTACCCTAGACAACACTACGGGCCTTCTTATATAGGCAATTTCCACCGCCTGAGAAGGTTCCAGAAATTTAGCCCATAGGGCCGACCAAACTTAGAATTATTTTATTTTTCAATTTATTACATCAAATTCGGCTCAAAATAACTTTTGAAACCCGAATAGAAATTTTGAAGGAAAAATATTTTTCGCCATTTCAGGTGACCCAACTTCCGAAGACCATACGTCATCGCCAGTTGACCCGATTGACTATTATGACCCCATTCTGGAAATGCCATGAAGCACTCTATAGGCTAGACTCATGCAAGCACTCGTCACCCAAATTCTTGACCTCATCCGGAGCCTCTAAAGCCTTCAAAACTAAGTTCAAAGTTTCTATACCCTGCTACCAATACCGAAAATCTTCAATATCTACAAAGCTAGACTTGATCTGTTAATGAAACTTTACTGGCAGGCTGATACGACTGAGATGAACCTCCACATGTGAAATCAGAACATTCCGAGATCGTATGGCCAACTTACTAAAAATAGTAAGTTTCTACAAATAGCAGCTCTACACAAGATAGCCCTTATTGAATACAAAAATAGAAATATTTTTGGGTGATGCAAGATTGCTCTTACACCCAGGATGCTCCTGAATCATTAATTAAGGAAACTAAAAGATTAAAATGGTTCCATTCGTCTCCATCTATAATGGAGTGTTTGTTTTTACAAATAGAATGTCATTTCCATGTTAAATGTGGCCCGTGGAAAGAAAGGGAAAAGGGTTAAAAAATGTGAATGATCGAAACTTTGAGGAAAGTGAAGGTTGAAAAATATTATTATAATACTATTTTAGTTTATTACTATAAGTCAACTTAATTTTTATATATTAAAATAAATATCTCAAGTAATTATTAAATTGCAATATAACAATGTTGAACTAAAACTATTATATGAACTAACTAGTCAAAAAGATTCCATATCAAAATTATAAATTAATGCATACACCCACAAAGACAACTAATAAAAGACAAATTAATAACATAATTTCTCATTTTTCAATTCCATCTTGACCATAGATTACTGGAATTCCCATTTTTCTATTTTGTACTGAAACATAGATAATTGAACAACATAAATTATTACATAAACTAAAGATTGTCTTTCTTTTGCCTATGGAACTATTATGTAAACTATGTAAAGATTCCATATTTTTTGGAAGAGCTAAAAAGGCATCCTAAGTTTTGTATTGTGTTGCACTCACACATGTTATATCTAAAACCAAATAATCAATATATTCTTCTCACAAATTCTCTTTGTGTCATTTTAAAAAGATGGATACAAGCACTCCACTTTACCTATTGAACATCTAGAATACTGAGAGGGGAGGGGTGAATCAGTATTCCTTTAAAAATATGAAAACCAACTATTACAGCTAAGAGGGGCTTACTGCTAGAATATAAGATACAAAATTGAACTGTTACAATTGCATCTACATATGCATGATTTCAGTTCTCGATAAAGTATAAAACATTTTGGTACAATTTCTACACTATACTACTATAATACATAAACCAATTCACCAGATAATATAAATCAACAGATCACAGTCACATATCATTTCATTTCATTCATCATATTTTTGTTGATGTCGCTTCCTACATATACTAGATTTACATTCCCATAAATCAGCTTGAACTGTAGATGGAATTAGGTAAGCACGCTACACAATACATCAGAGATGTCAGCTTAGATACAAAAAAATAGCTCACACTATGCCAAATAGGATCGTACCAAAATATGTGGTACCACTTGCATAGACCAAAGCTTGTACCGATAACACTATTGTCATATCAAAGGATAAGTCGAAGATAAGAATATTGATCTGATAAATGACATCAATGATAAATATTAACAATCTCCCCCTTTTCATTGATGGAAAACAAAATTTTGGAATACCAATAAACTGCAAAAACTCCAAAACTCCCCCTTTGATGAATGTTCTTTTTTTGGTCATTTAAAAAAAAAGTATCCTCTTGTTTCTCCCCCTTTTGACATCAATGAAGAAGGGGTAATAACTCAAAAACTATATACAAATTCAAAATTTAAAAATTTAAGTTGCACCTGATGCACCATTGGAGAAGGATTGATTAAGTTTTTGAAGATAGGAAACCCACTTACCCTTATTATCATTTCATATTACTAAATTGCATCGGTTAAAAGTTGTGCATGAACCTCTATAGATGCAAGTAGAGATTCTCCATCTTTAATGGAGTTGGGGTCAGAGAGAGTAAGTTGTTGTTCCTTTAGGAGGGCATATTTCATTAGTGAAATGCTATCAACACACATCTCCCAGATATATCCTAAGGGAAGAATGATGTTGTCCCTTTGTTGTTGCAATTAAAAGTACTTTTTGTGCAACTCCTCAATAGAGGATCTCTTGGAACTTGCCAAATCTTCATAAATCTTAAACATGTGGCATGCCTACCAGATCATAAACTCAATAGATTCAATCTATTTTATGATCTTAGTTGTAGCATCCAACCAATATTATACACAAAAATAATTTCCTTCCTCGAGAAGGTCTTGTCCTTGCTTGATTAGTTGTTGAAGATTGGAAAAGGAATTTGCACATCAAGCTTTTGATTCTTGCAAGAGCTCATTCTTTACAACTTCCTCTTCTTTATGGACCTTTTCATCTATAGAGGCAAATAAATCCTTTACAACATTAATGAGTGCTTTGTATTTCTCTTTGTTTCTTCTAGACTAATCTATATTACATTCTGGTACAATACTTTGAATGGTAACAATAGTCTCCTCAATCAAATTTATTTTTTCTTGTGCTTTGTATTTCTCTTTGTTTCTTCTGGACTAATCTATATTACATTCTGGTACAATACTTTGAATGGTAAAAATAGTCTCCTCAATCAAATTATTATTTTCTTCTCATTCCTTAAACATATTATTTTTGGTTGAAACCTAAATAGACTCGCCGGTTTGAAATTTATAAAAGGGATTAATCTTCTAAAACTCAAGAATTAACTTAGAAGAAGTGACAAGCCAAGACATGAGTGGTGAAGAAAGTAAGTTCTTCAAAGTGTCATTGGAACAAGTACCAGTGGAGCTACCTTTAAAATTTCTTCTCCTTTCTCATCTTCTACTGGGTATTTACCTTTTTCTTGCTATGTGCTCTCTTCCTACTTATCAGTATCAATTTCCTTTGTAGTTGTCTCTTCCTCCTTTTTAGTTCTCTTCTTCTCTTTCTTCTTCTTTCTTAGTTTTCTCTTCTTCGGCTTCTTATTTTTCTATTGCAACTAATGGTTCTATTGGAACAGAGATTTTATCCAAAGAATGAGCGTGTTCTATTTCCAATGGATTCAAATCAAGAGTGTAGACTTCTGCATCAATATATATTTCAAAATAAGATTGGCAACATTTTTAGTATCTAATTCTTCATGAGAACATATGGGAGTGATAGATGATAGGCTAGAGCCATCACTAAATAATATTCCAAGTTTTCCTAGCATGCTAGTGAGCACACTATTGATATCTATTTTTATTTTATATGTTGCATCCTTGTCCTCCTTGAGAAATATTCCCTTTTCTTTGTTCTCACCTCTGGTTTATTGATTTCCACAAAACTTGACAAATCTTCCCTTTTATGAGTTTAGAAATAAAGCAATGACTTCATTAACAATATCCTTGGGTAAAAGTACAAAGTTGTGTCACACTTTTATAAAGGAAATGACCAACATTCATTCAAGTTTTAAAATTGAATCACTAAAAAGTGGGATATTTGTTTTAAAAAATTGAATTATGTAAACTAATGAAATGTTTATTTTTTTATGTATTTTATGCTTGTATTTTTTGGAAAAAATTAAAATACTAATTTTTGATAAAATAAAAACTAAAATTTAGTTGCTGATAAAATGCTAAAATCAGAGTTACATCATTTGTCAACCTTTATATAGTATTTTTTCCTTTTTTATTCAATTTTTTTATGTGTATAGATAACTCAAAACTTTAGTGCATGTATATATCCTTTCACTATTTTATAATTGTATATCTAAATATAAAATTGAAAAATTACGTGTATTGAAATATATCTCTTTGCATTCGATGTTGCCTTTTATCTTAACTATTAATCCAAAATAGAAATAAATTATATCCTCTTAATATAGTTTCTTTCCTCTACTACATCATATTTTTCATAAATTTTTAAATAAATTTTACTATTTTTCCATAAAAAGATAATCAAGTGCATATTTTTATGCTGATGACTATTTCCAATATAATTACATATAAAATATAAAAAGTAATTAAAATATTAAAAAGATGTATTTTTAGAAAAGTTCACTTATAGATCTACAAAAGGGTATTTTTTTATATCTTTTAAAAAATATCAATAAAAGGAGTAGGAGTTATTGAAACGTCACTTTTCTGAAATAATTTTTTTTTTTTTTGATAATTGGACCCAAAGTTGTCTAAAATATGCATTCAATAGACACTTCCAATCAGAAAAGTTGAGACACGTATCTAACTTAGCTAGAATGAATCTAGCTAGATCATATGTTTGACCAAAACTAATTTTTAGTTAGAAATACATAAATTTAGTTGTGTTGATGAGTGGCTGCAAGAAGTTGAGTCCCACTTTTGGCCAAAAAGTGGAAGTGTTTTCTCTGTTTTTCAAAATTTCTATCAATTGATGTCAAAATTTGAGGCACTTAAAGATTGAATCTTGAAAAACTTTAGTAATATAAAATTTAGTGCTCGGATTCTAGTTTTCAAATATGTAATTTATTTCAATACCCACATAGTATAAATTGAATTTTAGTCTGCATGTTTAAAAACTACTTTTTCAAAATGCTTGTTTCAGGACCACACCTCACACGTGTACGACCACCCTTTTTTGAGGTAAATGAATGTATTTTTGTGAATCCTTTTGGGAAAAGGTACCTAACACATTGAAAATTGATGAGAATATTTTATCTTATTTTTTTATTGAATATTTTTTTATTAATTTTTAATTGACTATAAAGTACATTTTTAAAACCTCTTATGTACGACCACCATAATTTGATGATAAATTCACTTTTTTCTAAAAAAAAAATTATAATTTGAAGGAAATTATATGAAGATTGATGTCATATAACTCATTTTTCAAAAAATGTAAAATTAAAAAAGTTATTAAAGTTTTAGTTAACCTTACTATTTCAAGTTTAGGTACCACGTTGGTTTAATAAATATTGTAAAAATATTAAAATTTATCATATCACTATAAAATTTATATTTTTATAATCTGCACAATAAGAGCTAAAATGGGTTTTCATTTTATCAAAAAATTTATTCGGGAAGGTGTCGAAAAAATTATGGCAAGAAAAAAAATTTATACTAAAATGCCTTAGCCATATTTTTGTAGGGCCAAGCATAGGCTTGGTCACACCAAGCTTGTCCCGAACCAAAAACCAAGCCAGCGAGTACAGTTTTCGCTCATAGTTTTACAAAATGGGCGCCTATTTTTTAAAACTCAAAAAATGGGCGCCCGTTTTGTGAAATTACAAAACAGGTGCCTGTTTCATTTAAATATCGAGCATCCATTTCATTTAAATAATGTGTCTATTTCATAAAGAGTCATTGCAACCAAAAAATAGGACTGTGGACCTGATCTCAATGATTGACAAATTTTTAATCATTTTTTTTTATGATTCGTACTAGGCAAATAGAATATTTGGATCAACATTCTCTTCCTTTGTCTTGTTTTGGATCTAACATTGAAAAAGAATCATTTGAACTCGAATCTTGGTACAAAAATGGGATCAAACCAATGTAGAAAGAGGCTAAGGAAGGTTTTGATAGATGATGAGGTTGCAACAAATAGAGAGAAGGAGGCAAAACGACAACGGGAAAGAAAAGAAAGACTTCATTTACTGAATAATGTTGGAGCATCGAGTTCAATAATTGTTTCAGAAGAGGAGGACAATGAAGACACCATAATAGATGCAGAGGTTGAAGAAAAAAATTTAGGTGCATCTTCTAATCCAGTATTGGATACAAGTATGTCTTCACATCCAAATGTGACTTATTTTGATAAAGAAGTTGATGAATTGCTAGAAGCAAGTTAAAATCTAAATGATTTAAATTATAGTCCTAAAAATATATTAACAAATTTAATTGCACATCAAATTCCACAAATTAGTAATGTTAATCATAGTGATAAAGGAATTGAAATTCAAACCCTAAATAAAACTAAAAATCAAACACCAATTCAAATTGAAATCAACAATGTGGATGTAGACATAGAAACATCGATTGAGAAAGAAACTTCTTTGAATGATAATGAAATAAATGAATAATTTCAAATAAAAAATGATGTGCTAGACAATCTATGTGGTTTGGTTTCATGGAGACAAATTAGGACACACGCGAGCAGATTGTTTAGACAATTTTTTATAATAAGAGATTTGGATTTCAATGTCAATTAATGTTACAATTAATTAAAATGTCTAAAATGAAAATAGTGATGAAGAGGTTAGGCATTTATGCGAAATTCAAGAAGAAGGACGAGTCTCTAAAATAAGTTATATCAACTGTTGCTAGTGCCTTTGACACAATTGGAAAGAAAAGTCATTCTAAAGATAGTAATGCGACACGACGAGCAATAACAATAGCTTTAGTAAATAAAACTACTACTAATAAAAGAATGATTTGAAACATAAGTGGATATCTTAATGTTCATTGTAAAACTTTAACAAGAGTTGTAAAAAGAAGAGTTAACTTTGAAAGTGATCCTGCAAACCATTTATGGACCTTCAATGGCAGACTCCCAACATCTAACATGAAACTTACCAGTGAAGTTAAAACTTTGATTGAAAATTTTTGGCATGATAATACAAGAATATCCCCTAATGCCAGAGATGTTCTTAAATTAAGAGTCGGTTCAAAAGTTCATGATCCACATCCAAAACAGCTTTTAGATATGACTCAAACAGAATTGTATAACAAATTTGTGGATGATAAGGTGTTAACTATTAGTATTAGTCAAAGATCTTTTGAAAAATGTAAACCATGGTATGTAAGGATTAACAAAGAAAGAATCACTTGTTGTTGCAAAACTCATGTTCAATTTCGTTATCATTATGATATTTTTTTATCTGTACATTCTACTATGCATACTAATGAAATGTTGCAGGAATGTGGTATAAATATACCACCTCAAACTATAAAGGAGTTTATATCAAATTTATTTTGTAACCCACCTAATGAGCAATTTTATCTTTTGAATGCATGTGTTTTTGGTGTATGTGATGTATGTGGCAATCTTACATTATTAAATGAATGTTTGCATGAAAATATTTCATTTGATTTTGGACAACAATTAGTTGATGTACAAAGATTTAAAACTGTTGAGTATCCATTGAAGGATGGAAGAGTTGGAAAATGGTGCAACCTAATAATTGAAAAACTCAGTGTTAATGCTTTTATGAATGAATTCAAGAGTAAGGTCATACCTAAATATGTGAAACACTCTCAAAATTCTAGATGGCTTGATGGACAATTTCACATATACAAAAATACATTTCCAATTGGTAGTATACTTTCAGTTGTTGACTTTGCAGAGAACTACATGCTTGCACCACAAGATGAGATCCAACCACAATATTATAATTCAATGCAAGTAACTTTTTTTGTTCATATTATCTATAGGCATGCACCTGATAGTACAGAAGAGGATCAAAAAATATTGAGAGAGTGCCATTTCTATATGAGTGATAATAAGTTACACTCATCAGAGTTTGTCCAGTATTTCTTTAAGACCTTTTATGAAAATTTAAGGGAGAGAGAAATTCATAAAACACAACATCTAATATGGTCAGATAATTGCACAGGGCAATTCAAGAATGCTAGAATATTTTATTGGTTGAGTAGGACACATAAGAAAATAAATATCCAACATATCTAGAGTTTTTTTGAGACTGGACATGGGAAGGGAGAACATGATGGTGTCAGTGCATGTGTTAAGAGAGCCCTTTGTAGAGAGAAACTCAAATTTGAAGAAAAATCAAAATTTAAAGATGCACGTGCAATTGTTAAATGGTATAAAATAAGTTTGTCTATAGGATCAAGTCACAACTCTACAATCAGACATTTTTTTCTGGCTAGTTGAAGAGAATAATATCCTTTCAAGATATGATTGTAATACATTCAGCGGATCGACTAAATGGCATTCATTTAGAAGTTCTAATTCTAACACTTGGACTATATGGACTAGGGTGCTTGCATGTTTTTGTCAATTTTGTATTGCAGGTGAATGGGAAGAATGCGAGAATACAAAATGGGTTGAAGAATGGAAACAAAAATCCTTAACACCTAGTGAGACACAAGATGAAGATGATACAATAAATGAAGTCATGGATCATGCCTTTGCATCAAAAGATTATGATTATGTTTTAGACCTCATACAACCTGGTAATTTAATTCAATTTATTGTAAAACTTTAATATAATTATTAGTTACATGTGTATGTCATATAATTTATGATTATATTTGAATTATAAACCTTTAAACAAGTTTTATTTGTGCATGTACTTAATTTTTTTTTTGCAAGACATATGTATGTTGTTGTTGCACCTGAGGATAATGAAGATCAGACAGAGTATTGGTTAGCTCAATGTGTAGAACCTAAGAAAAAGTTTATATGTCATCAAGTAGATGATGATGATTTTAAGTATCGAATTGGGTCTGTTGTGGTAGTCGGTACATGGCTACATAAATACCTAACAAGAAGGAATGGTTTACCATCTTTTGAAGACTACCAATCAGAAAAGAAGATTATGCACTATTCCCATTTGGTAGTGGCAACAAATATCGAATTGGAAAGATACAAAGGGAGACCTGCTAATAAAATATTATGGACACTTTCAATGGAAGAGCATGAGGCAATCATAGACGCATTGCAAAAAAGAGAGGATGCTAATGGTACATTAATGGTACATTAGGTTGAATCAAATTTATACATGTAAGTTTTTGCTCAATTTGTCATATTTTTATATGTTTTTCTATATATAAATATATATGTCTTCTTTGAAGTGTCATAATTTATAATTTAGAGATATAGATTTGAAATAAATTAAAATTGACTTTAAATAAACTTGTATAAATTCTAACATTTCAACATTTATTTTTATGATGCAGGATGTCTGGAAGAACATAGAAATGAACTATTTATGCAATACAATGCACTTTTGTATTTGTCCAATTTTGGTTTTGTAATTTTAAGTTCATGAACTCACTTTTGTGAATGTATCCAATTTTGTTTTAAATATTTAAGTTAAATTCATAGTTGTATTCACCTAATTTTGTTCTAAATATTAAACTATGCATATTGGTCATATTATGTTCACTTAATAGATTATAATAGATTTATATGTACATCCATAAATTACTTGTAACATCAATATTGTTCTTGTCAATTACATGAATTAATCTAGATCTCATTGAACTAGATCTATAGATCATAGTTTTTAATAGTTAATTATCAAAGTCAATATTAAGTTTGTAACATCCATATTGTTCTTCTCAATTACATGTATTAATAGATCTCATTGTTAGATAGATGGTTTTTTTATAGTTAATCAAAGTGTTCATATTACTTGTAATGTATCTAGATATTGTTCATCTCAATTACACATGAATTAATAGATCGCATTGTTAGATAGATGGTTTTTTTAGGATATTGATAAATTTAATTACATAAGCTCATATATATCTACATTCAAACCACTATTTGAAAAAATCATGAAACGGGATTAAAAGTCCATGAATAAGATAAATAACATAACAAGTCCTAAAATAATTTACATGTATCATAATGTCCATCATATCAACTCACGATTAATACAATCACAAAACAAAGTCCTACTCTAAAAACAAGTTCAAGTACAATATATTATAACAAGTGGACTAGTATGTAATGCAAGTCCTACTCTAACAACAAGTAAAAATGATATGACAAGAAGTCATCATAACACAAGTCCAAATAGTCATCATAATCTAACTCTACTCATCTAGCTGATTTGTAGTCCTCTTCACTCCACGTGAAGAGGACTATTGAATAGTCTCACAATAGGTATTAATAATCATGCCATTGTCTCTCTTAGGACTGATATACTCATACTAAGGATTAATTTCCCCACCATGAAATGCATTTAGATTGTCAACCCAGGGATGTAGACTTGAAATGGGACAACACCGTTTGTGCACTAAGTTCCTCTAAGAGCCATACTACATATGCTGCAGGAAGATAAAATGCGTGAAAGGAACCTATGCTATTGCTACAAGAAAGTAATTACACTTGGGTACTTAATGAAATTACTACAGAAAGCTTGTGAAATGAATCTAGCCTGTCTAACAACTCAAAACATTCACTATGTCTATCTTCTCCAGGTGCTACAGGAACATCCACAGTAGTAATGTTGCAGGAGTAAAACAACAACTCTACTTGAAAGAAAGGAAAATGCAGAAAGCAAATCTATTCTAACTTAATCTAATCCACCTCTCAAGAGGGCCCCCTTGGTTGGCTTTTGCTAACTACTAACACAAAAAATAATCCAAAATCACTCTTCCATTAAATTCTTCTTAACTGGTTACATAACAATTGAACAACTCATGAAGAATAGAAAAGAGCAACTTCTGCTATATTGAATACCTCATTCTATATTTTCTCATTTTTTTCTAACTAAGTCGATCAAATCCCTTTATAAAGAGGATTGATGCTTATTGAAAATATAACAGAAAAGTCTGAGTAAACCTCACCAAATAAGGAGGTGGTAAAACAGCCACAACATATTACAAAAACTGTAGATAACATAATAACAATTCTGAGGAAATATAGAAAAAAATATTTCCTATATTCTCTGGAATAGCAGATCCTTTCTAGGTGTGGCACATCCTTCGAAATCATGTTGGGTTCTTTCGCCATGACTTATCTTCTAACACTCCTTTAATGCAGTTGCACCACTCTTCGTACTGCTCCTTGTTTACCTGAAAGGTTAGTAGCATTTGGTGTACATATATATACTCAAGTCAACATTTCAACTCTTACTCAAATGTTAAAACACAACTTAAAATAACTATATGAAGTACTGCATTATATTTATAATAGTCAGCAAAACATGTCATTCAAGCTACCCATAGGCTTTGTGGCACTAGTTTTTCTTAGCGTAAGTTCACATAGGTACAAGTCATAAATGTTTTAGAAATGTCTAATTAGAGCATAAAGAGTCTCAACAAAGTATGAAGATTATAACAAAATTAAGGCAATAATTTGTCTCATCATCTGCCCCCTACTGAACATAATGCTTGTCCTCAAGCATTGCATTTCGTGGCTATAGACTTGAAGTCACTAACAGTTGTCTTCCCTTTCTTTCCACTCCTGAAAGTGTAGTAAAATCCTCTTGTTCTTTCCGGTAATCTCCTCGGTGCTCCTCCTGCAAGTGATCCAACCTAGTAGTATTGATGTCATATAGGGGCCATAGGAGTGTAGGCAGTTGGAAAGACAAAGGCATCCATAGTTCCCTTCTGACCTATCTCCCCAGCTGCATATATCTAGTGGCTCTTTTGGTTGCTGCCTCAAAGTTGATTGGGTTGTGTGGCTCTGTCTTCTTGAAAGCCTTTGGTAATATGTTCCACCGGCTCCTTACCCCTGCAAGACCTCTCTAGAATGAAAAGTATGGCAGTCCCTAGTATTTTCTATAGACCTTGTCTCTTAATGCAAAGACTTTCTCCATGATTTCTGGCTTTTGTCTTCCATAGGTCAAATTTAGCCAATCCCTCAAAAGGACATCAGGCTCATGTGACTCAGCCCTTAATGGTAAGGGTTCAGATTTTTCTAGATCCCTGTAGATATCTAGCTGCCTGTTATAGTTTGCTTCATTATGCATCCATGGCATTAGAGCCCTTAAGTGAATATCCCCTATATAGAGCAAAGGATACCACTCTATTTCATGTGGGATGACAAAGTTATGCAAATATAGCTCACATAATAAATTTTGTTTCCATGAGGGAAGAGTTTGAAAAATTACTTTTAATCATGACCTCAAAGGATAGTGTTGATGGCTTCATCTAGCTTAATCCCATAGCCATGCCAAGACTCATGGTGGTGTCGACCTGAACAACATATATAAAGCATGAATCAAACTTATTGTACATATACATAAATTATAAAGTATATATAACTTGACTATAAATTTATTGAATAAAAATATGTACATTACCTGTGTGTGACACGTAGCTAATGTCACCAATGAGTCAGGACGTAAATGTGATTGTGCAACATGAGACAATCCAAAATCCTACAATTGCAAAAAAATAAGTGTGAATCAAAGTTGTACATAAATTAGTAAGATATAAACACTTGAAATTAATAAATGAAAAATAGAGAGAGAGAGAGAGAGAGAGAGAGAGAGAGAGAGAGAGAGAGAAGTTATTTACATTTTACATGTTACAAAAACAATCAAGACAAATGTTTAAATTTTTTTTTTAAGAATGTACACCTACTTGGTTGAAAAAAGATTCCAAGGTTTTTGATGTTTTTAAAACTCTATGTTTCGAAAGGTTTTGATTCAAGGAACATGTTTTAACATTTGAGAGAGAGAGAGAGAGAGGGAGAGAGAGAATCATAAATATTAATTAAAAATTAACATATAAGTTATTTACATTTTACAGGTTACAAAAACAATCAAGACAAATGTTT
Source organism: Chamaecyparis obtusa (assembly GCA_027943335.1). Taxonomy (NCBI): domain Eukaryota; kingdom Viridiplantae; phylum Streptophyta; class Pinopsida; order Cupressales; family Cupressaceae; genus Chamaecyparis; species Chamaecyparis obtusa. The sequence continues at coordinate 86,270 of BSBK01006648.1, read as the reverse complement.
AAATGTTTTCTTTTTAAGAATGTACACCTACTTGGTTGAAAAAAGATTACAAGGTTTTTGATGTTTATAAAACTCTATGTTTCGAAAGGTTTTGATTCAAGGAACATGTTTTAACATTTTTTAGAGAGAGAGAAGGGGAGGGGGGGGGGAGACAATCAAGACAATCATAAATAAATTAAAAATTAACATATAAGTTATTTACATTTTACAGGTTACAAAAACAATCAAGGCAAATGTTTAAATGTTTTTTTTAAAGAATGTACACCTACTTGGTTGAAAAAAGATTACAAGGTTTTTTATGTTTATAAAACTCTATGTTTCGAAAGGTTTTGATTCAAGGAACATGTTTTAACATTTTTAGAGAGAGAGAGAGTTTTGTTTACGTAAATATTTTTTTTCTACCTATGGTTTGTTACTTTATTTACACATGTCTAAATTTATGTTTTGGTTTTCTACTTAGGGTTTCATAATTTAATTTTGTATAGGTTTACATTTTTATTTTACTACCTAGGGTTAAATTAAAAGTTCTCACAATTTTCTACTTTTGTATGCTAATTTACAAAGTAAATTAAAATAAAAAAGAACTACTTGAAACATAAAATATAATCAAATTTATACAATAATTTTGAAAACAACATTAAACTACATTTTTTAATTAAAACTAAATTGAAACTACAATTTTTAATGACAAAAATAAAAATAAAAATAATAAAAAATAATAGTACGTACCTGGAACATGAAAAAAATGATAGAGGGGGTCGGTAGGAGAAGCTGAAATGGGCACCCGAGCTCTGCTAACTGTGATCCTAATCTCGACAGTGAAAATGACAAATAAATCAGGAAAAAAAATAGATTTTAAAAACAGGTGCCTGATTTGTAAAAATCGGATGCCCATTTTGTAGAAATCGTGCGCCGATTTTGCTTTGGGTGCCCGATCCTAAACGGGCGCCCGATTTTTGAATATGGATCGGGCTCCCAAACCTAAACAGGGGCCTGATTTCTAAAAATCGAGCACCCATTTTTTATTGCAATTTTTTTCCAAAGCGGACTTCCGCGAAATTGGTACCCAACTTTCAACATTCACCCTGATAAGCTGGCATAAAGTGTGACACACCTTTGTATTTTTACCCTCTTATCTATTTATTTAGCATCTACTCGTAGCAAATTTAGATCAACCAATAGACTATCTGGAATATCCTTTTTGAAATCATCTAGATTTCCATATAATCTTACATAGTACTAAACAAAAGATTGAGTTGTGTTTTATTTTCCTTTAGATGTGGTAGATTTGTACAAATCACTAGCCTCTTTAATGTTTCCATCAAAAAACATTTCAAATAAAGTATCTACATCATAAGGGTCGCAGGTTACCTTTTTGGACTTCTTCTCTTAGACCTTGATTTGGAACATATCTAAGTCTAGTTCTCCTTTGAAGTCTACGAGTACATGATTAGTCTTAGTGGTCTTTGCTTCTTTCACCTTTTTTTTGGGAGTGGACACAAGAAGACCTTTTTCCCTCTTACCAGATAGACTTTCCTTTTCAACCAGAGGTTCAACTGCCTTTGTTGAGGTACTAGATGAGCTATAGCTATAGCTATAAGTGCAAAAAAATAGCAATTCACAAGAATAAACACCTCTTTCTAATTCACAAACCCTAGGACGCAAGTCAACTTCTTTCTTCACCTTAAGCTCCTTGAAATCCTTTTTCACTTGAATAATCAAAAAGATTTATTTTCCTTTTATGTCAATTTCACAATAAATGCACCTTTTTACATTAAATGCATCATAAATACTTTTTGTGATTCTTTTTTCATTAAATGGATGTGACTTTACTAGATGTTCACAAATTTATTGTTCATAGTTCTTAATTATCACACTCAATGATCATGTAGATCTATCATGCTTGAAATATCTTTACTCTTGAAAAGGAGAAGAGGCAATCTTTGATCTTTTCTCCCCCCAGGGAAATAGCTAGAAAATAGCTAGTTACCATAATAGATGTTTACACAAAATCCAAATCCATTGTGTTCTTTACTTCTCAAAATATTCTTTATTTTGGCCTTAACATCTTCCATGTTGATCTTCTTTACTGGTTTGGTCAACTTTGCAGAATCTTGCAATGTATCCAACTTTATTGCAATTATAGAACTTGTTGGTTCTCTTCTCTTATCTTGACCTGCATTCATTAGCCTTATGTCCATATGCATAACATGTATAATAATAACCATTAAAATAATTATTTTTGTTTGGTTTCCTACATTGATTAATTTTGTAACCGTAAGTATCACAATTGTAACATCTACTAGAATAAGATCTATCTTTCCAATTCATACTATTCCTTCAATTTAATGCTTTATGACCAAACTTATTAGAGTGAAAGCAATGACCATTAAAGGAGAATGGTTTCTTACTTACCTATTTCTTTTCCAGAGACTTACCTTTATTTTCTTTTCCAAATTTATTTTTAGCTTCTTTTTCCTAATCTGGTTCTTTCTTTTCTTTAGATTTTACATTGTAAGCATTATCCAATCTCATAACCTATGCCTTTCTTGTTTATCAGTGATCTTTGAGTTGTTAATATTTCATTGAGCCTTTCCAAGCTTGTTTTGAATTATCTTCTTTCTTCTTTGATTCTTCTAGATCTTATTTTAGAGATAAAACTTCTTCTTCCAACTTTTTTCATTTATTAGGTTTCTCTCGATTATATTATTCAGATGTTCCTTGGTCTTTTCATCTTCTTCTCTCTTATATTTCAAATCAAGGATAGTATCAATAGCTAACTTGAGTTCATTACTAACCTCTTTGTGCCCTAGCTAAAGAATATTCAAATATGATCTTTTAATTTTTGGATGCAATCATTAGCCATTTGAAGATTTTATGATAGTTCCTTATTTCCATCTTCAATAGTTTCAATATCTTCAAATATAGATATGAGCTCTATCTGATCCATGGTAGATCTGGGCATTATACATTCAACCTTCTAGATATCCTTTGAGTTTTTAGACTCTTCTAAAGGATCTAGCTCTCATACCAATTGTTGAACATCTAGAATATTGAGAGGTGAGGGGTGAATCAAAGATTAGATGGTTTTTTAATGCATGTTATTCAATTCTTAAAAGATTATTTAAAAACTTGTACAAAATGTTATATCAAAGAAATATTTCATATGATGTAGCACATATATACATACAATGAAAAGTAGATGGTTCAAATTGTTTGAATTGTTTTGCAACGTTCTCATACGATTACAACTATTGATTCTAAACATTACCTCATCCTTCTCAAATAAGTAACACCTTTGATGTAATAAAGAAAGACAATATAAATTAGAAGAAAAACCTAAATAAAGATACTAAACTACTATAAGAGAGAAATAAGATTTATAAAAATAAAATTTTAATAGGAAAGAATTAAAGATCAATTCTTAGTAAATAAAAAATTTATATATTAGATATATTATAGAATTATTGTACATTAAGATGGTCTATATATCAAATTTTAAAAAAAATTAATATAAGTGAAATAAACTATTATAATAGTCACATAGTTAAACAATCTAAAGAAATAGTTATATTATAAAAAAATGTTTGATTTATATCAATATTATAGAATCACCTTTTGAAGTACTAGCACACTTAGAATTAACCACCTTTAAAGGCTCGTCGTTAACTATTTTTGAGACCCCCGAGTTGGGTATAAGAAGTTCCTCCATCCAAAATAAATATGTTGAAATCACTTCCAAAGGAGGAGACATATTATAAATCTCCATATTCACCAAATTAGTTCAGATAGGAGTGGACTTAGGCACCCACTCATCATAAAGGGGGCACAATAGAGGTCGGGATTTCTGAATCCTCATCATACAAAAGCACTTCAAGATGGGCCAAGGCCAATGTTATGGCAACACCCAAGGATAGCACCATCTTATGGGTCATTTTTCATTTCTCCTTCCACACTTTCTTTGTGGGTTGAGAACTAGAGGACAATTTCTTGCCCAATGCATTACTCATTTGAATGTAAAAGACAAGAACAAGGTAGAGATTTAAACTCAACCTTATGGATCCAAACACTCATCTTAGAATTGATCTTAAGGGAGGAGGTAAGATTAGCAAAATAATCCACATTAACACAAATATGATAAAATAAAAACCTCTTATGGGAAGAGATCATTTAATCAATAGTATGAATCTACCCAAAGAATTCACTATTACCTTAGAAATTTCTTCGTCCTAGAATTTCGTAGAAAGGCAAAGTAACCTGAATCAAACCAAAGCCACACCAAAAAAAAATCTGATAGTTTAAGACCATGATCTCATTTCTTTAGACGTAAATTTTTCTAAGCGAAGGACTCCCACAAAGAATCAACCATAAATCCTCCTCACGGGAAAAGTAGAAGGAAAATAAGTCCCTTACCATACCAAAAACATCAACTTGGCCCTTTATTTTCTAGTTTTCTTAGAAAAGAGTAGACCAAATCAATATTTGGGTGGGGAGAAAAGAACTTACCCACAAGGTACATCTTCCTTAAGGAAACACTATTGTCAATTAAAATTCTTGTGATGGAGATAGAGAACTCACCAACCAACAAGTTTGAAATATTTTGAACTAGGGGGAAAGAGCTCTTATTTTTTGGTTTGACACCAAACAAAGCCAACTATTTTTTGTATCCACTTCAATAACCCTATTTGAAATTATGAAACCAAGGAGTTTTCCACTATCTACACCAAAAGCACATTTTCTGAGGATTCAAGTGCATGTTGTATTTAAAAGTTCATTCAAATATTTTCAAAAGAACAATAACATGATCCTTGCGAGTAATGGGCTTGGTAATAATATCATAAACATAATCTTCTATAATCTTATGGATATAATTGTGAAAGATGAGTGTTATAGCACGTTGATAGGTAGCACTTGTGTTTTTCAATCTAAAGGGTGTGACAACCCAAAAATAGGTTCCCCAAGGAGTGATAAAGGAAGTTTTATATTGATCTTGAGGGGGAATTAAGATTTGATTATAGCCAAATAAAGGATAAAAAATCATGTATTGTCATGGAATCTACAATCATATTAATGTTTGAAAGTAGGAAATCATCTTTCAAAGAAGCCTTATTTAAGTCTCAAAAATTCGTGCACATTCAAATTTTATTCTCACCCTTGGATACAACTACAACATTTGAGATCCAAGGAGGATATTCGATAGGATGAATGAAGCCAACATCAAGGAGCTTTTCAATTTTAATTTTCACAAAAAAAACAATATTTAGATTTGAATCTTGTGAATTTTCTACTTTATTGATTTTGCATTAGGAAGAAGGATGATTTTATACATAACAATTTTAGGATAAATACCAAACATATCTGAATAAGCCCTAGAAAAGACAACAATAAATTCAAGAAGAAGAGAAGTAAGCTCTTTTTGTTCATTCTCATCCAAATATTTTTCAATCTTGATCACTTTTTCTACATTATAAGGATCCATTTGCACATCAATGGTGTCAGTTATCAAAATATTTCTTTGTTGAGGGACAACCATAGGAAAAGTAAATACATTTACATGTTCTCAGAATTATCCTCTTTTCTAAAGTATCTTCAGCATTTAAATAATAAGGAAAACCCTAATTGTGATGATAGTGAGGGAGATCATCATATGCACCCAATAATTTAGCTAAAGCATCATCATTACTAAAAGTATCAAAAGAAGGCTTTTGATCAAAATCAATAAGGTGAACATTCACAAGTTTCAAAGGTGCTAAAGATATATGGTATTGAAATTGAGAGAAACTTGTTGTGGATGCTTATAAGGATTAAATCCTAATGTAAAATAATGTTCATGCCCCTCATTTCCTAAGGGCACTTGAATTCCTTGTTCATGTTTTCTACATTCGTTCCCATTGAATTTGTGCTTCACTAATAAATGATAACCAGGACCATAACAAGAATCCATATCAGAAAGGGTCAATGGATCCTCATAAGTCACTATGTCATAACAATCAAGCTTAGTAGTTCTAAGGATTCATTAGTATTAGAAGAAGCAACAAATTGTTACTAAGCTTAGTAGAAAGAGAAGTTGTTATCTTGGATTCTTGGTTAGATTTAGATTGTTTAGGTTCTAATGTTGGGACTTTGTATTCTCCAACATAATTTGGTGTGAAATCCAAGGATCCCCAATCATCATCCAAAAGGACACTAGTAGGAGAAGGATCATCCTTAGGTTCCAAAGCTAAATTTTTTTTAACTTCAATAGACACAACTTTAGTATTTGTTTCAATGTGCAAACAACTATTTAGTATATCATTTGCAACAAGTGTGTACATCAAGTTGTTGTATATAAACTTGACTTTATGATGGAGCATTGAAGGTGAAACATGCATAGCATGTAACCAAGGTCATCCCAAAAGAAGATTATAGTTAAGGAGACGAAGAATCACATGAATTGGAGTAGATAAGAAAACCATACCCACCTTAACTGGAAAATTGATAATACCTAATGTTTTCTTAGCAACATTATCAAAGCCGCAAATAGGAATAGAATTAGGTTTAATATTTGAATCATCAACTTTGATTTCATGCAACATGTCGATGCTATAACATTTAATTAGGAATCATTATCAAATAAGGTCCTACAAATGAGATTATCATTGATAAGGAAAGCTGCCATAAGGGCATCATGTTGATCTTGAACTTCTTTAGAAGATAAATCATCTTAAATAAATACAATTTGAGTCAAGGTATTAGTAGCATGCATACATTCCAAAAAGGAATTAATGTTGTACTATGTAGGTGGTGGAGATGGAAGAGTGGTTAAAGTATTTTTCAAGGCTTCATGATATGTAGGAGAAGTTTGAAGAAGTTGCCAAAGAGAAATCTTGGCAGGGGTAACACATCATTGTTCTACTAAATCATACTCCTTTCCAATATTGGTAAGTAAGCATGGTGCTAGAGGAAGAACTGGTTGACAAGGTGGAAGAGAAGTAGGAACAACCAAATTAGTAGGTTGAGGATTATTTATTGTGCGATAAGTATATTTCCACCACATGATAATATTTAATAAGCTCCAAAGGACACTTTGATTTTCCTTTTATAGTTATGATTGGTTTATTCAGAGTTTGAAATTAGCTTGGTTGATTATATTCTTTAACTATAATCACATGTGTGTTGAAAGTTTAAGGAGAACTTTGTTGATTATATCCCTTAACAATAATCACATGATTGTTAGGGGTTTGGGAAAAATTTGATTGAGTACATCCCTTAATAGTAATCATAGATTTATTAATTATTGTGGAATTATCCTAAGCCAGATGAATAACTTTTGCTTTCTCAATTTATTACAAATATAGTTGCTCAAAGGAGGAAAACAAAGAACCTTTTGGAAAAAAGATCTATTAGGGAGATATAGAGGAAGATTGAGAAGAGATGAAATCATCAAGGGCTTCATCTAACATAGAAAAATCTTCACCACTATATGACTCATTAAGGGCCTCAATATTGTAGCAACTAAATGAATCGTCAAAGGCTATAAACTCTTGAATAAAGAAATCAGACATGTTCTAAACAATCTATGAATATAATTTATTTGTGTATTTTCTTAAAATATGAATGCAATGCAACTAAATAAAGGAGAAAAGGAAAAGACATTTATGATTTTTTTTGTTCTTTTTATGATTTTAAGATGCACACAAATACTAGATCTAACTAACCACATAAAAGTACATCCTAGATATGTAGACTAAAACAATACATAAAAAGTAGATCTAAACACCAAATTGTAATATTTTTGTACTTTTTAGATTTTAAAAAACAAACACATGCAAGATCTAACTATCCAAAATAAAAGGTATAATGCACGAAAGGGACACATTCACCAAAATGTACAATAGAAAATGAGATGCAATGTTATAAGGGTACCACATCCCAAATCCTGGCATACATTGGAATACAAAATCCCCTACAAAGTGAATCTAATTAGCACAACTAATAGAGCAAGGGTGCCAATATAGGATCTACACATTGTAGGGTTTTGATTCCTAATAGAAATGACAAGGAAATGAAATGTAAATAACATATCAGATCTATGAAAGTGAGAGAAAAGAGAAAGAGGTAAGAACAAGTGCTCCTGGGAATAGAATGGACTAAATGACACTTTGGATTTGAATTTTCTAACCGTCGAAGCCTCAAAACCTCTTGTAACTCTAGATCTAGAAAACTGGGACCTAAAATTGCCTACACTTGAAATTTATCTGAAAATTGGGAGGGACATATCAGATAGGTGACTTGTTCCCAGAAAGTCAACTTGTCCCTATAAATAAGGTCCTACCTTGATTTTTCACAAGTTTAGAGAGATTAAGGACCCATATTTGAATTAGGTATGCATTAAGTGCAATTATGAATTCCTACAACACAATCTATAATTTAAATATATTAAGACAGGTGCTAAACAATCATTAAATTTTAGAGCACATAGGTGCTTACAATTTAGGATGATATAAGCTATAACAAAATTATAATAATATTACATCGTGTCAAAGTGCACATACCATAATAAAATTTCAAAAAAGTTACAACTAATATGGCATTCCAATGATGTAAAATATGCAACAATTCCAATAAACATTAGTAAAGATCATAGAAAAAGTTGTTATACAATTTAACTATCAACTATAATTCTATTACATAACCTTAAGTGTCAACCCTCTACATTTTGTGCACTATAGATGATTATGTTTGCCTCAAAGATCCTTTGAGAGTTAACTGGTCTATATATCTTCTTCTCTTATATTTTAGAAATGGATATTTTTCTAAGACCTTTTGGCATTGTAATATGCTTCAAAGGTTCTTTGAGAATTAACTAGTCTATATGTCCCCATATTTTAGAGTCAATATTGAAAGTCACATTTTATTATGATTTTAACTAGATGTGAGATCAAGGATATGAGCTTTTAAGATATGTTCTTTCTAGTTGAATCAGGAAACTTGATCTCATCTATATGGTGGCTACCTACTAAAGCTCTGTTGAAGTCATTTGAGTGTCTCATCTCTTCTAGATGGGTCCATTCCGAGCAAGTGGGTCTGATAAGGCAATCCTCCTACCACCTAAAAAATGCTTCATGAGAAAAAGTAAAAGAGTTTGTGGTATTTTTAGTAGCACATACTTGTTAGAATAAAATCAACTCGAGGACTATCAAGGGCATATCTATGACCTATTTTTGAATGAATTTGAGTATGGAAATAGAATGGTATCTCTAGTACCATTAAGAATGAGAATTATGGGCACAACTCCAGTATCCTATAGAATATCTATATTTCACATGCATATCCAAGATACTAGGCAACCATGATCAATACTAGTTCTAGAAATGGAATGTGTCAGGCACAATAAGGTCCTTCTACAGATTGCTAATATTAAAGAGCTTAGATTTTTTGCCAAAAAACTAAATTCTTTTAAGCCAATGGAAGATGCCATTTTTGAAGCCTTGGGTTCCCTACATGAGACTTTAGATCCAAACAATGGCATTATTATAGATGTGACATAGGTGTGAAGAATTTAACTACAAGAATCCAAGGCTACTTCTTTGGTCCAACAAGAAGTGTCTAGTAATAAGAGGTGTAGAGATTTAAGAGAAGAGCTCATCCATATGCCAATACTATGAATGATACTTCCAAGGCAGGTTTGCAAGCATTTAGGTTAAATGATAAGTCAAATATTATATTGGATGCCCAAAGACTTATTAGCAAGCATTAGATAATGGAAAGTGTGCAAAATAAGGCAGATGAACTTCTAAAGAAAGTGGTAGGTTTCAAGGCTCAATTCACTAATCTATTTAAGAAAGGTTTTTCATCATTTTGGCAAACTATAATTAATGTTTATAACATTGGCTCATTAACTTTTCATTATTCAAAAATCAAGTTGTTTACCAATACTTTTATTGCCACTATAAGAAGTTGACTTAATTATAGAACTTTTAAAAAGGAGCTAAAAAGGGACAAAAAGACACACTCTTGTTTCACTTTGATGGGTCCAAAATGAATCCCAATGATTTAAAGGAATCTACTTGTATCAAAACAATGTAGAAAATCAACAAAATTATATATTAAATAATATTATGGACAATAATACATACATATAGATTTATGTTTCTTATCCAAGATTAAATTTCACTTATATTTCCCCTTTTACTTTCCTATTAGGGTATCCATGGAACTTCCTTTGAATGTAAATTCTAGATAATATGAAAAGATGGAATATGAAAAATGTTTACCCCTCTCCAAATAGAGAAAAAAAAAATGGAACAAAATAATAGAAAATAAGGCCCAATTTGGTTAGTGGAATTGGAGCGGAATTGGGTGCGAAACTTCCTCTTTTTGGTCAAATCTGTTGTTTGGGACATTAACTTGTAATTCGGGTTTTGGGATCAAAATCTGATTTAGACCAAAAAATGGGCAGCACTATCTTCCCACCCAATAGGTGGAATTTGAAATCATATTCTGATTTTGAATTTTTGTGAACCCCAATTAATTATCTGGTCGGGTTCGTTTTTTGTGAAATCATCAATCGTTGTGCTCCAAAAATGTTCGATCACATGAAATGGTAAACTGGCCCTTCTGGGAACCGGATCTGTCATCGGGTCTCAATGTCGATCTCAAAATGGATCTGCCAATGGGCTATGGATATGTAGCTAAATCTATCACTGGTTTTTGAATGGATCTAACCGCTTCTGCTAGCTCTCAAATGGGTCCTCGCATTCTGCAACGCATAAGGAGTGGGGCTAACATATCAAAACCTGACATACAACTACGAAAAAGTGGTGTTATTTTTTTCGCAGCGTGGGTAGGGGAAGATCACGGAGAAGTTCTGGTAAGCCTGGCATTATGCGGAACAATGAAATCTCTAGTCCAAACAACATCGGATTTAATGCACAATTTCAAGACTGGGCATTTGATGTTTTCTTCACCAAGATCGATGTTTGTGAGCCAATTAATTGGAAATTACTCAATGGGCTACATAATAGCGTCACTTACATTTTGGCTATTTTTTAGGGCCTTTGATGTGGGAAACCCTGCTACGCAATACAAAGCGACGTTTGCTATCATTTACAGAAACATGGCCATTTTGGGTGTTGAAAGATTTTCAGCTCTTTCCAAGAATTTCTCAGTTCCAATTCTAATTTCGAAATTGGCAACCAAATGCAGAAGATGGATTGTCTCAGTCATTTTCCGAATCAACCAAAAAGTCCAAACTATATTTGGAATACACAAAACCAGAATTTCAAAACCTTATTTTGAGATAATCAGATTTTAAGTCAAATTCTAATTCCTCAACCAAACAGAGCTAATAAACGTCAGAAGTTTTGTGTGGAAGCGGAAGATAAAGTTTAAAACCAATTTCAGCCATTAGAATTCATCCCTTTGCATTCAACAAACATTCTACTTAACTGTTATTCCCTCTCTTCATCCATTGACATTAAGAGATTTAAACTTTAAAGAAATCTGGTTGATAGGGCATATGAAAATGATTGTCAGAGAAAATATCTATTTTCTACTGATTTTTGTGTTGGCAATCTTGAGCTGGTGGATCGCTGTGTCTTTACGAGCAGTACATGCATACCCAATTAATCCCAATAATGAACTATCCAAGATCTCCTCATTATTTGAACAAGATACCCACAGAATTGGTAGGAGAATACAAGAAGTTGAAAAAACTATCTTATTTAACGTCGAAGGCAATGTCTATCTAGATGGGTAAGGAAAAAACAATAAACTTTCAAAATTTTATTCATTCTTGACTCCAAAATTAAAGCTAATGAATATGCAAATTGAGTTGCAGTATTTACTACGTGATTTTATTTGCATGGCTTCAGTGTGATGCCACCTACCGAAGTTGTGCCAAGGTAAATAAAAATCAGGACCCATATGTTACTTGTGTACACAATTACAGAAATGATACAGGTTTTCTATGGTTAGTTTAACAAGTCTGGGATATTTGGATGATCATTGACATTGGAATGGTCATGATTTAATGTAGCAGTCCATAGTGGGTATAAATGTTTATATAGTCTGTGGTTTAAATGATTAGTTTTATTTTCTACAGACACTAAGATAGCTGATGCTAAGTATCAGTTCCACTACATACGAATCCGATGTAGTTATCATTCACCTCTAGCTTGAAATAATGATCACCATTTTTGGTTTCACTCTACAGTTACAGTTTGCATAGATTTAGTTTTAATTATTTGCATTTAAATAAGCATTTACATGTGATAGACTTTTACTTGAACTAGTCCTAGTTTGAAAGTCGCAGTTAGTTTTTTAAGACTTTTGCCTTTTATTTCTTAATTAACGCATGTTGTGCATGCTCTGAGCTATTTTTTTGTTTGGAATATATTTGAATGCCTATTTTTATATGATTGGAGTTACAAAGATTGTTTTATGTTCTTACTATCATATATTTCTGCAGTTCTGCTTGTTTGAATTCAATTAACTAGTTAAGGGTAAGGGCAGTTTCAGATTCTATAATTGGTATCAAAGTGGGATATTTTGTTTAGAATTCTATCATGTTGAATTATAATTATTTTTGAATTCTAAAATTTAATAGAAGTGATTATGAATTATGAATACATTTAGGATAGGAAATTTTTTTGGGGAAATTGTAGAAATAGGGTATGAAGAGCATATTGATTAGAATGAACTTATAGCTAATGATCCCAAGGCTAAGATGGAAGTTGAGAAGAAAAATGTTTAGGATTTGTTTTCCAAATTATCTTTTCAAAGTTTGTATCTTGACAACCTTGATTTGATCACAACCCTAGTAAGCATCTTATAAAGTCTTTCAAGCATCCTTAGTTGCCTTTGTGTCTACAACTCTAGGAAACAAGCTCTTATCAAGAGCCATTTGAATGTGAAACAAATCTTGTGCATGTTCCTTGCCAAATTACTTCTTATCCCTTTTGTCATTAGGTACAAGTGCATTTCAATTAGTAGGCTCTTCATACCCTATTTCTTCAATTTCCCAAAAGTCTTTTCGTATCTAAATGTCTTTATTTTAATATAATAGTATTCATAATCACTTCTATTGAGTTTTGAAATTGGCAAAGAATTAGAATTTGACATGATGAAATTCTAAACAAAATATCATTCTCTGATACCAATTGTAGAATTAAGAAACAAACACACAAAATTTATTTAGAAGCAGACAAATCTTTCTATTCAATCGTATCTTGATCATGTGATCAATGGTCAATCAATCTATGATTAAATACATTGTGATAAAAAAGGTGTTGGGAGCTTTAACATTGAGATGGAACAATGTTGCCATCATCATTAAAGAGAGATAAAAAAATGTCCACTCTTGAGTATGATCACATTGTTGGATCTCTCATATCACATGAGGAGAGATTGAGAGATTCCTCTACAAACCTCAATAAGAAGGCTTTCTCCTCTCAGATGAAAATCTCAAAGAATGAAGGTGGAAGCACCAGCTTTAAAAGTAGTATTGGCCAAAGAAGAGATCAAAATCAAAATTCTTTAAGAGGAAATAGAGAAAGAAGAGGTGGTCTAGGAGAAAGAGGTAGAGGTATATTTGATAAAAGGGACATCCAATGTTACCATTGTAATAGGTATGATCATTTTAACATCCAATATTACCATTGTAATAGGTATGACCAAACTAGGTCCTTGAAAGAAACACAAGCTATTGTATACACCTAAAATTGGTCAAGAAGCACTATTAATTAAATACAAGTTGTGATATTGCTATCACGATTCAACCGTGTAGATTTTTTAGTCAAACTCATTGACCCATGTTTCATTAGTAGTGATTCACAAGAATCCATATCTCATGAGAATGAAAGGAACACTTAGAACTCATTGCACATCTAGGTGATACAATGAGTGCTAAGTATTCCATTCATTATCATGAGAGATGAGTTCTTGTGAACCACTACTAATGAAACATGGGTCAATGAGTTTGACTCAAAAATCTACACAATTGAATCTTGATAGCAATATCATAATTTGACTTGCTATGGAAAATATCTCCTACTTATAAATACAAGCTATTTAATTAATTAACACCATAATTCTTCTAGTATGTGATTAGATTTAATAATTTAATTATATAGTTCATATCCCTATTAATTCTACTAGTTCATAAATCAAATCAATTTAAAAATATCTCATTCATAAATCAAATCAAATGAATTACATCTCATTCCCCTCCTTTCCACCTCATCCTCTCTTAACCAATTACAACTTGACCATGGTTAGTGACACCACACCCCTAAAGCCTTGGAAAACCCTATAAACAATCCTCAATTTGGAGGCAAAGAGATCCCAATTTCATTTGCATTAGAGTAATAGCATTTTTTAGTTCATTGTTTCATAGCATAGAATTCATGTTAGCTTTGCTTTACTTTGTGCATTTATTTTAGCTTAATTGTGCATCCATTTAGTCCAATTTATTAGCATAATCTTGTATCTTCATCTTGAATTTTGCATCTTAACTCTCATAATAGCTTGTATTTGGAACATTTTAGTTAAATATTATATTTCAAGTTTTCATCTAAATAGTCTAAATGATTTTGAGAGAAAATATGAAAGACTATTAGGTCCTTGAAATTAGAGGACAATGAGACGATCTTGAGAATCTTTTCTTGTGTTTTATTGCATTTCTATCAACTATATTTAGCTTCTCAATTAATGTTTCATTGGTATGCTTGAGTCATTATTCTTGTTTACATATATTGGCATCGAGTGTGGGGCCATGCCTCATTTTGATCAATTTGTGCTTGCGGGTTCTTATTGGAGGTCCCAACAGAAAAGAAGAATAACACATTTATGACAAATTTTAGCGCATAAGCAACAAATTTTACTGCACATGACCAAAGAACTATCACATTTAAAAAGAGAAATATCACATTTTCATTAAAGAACATCACATTTGATTTAAATATTCTCGCATTTGATCTCTATTTTATAGCATATATTTTGTGTCAATTTTGGTATATTTTCTATCATTTTGTTCGCAGGTTTTATTACAGGTCTCGAACGAACATAGAGTTTCACATTTATATAAAATTATATCACATTCAGAGCAAAGTTTACTGTATAGGAGTAGAGAAACGTTGCATTTACCACAAATAATTTTGCATACTCTGTCTATTTTTGCGTATTTTCTTTCTCTTCTATCGCATAATGTTTATATTTTGTCACATTTAGAAACTTTCTTAAAGCATATGAGCTAAATTTTATCATGTTTACTAAAAATTATTTTGCATATGCACTATGCTCTATCATATTCAATTAAACATAGAAATTTTTTATTTCCTAATGTCTAATCAACTTTTTTTCTTATTAGTGGGTATCCAATCGATTGTCAAAGGAAAAAATATAAAAAATACTAATGATTTTCTATAGGATCTAGCTGGAAATTTTCTTTATTTTATTGTATTTTTGCATAAATTAGACACATAGGATTAATTAACAAAGGATAATGAAGGTGTGTTTGATGTGCTTGGATACTAGGTGATTATGCTCTCCCCTTAATTGGGTGAATCATAAAACCAAACATATCACTTTTAGTTTCATTAGTGCATATCTTTAGTAGGCTTGCCTCCCAAGCATCATATAAGGACAAGTGAGAGGGAACAACCCAAAGTGGGATACAACTAGTGCCAAGCAATCCAACCCAATATAAAATAAAATGCAATCATGCTTGATGAAGTGATTAATAAAATTGTTTGGGTATAACACTCCTCTAGTACCTTTAAGGTGTGTCAAACCTTGGTTTTCAAGGTCTGGAGTCCTCTTAAGGGGGTTTATACATCAACTTTTTGAATGGAATCCTTGCTATGGAATCCTTGTTAATTAAAATCCTACCTTTTATCCATTGTGTATCAATTGTGGTGAACAAGGGTTACATCACCCTTGGAAGTTACTCACTATATGTACTCACTTGTTTGTGAGGTGTAAGGTTTTTGGATCTCATTACCGAAAATCATGAAATCCCCAAAAGAGATCCCCTACTCATCCACACATTGAAGGATTATTGAAGTGCATTATTTTCCCTTCTCTCCATAAGGGATTACCTCTTTTTAAGAGGGACACAACATACTAGGGTTAGGAGTATCAAGTTTGGAAATTCATTTCCATGTATGTGGGCCTACAAATGATACATTTAAGTCAATCTCCTTAGGTAGCTTTCTTGAATTTTTTCTTGTGCTAAACCCTTGAAAACTATTGGAACATACACTCAATGTTGTAGAAACATAGTAATCATATAAATGAAGCAATCTGAATTGGAACATCATTCTTTATTTAGCTTTATCATCCCAAAATACAAACTTTACATTGAAATCACTAAAATTGGAACATCAAGTTATCACTTGGTTCCTAACCTTAATCATAATTCAAAAAGGAAATCAAGCACATCAAAGGACATTTCTCACACCAAACCCAACCCAAAGCTAACCAAAAATCAACTTTCATGCCAATTCAAACTAACTCTTTGTGCTTTAAGCAACAACAAAACCAAAATCAGAAAGAAATCCAACAACCAAGAGAGGAATCCCAAAGAACACAAGAAAGAGAAACAATGGATGATACCAAAAATCTTTGGACTAGATTTCATACTAATAATGAGGATGAAGAGATAACTGATGAACATGTGAGAGAATACCAACAATATGCTAGATTTCACAAAAACATGGAGAGAGTCATAGATGCATATAAATAAAGATACTTTATAATGTTAGCTCAATTGGTAGTTAAGCTCCCTCGTGATTTTGATGTCACCCAACTAAAAGCAAACGAGGATGAAAATTATCGCATAGTTTCCCTCACAAAATAGGTCCAAATTTTGCAACAACAAATCCAAGACATGGAAAGAGGGACATCCACCAAAAATTATTCATTATATTCTATTTTCTCATTTTTATTTGATAGATATTTAAACATGATACATTTTCCACCGAATGTGACAATTACATGGTAGCAACTAATCCTCAAGATCACATTAGGGAGTTTTTCACCTTAAGTATGGAGTTCATCCATGAAAAAACTTACTTTATGAGGTTATTCCCTAGAAGCTTGGGAGGGAAATCCATGGAGTGGTTTTCCTAAGATGAAACCAGAACTCATCGTCTCTTCTAGACAGGGAAGCATCTTCTCCCACTCCCATCCTTAGCCTATACTAGCACTCAAGGCATGGGTGAGGAATTTATTATCTTATTAATTCATATATTATATTATCACTTATTAAGTAACTTACTAAGAATACCTAGGTAGCCACTTCTGGGCTTTGACGCCTCAAAAAAAAGCCGCTTCCCCTTTAACACCTAGATAACCTACCCTAGGCTCATAAGTCTCAAAAATGTCTCATAGATAAACGTGAATCATAAAAGTCAAGATCTGGTTCCATAATGCTACAAGAACATACATAACCAACTTCCATCACATAAACATCATAAAACTTTTAAATAGTAAACACTTAATCAAGAGATTCCATAAGGATGGGTTATAAAAAAAATTGAATGCCATACAAGTATTCAAGACAAACAAACATAATACAATTCCCTAACCCTACCTCTGGTAACAATCCTTAAAAGGATAACATAAAAGATTCACTCTTATCCCACAATCACAGAAGGAAAAACAATCATAAGAATTTAATAATAATAAACTAATTTATAAAACATCATTACATAAATTAATTTATTAAAATAATCGCTAACACAACTATAATCATATTCCTAAATTAAATTCTTCTTTATCCATGAAAAATCAATTTATAACAAAGAATTAAATAAATTAATTTCAAATCCATAATTATTAAACTCATATAATTACAAAAATATTGATAATGAATTAAAATAAAAGTTAATAATATTAACTAATAAATATTAATATTAATTTAATTAATATTAGCATTTATTATCAATAACTTTATTAAATTAAAATTAGTTTTAAAAATTTTATAAGATAAAATTTAATTAAACATAAAATTTTATAAAATATAACTTTTATTCAAAATAATATGTGAAAAGCATAAGTGTGTGTGGGGGCAAGTATTAAATCATTTGAAGAGCTGGTCAACAAGTTTGTAGCCCAATATTCTTATAACTTAGACCATGAGGTGACCATGCTTGACCTTTTTAACACAAAACAAAAGAATGGGGAACCATTCCTCATATTTCTACAAAGATGGAGATGCCTTTCTGCCAAATATCCAAGTAGCATTCCTGAGAAGGAAAAGATGGATATCTTTATAAACAATTTTAATGTTGAAATGAATTATCATATTCAATTTCAATGTCCTTCTTTTGAAAAAATTATTGCAAATGGAATCAAGATTGAGGATGCCATGGTAAGAAAAGGTGAGTTGAAATGCGTAAAAGACACCGAAGGCTCTTTTAACAACAACAACACCTATTAAAACACCAATATGCTAGACCTAAGTTTTAGATAAGGAATAAACAAGTGGTAAATGATGGAGTTGTAGATGCCAACAATGTTAAACCAAAACAATATGTCTTTAATTTGTCAAACACTCAACCACACAATGCTGAAGAAAGAAACAACAATCAATCAAGTAAAAACTCCTCTATAGGAAATCTAGACAACAATAGGCGAAGAACGCTATCATATCCACAAAAGAGAACATTTACACCTTTGGGGGAACCTCTTGAATTAGCCTTAAAAACACTTTTGGAAAATAAATTGATCCTATTACCAAAAACAAGGGGATTTAAACCAAGAAATAAACCATCATGGTGGAATGACTCACATCATTATGAATTTCATAGAAGAAAAGGTCATAAAACCAATGATTGTATGAGGTTAAAACACATGGTCTGAGATTTGATTGACAATGGTGCCATAATTATGGAAGGAAATAAGAACAATGGTGGACATACCACATTCAAAATACCTTTCCTTAATCATGAGAAAGTAGAATCCTCCAATATAGCCTAGAAAAAAAAAAGGAGCAAGTAGATTTAATTACACTTATTCACATGACAAAATCATCAACAATATTTCTGCCTTTTGTTCAAGGGTGAATGTTATTGTCATCAAAGACAAATCAAAACAAGAACCCACAAATGTTTTCACAAGAAGTCAATCTAAAGTCACTTTACAAGCGACATCAAATAAGACATTAGTTTGACCATCTTCTATCTTAAAGCAATACGATTTAGCAGATAAATTTCTAAAGAATCCAATCTAGATATCAATATTAGAGCTATTGAAAATCTCACTTACACATAAATAATCTTGGAGAGAGATTTAATCAACACAACGGTACCCAATAACTTGGATGCAACACAGATCCAAACAATGGTTGGACACCTAACATCTCCACACCAATTATCCTTTTTAGAGAGTGATGATATTCCATTAACCCATCCACATAATCTTCCACTCCATATTTAAATCATGATCCATAAAAACAAAGTCAAATTTGTATCGATAGATGGAGGGGTTGACCTAAACATTAGTACTTTAAGTCTAATCTGTGCTCTTGGATATTCAGAAAATGTAGTATATCCTAAAAGAAAGATCGACATTAAAGCATATAATGATGAGGAAAGATATTCTAAAGGAATTTTAGTATTTCCAATTAGAGTGGGACCTATTCAAAAGGACATAGTATGCCAAGTCTTAGACTTGAATCTCTCATACAACATACTATTGGGTAGGCCATGGATACATGAAATGCAGGCAATACCCTCTATATATCATCAGTATGTAAAATTTCCATACGTAGGACAAGATATTGTGATCAATGGGGATTTAAATCCATTTCAGTATTGTAACACCATCAAACTTGTAACTGATGTAATTATACCATATAATAGGGAAGCTCCCACTTTTGGTACTTCCAAAAAAGAATCAAAGGGAGAGGCTTCTACTTTAGGTTCTTTTAACAAGGGAAAAGAAAATGATGTAGGTTAATCTAACTCTTCTACTATAAGTTCATTTAATAAAGGAAAAGAAAAAGAACATGGTCCATCTAATTTTTCAAACATGGAAAACTTGTTGAAAGATCTTGAGAACAAACTTCAATTGAATGGCAAGGGACTAGGAGAGTATACTTTATTATTAGCAAGTTTACCACTTTCTCCTAGATCTTACAGGAACCCATCAAAATCATAACCAAAAGCACCTAAACACCCACAAATATACCATGACCTTCCTTTGTTAGATAAATCACACAATCAATGGATTATAAAGATAATAAGATCTTGCAATGGTTATATAAAGAAGAAGAAGAAGAATCTGAGAAAAGAGTGCAAAATTTGGCATGCAAACACATCAATAAAGGTTTCTAAATCATGTGCAAAAGATGGGTTATAAAGGATCCAACCCTATTGGAAAGATAAATGAGGGAATCATAGAACCAATACAACCCACTTTCCAATCTAACAAATAGAAAACAAGATTGGGATATAGTGGAAAAAATGACATAACATTTATTAGTGGATACTTAAACTACAATCATACAGTGATGAAGAATCCATAAAATGGGGGAGGGACTCATTTTAAAAATACTCATATGAAGATAAATATATTGATGTATTCCATTCATATATTCCCACATTCGATGAGGGACAATGATCAAAGAATAGACCACTTGAATATGGAATACCAAATATTGAAAATGACTCTAGTGAGGAAAAGAAAATTCCATACATGATGGATAATTTTGAGAAAACTTACATTATTGACCTCAAATATATTACCTATGAACTAGACCAAAATTCTATTATGACCCTTACTAACATTTACTCAAACCAAACATATGACCCCCTACCACTTGTATATCCAGAATGTATTGATTGGGAACAAAATGAATCTATTGAGATTGACATTTTTCCTAATTATCATTTCATAGCCTTGTCTCTCAATGTAATAAAACCAAAAATTTAATCCATCAATGAACTCAATAACGATGCTTTGACTCGTGAGGGTTTCAATTTTCTTAGTTGCAAAATAAATAAGAGAAATCAAAGTTCTAATGGTGAAAACCATAATATGGTAATATTAGATCTAGAAAAAGAAAAAAGAAAGGGTGTATCCAATGGTGAAAAATCCTAGAGGCATTGAAGAATGAGAGACTTGACACTCTCCCTAATCACTATCAGGACTTCAATTTTGATCGAGCCTACAAAACCTATCAACATGATGCAGGAGCATCCCAAGGTAGTTGGCTATCCTGCATGTTTGGGAGATTTGATGGAGTCGTGTGGACTTATTTTCATATGTGAGGGGTCTGGTAGAGTTGGATAAACCTACTTGGGTCTTGGTTAATTGGTTTTGATGTATTTAATGGAGCTTGGCATGGTCTTGGTTGCTCAGCATGGCCTAGGAGGAGCTCGGCCTTGCTTAGGAATTTGGTGCCTATTACAGGCCGTATAAGTAATTTTCCACAAAGATTTAGAGGATGAAAATTTCAAGAATTGAAGAGGGCCTATATTTCTACCTGCGGTTCGAAGCATGAGTTCTAATTCATTCGGAGCTAGGAGATATCATGATTTTACTAAGACATCAATTTTGGGCATTTAATTGTTGTTGCTGGCCGACTTGTGGCATTTAATTTATGTGTTTGTATTTAATTTATGTTCAGGGCCAACCTGTGGCTTAGATTGGTATAAGTAGGGGCTGTGGGGGAAGTCCTTAGGCATCATTCATCCATCTTGGAGAAGAGGAAGAGGTAGAGGAGAGAATTTTGAGGAGAACTAGTAGTTGTGGCTTGGGAAACAAGGAGATTGCTTGGAGGGCTTGCGGGCACAAGTTTAGATCTTCCTAGAGGTTTCTACCATAGTGTGGCTAGGGTTTGGATTGGATCTTGAGGGATCTTGCAAAGTTACTATTGGAATTGCATTGTATTTGGTTGTAACCCAGGAAGGCCTTACAGCCGGGCATGTTGGATGAAAATATGATAATTCTATTATGATTTTTGGCATTGTGTGGTTCTAAATCTTTGTATTGTTATTATATTCTATGGTGTGGTTATTTTCTGAGGGCTAGGACATCTCCATCAGGGATTCTCCTACCTTGCACTGCATCACATCATTGGTACAATGGAATATCCAAATATTATACATTTAGTAGCATCACTATCACCAAAAGAGAAACAAGAGTTCACTGATTTCTTTAAATAAAAGAAAATATTTTTTTCTTGGTCTACATCTAGCATTACTGGTGAAAGTTGAATTGAAGAGATTTATATATGTAGGGTACACTCAAGCTATTGATTGTACCAAATTAAAATCTAATATTGTACCTATTTCCAAACTAGACAAGAGCATCAAAGTTTTTACATATTTTTAGGATCTCAATAAAGCTTGTCTTAAAGATGACTTTCCTTTACCCAACATAGACATCATTATGGATTTGACATTAGTTCATTCTATGCTATCTATTATGGATGGTTTTTTAGGATATAACCAAATTAAGATAGCGCCTGAAGACCAAGATAAAACATCATTCACTTGTCTATGGAGAACTTTATGTTGGAATGTCATGCCTTTTGGATTGAAGAATGCACGGGATACTTATCAGAGAGAAATAACCACTATCTTTCATGACATGATGCATACCTTCATGGAAGATTATATTGATGACTCATTAGAAAAATCATTCAGTGAGGAAGAACATCTTAACATTATAGGAAAAATCTTCAAGAACTTAGAGAAATTCATGGTCCAACTAAATCCAAAGAAATGTGTATTCGGTGTTACTTCAGGAAATCTCTTAGGATACATAGTGTCAGATAGAGGAATTGAAGTCAATCCAATGAAAGTAAAAGATATCATGGAAATGGATTCTCCTAGGAACATCAGCCAACTTAGATTCTTACAAGGAAGATTGCAATTTGTCTGTAGATTCATTACCCATCTAGCAGAAAAGTGCCACTCATTCACTTGATTGTTACATAAGGATACTTCTTTCAAATGAGATGAAAAATGTGATGAGGCTTTCAATCTATCAAAACAATATCTTATAATTCCACCTATCTTTATGGCCCCAATAGAATACAAGCCACTATTGTTATACATCTCAACAACAAAAAAATCATTAGGAGCTCTTCTAGTAGAGAAAAATTCTAAAGGAAAGATCAATCTACTACATCAGTTGGACATTGGTGAAATATGAGCTAAATTACACATTCATTGGAAGAGATTATCTTGTAGTGGTATTTGCATCCTAGAATATTCGCCATTACATACTGGAATTTACCATTAAGTTTATAGTAAAGATAGATCCACTCAAATATCTTCTCAACAAAGAATCTCTCAAAGGAAGTTTGGAAAAGTAGGTAATGATACTGAGTGAATTTGAAATTGAGTATGTTGACAAAAAAAACCATAAAAGGATAGGTAATTGCAGACCAGATAGCTGAGGCACCAATACAAGATTAAAAACCATTTCATATTGAGTTTCTAGATGCAGATATTCTCACCATCACAACATAGTAATGGACATTATATTTTGACAAA
The DNA here is from genome assembly GCA_027943335.1 of Chamaecyparis obtusa. Taxonomy (NCBI): domain Eukaryota; kingdom Viridiplantae; phylum Streptophyta; class Pinopsida; order Cupressales; family Cupressaceae; genus Chamaecyparis; species Chamaecyparis obtusa. The sequence goes on along the minus strand of BSBK01006648.1, from coordinate 62,778 downwards.
TCATACACTCAACATGGATAAGGGGCAGGATTCTTATTCATCGCTCCTAAAAAATATATCATTCCAAAATATTACAAGATCATGTTTCCTTGTACCTTGATAACATAGCTAAATATGAAGCATTAGTGATCGATATAGAAATGGCTCTAGGGTAGAGGATCATTGAATTTTAAGTTTATGGAGATTCACAGCTAGTCATAAATCATATCAATTATGATTATTAGATAAAATATGACAAGATAATTCCCTATAAGAAGATGGTAGATGATTTCAAAAAGTACATCCTTCATATCACATTTGAGAAAATTCATAGAATAGAAAATAAAGCATCAGATGCAATGGCGACCTTAGCTTCACTTTTACATCTTCCTGATCAATAAGATTGGTATGAGTTCCTAGTGGAAGAATTGGTTAACCCCGCACATAATACCCCTAATTCCCAAATCATTTTTCTTCTTGTGGGCCTTGATTATTCCTAGTATGGATAAATGTATTCCTATTTGAAAGACAATACCCTACCTCTTGACCTATCTCAAAATCAAAAGCAAAATTTCATATGTCAAGCTTCTCATTACACCTTAATCGCTAACACCCTATATCAATGAGGTCTTGACAAAGCTTTACTTAGATGTCTTGAGTGTTGATAATCAAAAAATGACTTAAGATAATTCCACAAAGGTATTTTTGGTACACATTCAAGCAGTTTAACTCTTGCTAAGAAACTCTTATGAATTGGGTATTCTTGGCTGAACATGGAGAAGGATTCCTTTAAATTTGTTAAACAATGCCAAAAATTTCAAGTTCATGGGAACCTTATTCATGTACCTTCTCAATATTTTTAGCATCTTACTACTCCATGACCTTCCTATTAGTGGGGGTTTAATCTAATAAGTATGACTTATCCACCATCATATAAAGAGCATAAGCATACCATCACAACCATAGAATACTTCACTAACCGAGTTGAGGTTTTTACTACTTGTCACTGCTATAGGAAATAAATATCCATGTTCATCCTGAACTACATTATATGAAGATATGGTATTCCCTTTTCCATCATCAATAAAAATGGTAAATAATTAAAGAATAATGATGTAGAGGAACTGTGCAAGAAGTTTCACATCACTCAACACTTCTCTTCAATCTACTATCCTAAAGGTAATGGTTAGGAAGAGGAATCAAATAAAAACATGTTGAAAATCTTAAATAAAACTATCAATGATTCTGAGAGGGATTAGAAAATTCAACTAAATCTTTCTTTGTGGGATTATCGTACTAGTATAAAAACACCAACTAGGGCCACGCCATATGCTCTAGTCTATGGATCCAAGGCTATCTTACTCATTAAAGTAGAAATACCATCATTGAGAATATCATTACAAGGAATCATTTCAGATGAGGAGTATTGAGTATCCAGATTGCAAGGGTTAGAGCTACTTGATGACTATCACCAACAAGCATACAATCATCTAAAATTTTACTAAAAATGTATGTCAAAGAGTTATAAATGCAAGATAAATCCTAGAGAGTTTCAAGTAGGTGATCTAGTTTTGTGGGAGAATCCCAATAATTAGCAAGACAAAGAGAAGGGGAAGTTTGAAGAAAAGTGGTCAGGTCCCTTTCTCATCACATCAATATTTAGGTTGGGTGACTATAAATTGTTAACACATGAAGGTGGCATGTTTCAAGAACCTATCAATAGCATTCATCTCAAGAGATTCTATTCCTAATAGATCAAGGTTAGATTTGTACAATAGTCTTCAAAATCTAGAAAATCCATAAAAATTAGAAAGTGATCCAGAAAATCCTAAAAAATAGAAAAAGATCCTAAAAAATGGTTATCTTGGTGAAAACCTGGAAAAATAGGTGTCTTGATAATAATAGAGAGAGAGAGAGAGAGAGAATAAAAAATACAAAAAAAGAGAAAAATATTCAAAAAATCAAATATGATAAAAAAACATTACAATAAAAACAAGTGGTGAAAACTTGGAAAACATGCACTATTTGTATCATGTTACCCTCTTCATCTATCAATTTGGTTCGTTCATCCATTTCCATCATCGTTTTAAATAGCCATAATAAACCCCTATGCATACCAGATCTTTGCAAGTGGACTCTCATCATGGTTTGGAACTAGTGACTATCTATCATCGTAATAATTGTTCTTAACTGGGGGCAAAATCCTGAACCTAGCTCGATAGTCAACATTGAGATTAACACAAAATATGAGAAAACATGTCAGACAACATACTTGTTATCACAAAAGTTTACACCCTTTCTTGAGGTATGACCGCCAAGAAACCTTGTGAAAAATAGAAACAACCTCCCAAGTGTGGTACTTGAAATGTGAGGTTGTGTCTCCAAAGAAGGTCAACATCCTTCTAATCAAGATGCACCTAAATTACCAACCTTTGAGGTAAAAGGAAAGAAGGATAACAAGAAAGGAAAATATGGTGATGCACCAAATTGAACTATAGTTGTTCATTGCCTACAACTGTACAAAGCATCAATAAAGCACCCAAATACACACAGATCTCAACTCTAATCTACCCTCCAATGAATAATATGCAAGTTAGAACTAATTAAATGGCACAAGGGAGATAGTTCTCATGATGCAACACCCATGAGAACATTTGACAAAACACACAAACCATAAGGATAGAAAGAAAATACTTAACGCTGAGCAATAAAACTACACATGATAGTCAAATGGCAAGATAAGGTAAAATAAGTATTTCTATTATGAATGGAAAAATAAAATTATAAATGTAGAACCTAAGCTATTGCAAAGAACTAGAGAAGAACCTAGAAGATATGTACAAACTTTGTCTTTATATATTAGGCATAACTTTGATTGATCATTGAGTACAAACCCTAACCAAAGTTAGGTTACAAAAGGATAGAATTACATCAGACTAAAAAATATGATCTTTGTGAAAAATTTGAATCCATGAAGTGACTATAGGAGTTTGAATGGATGTGATGCAAGGGAGGGTATGATGGGGCCAAATAATAGCACACCCAACCAAATCCACCCTGCTCAACAACACGCGGAAGCCAAAACAAACACAGTGAGACAGAGAATGCCAGATCTTTCATTAACTTTCATCAAATAGATTCATACATGTCAGGTTGTAAGGCCTTCCCAGTTATGGCTAGATATTACAATGAATTACAGAAGTCCTCAAACATGTGAGGATCTTCCAACAATCTCTGATCTTTTATCTTCTTACTTCCAACTAAAACTGACTCCTAAGCTCTAACCAAACAACTACATTTATACAAGAGGCTACCGAACTAAGTCAGCCTTTAGATCCACAATCAAAAAAAGGAATGGTCATATCTAGGACCACATGCTTCCCAATGATGGATATCAACATTAAATCTATGACCCAAAATAAATGCACAAGTCAGCCTCAATAGAAATTCCAAAGAAACCCGTCGGTAAGAAAAGCCAACCGAGCACCAGACAAGCATCACCGAGTGTTAGAGAAATAACCAACTATTATAGAGATAACCAATCAACATTGGCAAACAAAGGAAACTAACCAACACTAAACCAACTTTGTCAAAGTAGGAACCGAGCAACACAAACAACTCAAATATGTTTTGGTGACACATGATTGCTAAGGACCCGAGATGCTCCTGCATCAGACACCTGGGGTTATTTGAAATGATTTTCTGAATCATGAAAGAGGTATGGCCGAAGCTACATCCAACTCAGACTATGAAATCCATGAATTATCTTCAATTGGTCTATTCTTCCACTTTACCAGATATTCCATATAATGTTTTCCTCTTGTACTCTTGCCAATTTTTTGCTCCAAAATCTGCTCAACTTCTTCTTTCTGCTTCTTAGGATATTCCATCTGTACTGCCATATCTTCATCAAGTTCATGATACTCATACAAATTGGTAATGTTGAAAATTAGTGATATGTCCATGTCATCAGGTAACTTAATCTCATATGCATTTCCACTGTCCAATTCCCTCAAAATCTTGCAAGGTCCAAACTTCTTCATCTTCAACTTCCCATATGTTCCAATAGGAAATTGACCTTTCTTCAAATGAACCATCACTTCATCACCAACATCAAAATTCTTATGTCTTCTTGATCTATCAACTCTGTCTTTGTATTTCTAATTACTGTCTTCCAGCTTCAGCTTCACATCTTCATGCAATGTCTTCATGTACTCAAAAAAATTTACTCCTTCAACACTTCTTTTACTTTCATCAACAATATCCCTTAAATCAGATATACCTCTCGGCTGTATGCCATTCACAATCTCAAAGGGTGTTTTTCTAGTACTCCTATTCACTAAATTATTATATGCAAACTCTACTTGTTCCAACACAGAATCCCAATTTCTTGGTGTGTCTCCAACTAAACATCTCAAAAGATTTCCCAAACTTTTGTTCACAACTTATGTCTGTCCATCGGTTTGTGGTTGAAATGTAGAACTATATTTCAACTCAGTACCAAAATTTATCCAAAGAGTTTTCCAAAAGAATCATTACCTCTTACTGTCTTCGGTAAGCCAAGATCAAAATCCATACTGATGTCAATCTAAGGTTTCTCAGGTACAACAATCGGTGAATACAATCTAGTATTCTGACTTACTTCTTTTGCAACTTAACAAACTCCATAACTTTTCACAAATTTCTAGACATCTTTATACAACTGTGGCCAAAAGTATTTCTCCTTAAGAAAATTCCATGTCTTGTCAACACCAAAATGTCCATCCAAACCACTAATATGTTTCTCCTTTATTAGATTAGTTCTCATTGCTCCTCTCAGTATACACAATTGAATACCTTTAAACAACATACCTTCTTCAATAAAATATTCATCCCACTTAGTATTTTATTGATCTTGAATAGGTGCTCTGCACTTTCTCCATGACTCATAAAAATCAGGATCAAACTTATAAGAATCTCTCATCTCATCAAAACTAGGAACTTCAATTTTCATCTCGGTCATCAAAGATCTTCTTTTGCTCAATGCATCATAACTCGGTTAGTGACTCCACTCTTATGCTTTATCACAAATGTATAAGTCTAAAAATACTCAACCCATTTCATATGTCTTTGATTCAACTTATTCTAACTACCCAAATACTGTAGAGCCTTATGATCAGTATACAACACAAATTCACTCAATATCAAATAATGTCTCCACTTCCTTCTAGCATCATTCAAATTTTCACTAAAGATAGAAATAGGTTTACCTTCTTGACTCAACAAATCTCCAATTGCATTTCCACTTGTATCACATTCCACTTGAAATACCTTACTAAAATCAAGTAATGCCAAAATAGGCAATTCAGAAACCTTCTGCTTCAGAGTCTCAAAACTTTTATCAGCTCCATGTGTCCACTTTAATTCTCTTTTATCTCCTCTCATAGTCTTAGTCATAGCATTACAAATTGAATTGAAATTCCTTATGAACTTTTGGTAAAAACTTGCCAAACCATGAAATGATCTTACCTCACTAGCATTCACAAGTGTAGGCCAATTCAAAATAGCTTCAACCTTTTTAGGATCCATTTTCAAACCATCAACTGAAATCACAAATCCCAAATACACAATCTCTTCTTTCATGAATGAACATTTTTTCAGATTTATCAGCAACTTAAATTCCTCTTTCAATCTCTGCAAAACTTGTCTAACATGCAATAAATGTTCTTCTCTAGTCTTACTGAATATTAGAATATCATCAAGATATACAATCACAAACTTACCCAAGAATTTATTTAAAACTTCATTCATCAGTCTCATAAATGTACTCGGTGTATTAGTTAAACCAAAAGGCATAACCAACCACTCATACAAACCTTATTTTGTCTTGAAAGCAGTGTTCCATTCATCACCTTCTCTTATTCTGATATGATGATACCCACTTTTCAAATCAATTTTGGTGAAATACTTTGCTCCAGTCAAACTACCATTTTTAGGTTCAGATCTTCCATTTTCACCATTAGATCTACCTCTTCCTCTAGGGAATCTATCACCTCTTCCTCTTTGTCTTTGCTCATGTCTCTTATTCAATTTCTCCTTAGCTTTCAATGTAAATTGATAAGCTTCTTCAATGTTGTCCAATTTAATCAAACTAATTTCTTCTTGGATGGAAACTCTCAAACCAATCAGGTATCTAGCAATTCTTTCCACATCATCTTCATCATGTCCAAATCTGATATCTAATCTATAGAATTCCTTAGTATACTCTTTTACCGAGCAATCTTTCTACCTTAGACTTTTCATTCGCATAACTAGGTCAATCTGATAAGCACAAGGTAAGAACTTTCCTTTCAATTTATTCACCATTTTATTCCATACCTTGATTTTGTCTTTTCCTTTCCTCTTTCTATCGAGCTGCAAATGTTCCCACCATAAGGATGCATGACTTTTCAACTTTGTGCTTGCAATTTTCACTTTCTTTTCCTCAGGAATGTTTTCATACTCAAAATATTTTTCCATCTCTGTGATCCAGTCGACCAATTCATTAGAATCCAATTTTCCACCATACTCAAGAGGATTGAAATGTGGTGTCGACTTCAAACTTGTCAAAGCTTTCAAAAATCTTTCTTCACCTTGATCCATCACAAGTGTAGGTTCTACATCACCTTGTTCAACTTCAGCTTCATCATCACTAACATCTTCTAGATCTCTGCTTCTTCTTTAGGCTATTTCAATAGCTTCTAACATAGCAACAAGTTGTCTCAACATGTCTACCAATCCTAGATCTACATCTCGCCTCCCATGAACCATCTTGGAAATCCTCTTGAATTGTAGGTTAGATCGCAATATGCCACCCCACAAAAATTCAACTAGGGTTTCACAATAAGGAACCTACAAATCTAGATTCATAAACCTAGATCCAAATCTCACCTCGCTCTAATATCACCTAACGCAAGGGAGGGTATGATGGGTCCAAACAATGGCACACCCAACCAAATCCACCCTGCTCAACAACACGCAGAAACCAAAACAAACATAATGAGAGAGAGAATGCTAGATCTTTCATTAACTTTCATCAAATATATTCATATATGTTAGGTTATAAGGCCTTCCCAGTTACAGCCAAATATTACAATGAATTACAAAATTCCTTAAACATGCGAGGATGTACCAACAATCTCTAATCTTTTATCTTCTTACTTCCAACTAAAACTAACTCCTAAGCTCTAACCAAACAACTACATTTATACAAGAGGCTACCGAACTGAGTCAGCCTTTAGATCCATAATCAATAGAAGAAATGGTTAGATATGGGACCACATACTTCCCATGATGGATATCAGCATTAAATTTGTGACCCAAAATAAATGCACAATTTGACCTCAACAGAAATTCCAAAGAAACCCGTCAGTAAGCAAAGCCAACCAAGTGCCAGAAAAGCATCACCGAGCATCAGAGAAATAACCGATCGCTACAGAGATAACCGATCAACACCAACAAACAAAGGAAACTGACCAACACCAAACCAACTCGGTCAAAGCAGGAACTAAGCAACACAAACAACTCAAATATGTTTTGGTGACACATGATTGCCAAGGACCCGAGATTCTCTTGCATTAGGATGCCCCTGTAAGTATGCAATGAAATGTCTCATACCCCTATTATCTTTATGATCTATCCTTTGATTTCATAGAAGCATGGGCTTAAAATGTCTGGAACAATAAATGGAAATGAATTAGTACAAGAAAATTGACTAAAAGCATACTTATAGCACCACTTTAATAAAAGGGTCATTGGATGCAATTGAGTGATCAAAGCATGGGTGTAGCCAAAAGTGATCAATGCTTGGTTTTATACTACCTTTCCCCATTGTTAAGAGTCCCCTTGAAAAAAATAACCCCTATCAAGTGTTTTGGCGATAGAGAAATCCCAGTCGATCATCAGGGATACCCCTTATAACTCATTCAAAAAGTAAGATCCTCCTGACCTCATTAGTGTCTAACTTTGTGACACATACCATATGTCCACTAGGATATATGATGCCATTGAGGTGACCCAACCATTTCCAAATTCTTTGAAAAGCATCAAAGTCTCCCCAATGAATTGTACTACTCAAATCTACTACTCTGATTTCTCTAAATCTTCTTTACAATCACCTTCATAGACTGTAACCACCGTATTAACCAACAAAAACCCTAAGTCTTGATTTAATCTCATATAAATATTTATGTTGGTGGAACAACCCTAAAAGGTTTTACTGAATTCAACCTCCAAAATCCATTAAAATTTCATAAGCGATCCTGCTAACATAGTAAATTGAAATCGTCAATGTCAGCACTAAACAATCCAATTAAAAAACAAATTGAACATTGAAAGATATATGATCGCTACCTTAATTTAATTACCTTGAATTTACTAGTTAACTATTCTTTCTAATAATGGTAATGTTTGACTCAAAACTCCACATGTACTTTGAATCTACTTGAGCGATCATATATGTAGCAAAATGACCGATCGCACCACCTGAATAGTCTAGATCATCACCACACAACACATTTTCTACGAATGACTATGTTATCACCAATAGACTGAACACTTAGAAAAATCCTTATGAAATCATATTTATCACTAGTCTATGTGATTCAATCAGCTTAGAAGACTTGTTTTCAACAATGCCAACACTACAACATTCATCACATGATCTAGGATAGGATCATCTTCATCATATGCCAACAAAATAGGTGAAAAGGTGACTTTTTGTGTCAAGAGGAAGGTTAAGAACTGAGAGGCGGATTCAATAAACAAAAATTGTAACTAACCTACAGTCTAAATTTTAGGCTGAAATAGGGGGACTGGGACACTTAGGTCAACCTAGTCCATGGACTATGTCACCATTCTCAACTCACTCCCAATAATTCCAATTTGATTATTTATAGACTATAGCTCTCCTCTTCATCTATCTATAACTCTTTATATATGTCCTCCACATGTACCTACACATATAAAAAAGGGAAATATTGTGTAGAAAGGATTTTTCCTAAGTCAAACCTCCATTTCTAAATTTTCCTTAAAATAAAAATAAAATATACTTGAACGAAAAAAGTGCTAATATGTAGTAGAGGCTAGATTTGAGAATAAATATGTCTACCTTGATGATGCAATGCTCTTGGAAGGTGATCGCAAATATTGATGAAATAACATGACTCCACAAAAACCTAAAAGTAAATCATAAAAATACATGCTTACATGTGGGTTATTGAAGCTTGCCACAATGAACAATATTTGGTCAAACAAAATGACTTCAATGTTGAAAACTTGATCTTGAAGACTTTAAATGCCAAATTATAGAAGAGAACTTGAGTTTCTTGTCAAAATGAGGGAGATTATCTTTCCTATGTACCTCTTGTTGGAAGAATATACAAATATGTGCTTGAGATATGTTTGAGAGATGTGTTGTCATTATTGCCAACATATTTCTCTATTTGTGTCAGTATTTCAGTGAAGTTCAGTGCTCGTTCATTTGAAGAGTACGATGAAGATCAGTGTTTGCAGATATTAAGAGTTTGTAGAGGAGTGTCTATAGTTGATTTAGTTCAAGTTTTAGAGGTTCACATGGATATTTGAGTATGTTATGAGTATCTATGTTATGAGTGGTTTTTTTGTTTCTCAGTGGTGATAGAGTGACAATATTTTGATTTGCATTACTCTACATTGTAATATGTTTCTATATAGATCTGTGAAGCATATTTGGGGCATCAATGTGTGTCCTCATTCAAATGGTTTGTAGTTTGGAGGTACACAAGTAATTTTTCATCATTGACATTCATTACTGTTAATGATCATAAGGTTTGGTATGATGATGATGATGATTCTAATAACTTGTGTTGGTGTGGATGTTGTTGTGGTAATTCATGATTCTCATGGATGTTTGTAGATCATGTTCTTTTTGTTTTGGTAGTTTTCATTTTTTTTGTGCTTGCAATTGATGATTTTATTCGTTATGATGGTGTTCTTCTTGTTCTTGGTCGATCAAATGTGTGCAACATGTTGCTGATATTTGAGGCATAATTCTTGGAGGTGTAACGTATTCAAAGAAGAAGATTTTGGTATGTGTTATGACTTGGGTGGAATATATTGGTCCACATGTTATATTGTATTGGTTATAGTTATATTTTTGTAATTAGGTGGTATGTTTTGGGCTGACCTCAATGATATTCCAAGGTTGATACTTTGTATAAATAAATATAATAATCTTGTAATCATTTATGGATGTGAGAGAGGTGTGTGAGTATGTGCATGCACAAGATAATGATTTAAGGTCCAAATCATAGCACAATAGTGTAATAGAGAAACAAGTAATGAAGTGTATGAAATCAGTGTATTGTGCTTTACTAGAACTATTCTTTGGCATTTGTAGATGCTTTCTCTCAATTCAAACTCTTCATGACATTGTAATTATCTTATAGGCAGTAAGTCTTTTGTATTTGAGCAGTGAGCTCTAGGTAGTGTGCCTAAATGCATATGCATTTCCCATTGTAATACTTTTAACAAAGTATACTTATCTTGTAGGTTCATCCCTACTATGGTTTTTCTATTAACCAAGTTTCCACACAAAAAATCTTGGTGTTATGCATGTTCGTGATGTGTTTTTTATTTATGATTTCATGTTTACTTTTTAGATGTGAGAATAAGGTTAAGCTTTTGGGACAACTAATTCACCCCCCCCCCCCCCCCCCTCTTAGTTGTCTAGCCTTTCTCCATCTATTGGTATTAGATCTAAGTACCTCAAAAGAATTTTAACCACTTGAGGTAATCTAGGATGACAACTTACAAGAAGGAAAATCTGAAATTTAATGATACAAACTACTCTCTTTGTAAAAAATCTCATGGAGTGTTATTTGAGATGAATTGGAGAACCCTTTTGGGAGATTACCAAAAAATAATATAATCCTCCTACAACTCCTTCAACCCCAGATGAGATCAAGATGGCTAGATACAATATAGAGCTAAGGAAGTATTGTTAAGTGTTATGACTAATACTAAGATGACAAATATTATGGAATTGAAGACTACTAATGAGATATAGAATAAATTGGAAAATTTTTATGAAGGTGATAATTATGTGAAGCTTGTGAAGTTGTAGAGTCTAAAAGGAAAATATGAGATGTTGAGGATGAGAAAAGATGAGAACATTACTTCTTTCATGCAAAAGGTGAATGAACATGTGTGTGGTATCAGATGTGTCAGTGGATAGTTGGATGAATATGATATTATTTCTAAAGTCCTTCTATCATTTCCTCTAGCCTACAGGCATAAAGTTGTTTCTATTGAGGAGATTAGAACTATGACAAATGTGACTAGAGACATGTTGATTGGTAAGCTTACAACTTTTGAGATGAGTAAGTTTGGTGATTCACTTCCTAAGATAGAATTTGCATTCAAGGCTACTATTTCTGGAAAGGATAAGCAGAGATATGATCCATGAGAAAGTTCTTCAAGAAGGATATCCAGATATGAGAAAGAGATGAAAGATATTGAAGGGAAAGAGTGTGAGCTTGAGGAATTTAAAGCACTAATTGCCAATATATTTCCCAAAGGTGCTAGTAAGTATGAAGAAAAGTTTCCTCTTAAATGTTTTTCTTTCAATAAGATAAGTCATTTTGCTTCAAGATGTTTGGTTCAAGAGTTCCTAAAGCTAAACCTAGGAAACCTAGATTTCAAAGAAATGTTATTATGCTAAATATGGTGTGAGAAATGATGAATCTAATAAGAGAGGTTCAAGTGATAGTGAATGGGTATTTATTTACATTAAAGAAGATAATCTTGACTCTACTAGCTATATGAATGAGGAAATATCTTTAGTCATACAAGCTGAAGAAAAAGATGAATGGGTAATTGATAGTGGATACTCACATCATATGACAAGTGATAAGAGTAAATTTGTGAGCTTGGAAAATTATGGTGGTGGTGTAGTGATATTTGCTGATGATACACCTTGTTTAATCTGTGGAAAATCATCCATTACTCTTGATGGCAAGAACAATGTGGATGATGTCTTGTGTGTTGAAGTTCTAAAGCATAATATTTTGAGTGTTTGACAAATAGTTGACAAGGGATATGATTTGCAATTCAAGAATGGGAAGTGTAGAATCTTAGGAAGCTTCAGAATTGAAATTGCATTAGGTATAAAAACTAAAGGTAATGTCTTTCATTTGAATAGTGGTGATAAAAGATGCTTGATTGATCAGATTGATGAAATTTGGTTGTTTCATAAAAGGATGTGTCATGTAAATTTTGATAATATTGTTAAGATACATTCTACCCAGGCTATGAGAGATCTTCCTAAGTTGAAGAAACCTGCTAACACTGTGCAAGGAATGTCAGATGGGTAAACTAACTAGATCTACTTTCACAAGTAAGAATTATTGTTCAAGTGGATTGTTGGATCTTGTTCATACTGATCTATATGGTCCCTCTAGAGTTAGAAGTCTTTAGGAAGACATATATTTTAGGTTGTTGATTGATGATTATTCTAGGATGATATGGGTTACTTTCTTGAGAGAGAAGTCTGAGGGTCTAGACAAATTCAAGATTTTCAAGGCTATGGTTGAGATAGAGACATGTTTAAAGTTTAAGTGTCTGAGATCTGACAGAAGTGGTGAATTTAATTCTAATGAGCTCAATACATTTTATGAAGAACATAGGATAAGAAGACATATGTCCTCTCTAAAAACCCTCAATAGAATGGAGTAGTGGAGAGGAAGAAAATAACCAATCTAGATACTTCTAGGACAATAATTCTAGAAGGAAATGTTTTGCATGCCTATTGGAGAGAAGTTGTGAGTACTACAATTTACACACTTAATTAGGTACATATCAAAGGTGATACTAGTAAGACACCTTATGAATTGTATTGTGGTCATATTTCTATTGTTAAATATTTTATGATTTTTGGAAGTAAGTGTTATATCAAGAGATACAAAGATCTAGTAAATTTTGATGATAGATGTGATGAGGAAATTTTTCTTGGTTATTCAACCAAAATAAAGGCATACAAATTTCATAATAATAGATTAAGGAAGATAGTTGAGAAGTCAAATTTCAAGGTTGATGAAAGAAATCAGAGACAATCTAGATATTGTGGATATGACTAAGATGATCAAGATGATAGTACAAATCAAAGAAAGCAACCTCAAACTCATAATCAAGTTCAGATCATTCTGGTAAATCTAGTACCTCGAGGAGAAGAAACTAGTGCAAGCACTGAAGAAAGAATACAAGAGTCTAAAATTCAAGAAAATCCTAAGACTCCCAAGTATATAAGGATGAATCATTTTGAAAGTTAGATAATAGGAGATAGTAAAAAATGTGTTGAAACTAGAAGAATAATTGTTGAAGATAGAGTTGAGTATTGCTTGATTTCAAAGCTTGAACCTAAGGATGTGAATGAAGCATGTAAAGATGAGCCATGGAAGAAGAATTGATGCATATTGAAAAGAATAAAACATGGATTCATGTTCCTAGAACTAAAGACAAAAATATAATTGGAACCAAATGGATCTTCTAGAAAAAACTGAATGAGGAAGGAGACATTATTAGGAATAAACCAAGACTTGTTTGTAAAGGATATTCACAAATGGAAGGAATTGATTTTGAGGAAACCTTTGCCCATATGGAAAGAATTGAATTCATAAGATTATTTATTTCTTTTGTTGCTTACAAGGATTTCAAATTCTATCAAATGGATGTCAAGTTAGCATTCCTAAATGGTGAATTGGAAGAAGTGTACATTGGGAAACTAGATGGATTTCAATTGTCTGATGATAGTGACATGATTTTTCAATTGAATAAAGCATTGTATGGACTTATGCAAGCCCCAAAAGCATGGTATGAAAGACTAGATAAGTATTTGATAAAGCTTAAATTCAATAAAGGTATTGTTGATAGTAATATGTACTTCAAGATTGATCATGATAACATTCTAATTGTTGAAGTTTTTGTTGATGATATTATTTTTGGAAGAAATGCTAGGATGAGAAAAGAGTTTTCTAATGAGATGCAAAATGAATTTTAAATGTCTATGATTGGAGAGATGCATTTTTTTTTAGGTTTGAAAATCAAATAGTTAGAAAATAGAGTTTGTATATCTCAATCTAAGTATGTGAAAGAGTTGTTGATGAAATTTGGAATGGAATATTCAAAGATAGTTAGTAATCCTATGGTGACTGTATGTAAGTTGACTAAAGATGATGACTTGAACATAAGGTAAATCATACCAAATATAGATCTATGATCAGTGGATGACTTTATTTGACTCAAACCATACCTCATACCATGAACGTAGTTTGTGTTATTTCTAGATTTCAAGCAGATCATAAATAATCTCATATGGTAGTTGTGAAAAGAATCTTCAAATATTTGAAAGGGAAAGTTCATTTTGTTCTATGGTATCCTAAAGATGATTTTTTTACTTTGAGTGTGTCTAATGATGATGATTGGGTAGGAAATGTGGATGAAATAAAGAGTACTAGTGGTGGTGCATTTTTCTTGGGAAAAATATTAGTTACATGGCTAAGCAAAAAGAATAATTGTATTTCTCAATCTACTATAGAGCCAGCATATGTTGCTGATGTTGTCAATTGTACAAAAGTGATAATGGATGAAGCAAATGTTGAAAGATATCAAAGTGATGTATGATGAACCTATTTATATCCACAATCATAATTCAAGTCTAATTAAAATTTCTAAGAATTCAATGTTGTATTCAAAGACATTTATATATCTATCAAATTTCCTTTTTTGAGAGAAAAGGTAAATGAGAAAGAAGTAAGATTGGAGTATGTGCCTACTAAGGAATAGATTATAGATATCTTCATGAAGCCTTTGCCTAAGGAAACTTTTGAGTATCTCAAAGGAAAGTTAGGGGTGATTTTCCCTCCTAGTCAGAACTAAGATTCATTGGTATGCATCAATCCAATGGATTTTACTATAATATCTTGTAATCTGAATTGATGATTGATGACTACTACTCAGGGGGAGTAGTCAGTCTTGTGTTTTGTAATCAGATGTTCAAAGAAAGTTATTTTTTATAGTTTTAACTACAATTATGTGCTTTTCCCATTGATGTCAAAGGGATTGAGAGATTCATGTGAAAAACTAAATAAGGAGAGAGTCATGTAAAGAGGAGAAGAGTTGTGTGCAAGGTCTAAGGGGGAGTTGTTGATTTCTTTGTCATTGATTATTTTTCACATCATATGTTTCCATAAATGCAAAAGGGGGATATTGTTGGAAGAATATGTAAATATGTGCTTGAGATATGTTTGAGAGATGTGTTGTCATTGTTGTCAACATATTTCTCTATTTGTGATAGTGTTTCAATGAAGTTCAAATAGTTCATTTTTACAGTATGATGAAGATCAATGTTTGTGGATGTTAAGAGTTTGTAGATGAGTGTCTATAGTTGATTCAGTTCATGTTTTAGAGGTTCCTATGAATATTTGAGTATGTTATGAGTATCTATATTGTGACTAGTTTTTCAATTGTTTAGTGGTGACAGAGTGACATTATTTTGATCTACATTGCTCTGCATTATAATATCTTTCTATGTGGATCTATGAAGCATGTTTTGGACATTAATGTATATCTTCAATTCAAATAGTTCATGGTTTTTAGGTGTGCAAGTAATTTTTCATGGTTGACAATCATTATTGTTAGTGTTCTCGAGGTTCAATTTTATGATGTTGATGATTCTAGTAATGTGTGTTGTTGTGGTAATTCATGATGCTTGTGGATGTTTCTAGATCATGTTATTTTTGTGTTGGTAGTCTGCATTGGTCGTTGTGCTTGCAATTGATGATTTTAGTCGGTATGATGGTGTTCTTCATGTTATTGGCCAGCTAGATGTGTGTAGCATGTTGTGGATGTTCAAGGCATAATTCTTGGAGGTATAACTGTTAGAGTAATCAGTTAGTTTCATTACTCTTTTTTACTTAAGCTATCTCTTAGGTACATTATAATTAATATCTTTATTAATTATAATGTGCAACCTAGATTTTCTAGTTTTAGGGTTTTGTTCACCTTTATAGGTTGAACCTTGTAATTATTTTTCATTATGCTAAATACATTTTCTCTCTCTCTCATTTTGAGCACAGAAGGGTTTCAATTTTTTCCATCTTTTGCTTCGTTCTCTGTAACAGGTATCTTGCATGCATATTGGTCTTGGAAGTTGAATATGTTTTCCTCAGTTTTTACATGGTATCAAAGCTTCCCTGTTGCTGCCTGTTCTGGTATTTTTGAAGAAAGTTTTTTTAGTTCTGGTATTCTCTGTAGGACAATAAAAATAATAATTTGGGGACATTTTGAGCAAAAATAGATGCCACCATTGCACTCAGAAGGCCCGAGAGAGTCAAAAATCATATAAAATTTACATTTTTTGGCCACTATGGCATCTGGGAGAAAATTTTTGCTCTATTAGGGCCGTACGGGAATGAATATCGAGATAAATTTTCAATTTTTCTTTAAAAAAATAAAAATAAAAACATTTATTTTTAACGCAATGCATTAAAATTTTAACGTGCCACCCACGCGCCTCTCTCCTGCCGCTGCGCCACTGCGCCGTCACCGCAGCGCCGCCACGCCTCTATGCCACCGCATCGTTCATACACCACCAGCCCCTCTGGACATCTTGTGATGGCCATACGGCCATCAAAATCAATGTCATGTTTATTTTTTTTAGTGAGCTTACATTTTGGGGGTACCCGGGTTTTTTTGGTCCTATAGGGCTCATACGGACTTGAAATTTGACATATGATATATCGTCGGAAAGGTCTTTCTGAGCCCATCACTCTCATGTAGGTTTCACTTCCTGATTTTTTTATTTGATTGCCAGTTTTTGTAGTTAAAGATTCTCCTTCTTCTGTGCTCTTGTTCTGCTTCTAGAACTCAGGTTTTTTTTCATTTCTTGTGCTTTCATAGTACTTTGTTGTGTACGGGGGATAGTATAATACTTTGTGGGGGGGGTGCTCTTTACTTTCTGTACTTTACTTCAGAAAGACCCTTCTACTTTTGTCTTCTTTCTCTCAATGGAGGACTCTTATGTCGCTCACCTTATGTAATACCCCAAAAATGGGCTATAAGTTCATTAACCTCCTATATCATCAAATCATATGAAATCGACATCAAAGTCCTAATCTAAGGCACATCTAAACATCATCAAATCTAATTGATTATCTTAAATTTTGCATCGGAGAATATTCCTAGTAATATTCCTAATTATCTTAATTATCTTTAATTTTATAATTATTTGGCAATAAATCACATTTATCCTAAAGTTTGATTAATTGAATATTTTCATATTTAATTAATTAGATTTAATATTTGCCACTTAATTGTGTAATTAAATTTAATTATATCTATTATTAATTGTATTATTTAATTTTGACAATAAATCAAAATTCCTATCTTTAATTGATTAAATTCTTATTTAATTAATTAAAACATGTCATTAAATAATAATATAATTTTTAATAAAAGTTTGGTTAAATAATTGATTAACCCATAAATCAATTGTTTTATTTTTAAAAGCAGTTAAGTTGGAAATAAATCACTTTATTATTAAATTAATTCATAAATAAAACATGCACAATCATAAAAGCAGACAACTATCAATTATCAATTAAAGCTAAACTCTATTTTGAGTTAAAACTTAGCTTTTGCATGTTTTTGTGAGTTAATTATCTTTTATTTAAAAATAACTCAAAAATCAAGTTGAGTTATTTGAGTGATTTATGGCTTTTTCCCATGCACCTCCCAAGCCCTGGATTTCTATAAATTAAAGGCTTCAGCTCTTCACAAATCATCTCATATTTTGCACAATCACGCTGGAGAATTGGAATTGAAGAATCAAAGCTCTTGCGAATCGACATCTTTGTGAGATCAATCTTATTTTTGCATTCATATTACATATCATTGTTAGATTCATAGCATATCAGTTTTCAATAGCATTCATATCATATCAGTTTTTATCATTCTTATTGCATAGAAAATATCAAAAATATAGATTAATTGCATTTATTCCATATCTAGAATTGCATTCAAATCCTTCATTTAGGTGTCATCTAGGTCACTGATCTCGATTACAATCTAAGAACATTAATCTCGCACCTACTAGAAGGCTGTAAATCGCTTGGTTAGATAGATTTCAATTTTGCACGATTTTGATTATCACTAACCTCTAATGTTTTACTGAAGTGTTGTGTCTACAGATCAGGTACAATTTTCACACACACATTACACCTCACAACTATCACACTTGGAAAGGGTAGATGACCATATTGCTTATGGCAAAAGGGTTATGGTCATGCCTCGATGTGGCTCATCCAGTTCTACAGAGGCCTTATGAGGCTCTTATGCACAAAAATAGGGTGGATGAGGTAATGGGCCTCATTGCAATGAACATTTTAGATGGGTTGTTGTTCCACCTGGATGGCTTGACCACACCCAGGGATATGTGGGACAAGTTTTCCACCTTGTTTGGCACAATGAATCAGTTCAGGACTCTTCAGATAGATGCAGAGTTCACCTCCTTGGTACCTGAATCATTCACCAACATTGAGGACTTCTTGATGAAGTTCAAGTCTCTTCATTCTATTTTATAGGTTGCTGGAAAGACGAAGTTAGATGATGAATGTATTTTTTCGATATTCTCAAAGCTTCATGGCCCTTATCAAATTTTCACTTATACCTTCTACTCCACTATGGATGCTCTGGGTGCATGACATGTTATGCCCTCTTTTGAGACCTTCTATGATAGGTTGACTTGTAAGCAGTCCAAGCTCAATTAGATGGATTCACTTACAGGTTCACAGTCCCAGGCATTGCTTTCCAAGACACCTCAGGATACACAGAAGCAGAAGTTGAAGCAGACATCTGATTCCTCTTTTCAACACTCTATTGGCCCACCATCTTCTTCTAAGAAGGAGAAATAGAAGACTGAGAGCCCTACATGTTCCTATTGTCAGAAGGGGCCTCATGATGAGTTGCATTGTTTTCAGAAGAGATTTGATGGCTATGAGAAATAGATTACAGATTTTCAAGCCCTCCTTCAGAAGAGCTCTATTTCCTCTCCATCCTCTTCTACCTCACAGGGGTCTACTTTTCAGTCTTCTACCTCATCTTCGACATCTGGATAGGATTTTGGATAGGGACATGCATTACAAGCTTTCGTTACATCCCCTTCATAGGTCCCTTGGATACTAGATTCAGTGCTTCTCACCATATGGCATCTTCTCTAGAGATCTTCTCTTTTATTGAGGCTTCTTCTATTCCTTACATTCTCATGGGGAATAAAACTGTTATGCTAGTCTATGGGAAAGGTTATGTATGCATTTAGGATGGAACATTCAATGATGTATAGTATGTTCCATCTCTATTTGTAAACCTCCTCTTGATTTATTAGATTACACTCAGTGGGTCAGGGAAGACAGTTGAGTTCACACCAGATTTAGTCTTCATTCAGGATAGTGTGACAGATGGCATTGTTGCTACAAGGATAGTTGATCATTCCACCTATCTCTAGACCTTCTCACACTTTGGTCCACCATCTTCATCATCAGAGCACAACTCTCCTCTTACGCGAGAGCATCATGTGGGATAGTCAGGTCACTTGAACCTCTGTGTTGTTCTTGAGACCACTTTTGTGACTGCCTCACCTCATCTTGTTGGGGTTTCTTCTCTTCAGCAGGACTCTTCTTCAGCACTTCCAGACCCTCCAACTCCATTCATCAAGCCACGAGGTGCAGTTGTTGAGGATTCTATAGAGGACACTCATCTCCTCTCTCCTGACAGTGTCTGCACACCTTTCTTACCACCTACATTGGGGATTCCCTTTCAGGATCCTTGTGTCTACTCCTTTGAGCATCAATTTGGCCTTCTAGTGACACCTCATCTTTCGAGGTTACCTCTTCAGTGCTCCCTACCTTTCACTCCTTTGTATTGGCATCTTGGTGGTTTGTTCATCGATCCAGGGGTTCTTTCATTCTGGGGGGGCTTTGGAGCCTTAACCCTCTCTCACGGGGGGGGATTGGTAGCATGCATTGTACTTATGGCTTTGAGAGAGTCTCTTGAAGTCATTTTTTGTCTTTTTCTTGCTTTTATATCTCTTTTTGGAGAGGAGTTTTTCCCACTGGGTTTTCTCCTTTGTCTTTGGTTTATAGAGATTTCTTTGTATTGGGTACCTGATTAGGCCTTATTGTCGAGACCCATTTCCTACTTTCATAGCTATGCTAGGTTAGATTTCCTCCTGAGCTTCACTTAAGGGGGGGTGTTAGAGTAATTAGTTAGTTTCATTACTCTTTTTTACTTAAGCTATCTCTTAGGTACATTATAATTAATATCTTTATTAATTATAATGTGCAACCTAGCTTTTCTAGTTTTAGGGTTTTGTTCACCTTTATAGGTTGAACCTTGAATACATTTTTTCTCTCTTTCATTTTGAGCACAAAAGGGTTTCAATTTTTTTCATCTTTTTCTTCGTTCTTTGTAACAAGTATATTGCATGCAGATTGGTCTTGGAAGTTGAATCTGTTTTCCTTAGTTTCTACAATAACATGTTTAAGGAAGAATATTTTGGTCAGTGCTATGTCTTGGCTGACATTTATTGGTCTGCATGTTATATAGTACTGGGTATGGTTATATTTTTGTGATTAGGTGGTATGTGTTGAGATGACCTGGATGATGTTTCCAAGATTGATGCCTTGTATAAATAAATATAATAATCATTTGTAGATGTGAGAGAGATGTGTGAGTATGTACATGCACATGATAATGATTTGAGGTCTGAATTAGAGCAGGACAATATAATAGGGTAGTTAGTAATGAAGTGAATGAAATCATTGTATTGTGCTTTACCAGAATTGTACTTTGGCATTTTTAAATGATTTCTCTTAGTTCAAATTCTTTGTGACATTGTAATTATCTTATAGGCAGTAAGCCTTTTGTATTTGAGTAGTGATCTCTAGGCAATGTGCCTTAATGCATATTCATTCCCCATTTTAATACTTTTAACAAAGTATACTTATCTTGTGGGTTTATCCCCACTGTGGTTTTTCCCTTAAGCGGGTTTCTACACACAAAATCATGGTGTTGTGTGTATTCATGATACATTGCTGATTTATGCTTTCATGTTTAATTGTCTCATAATAAGGTTAACTTTTTGTAAGCTTTTGGGACAATTGATCCATGCCCCTCTTAGTTGTTTTCCCTTTTTTCATCACTTCTTTCAACCATTTGGTGTGCTAAATTTGAAGCATGTTGATGTAAGTTTAAAATTACTACTAGAACAAGGTGACTACTAAGCGGTTTCAATTTGGGTCTAAACATTGGGGAGTGGGGCACCTTGGTTGGCTCTCTCCCTCCAATGTGGTCACAAATTGGTACCTAAGGTCCAAATTGGTGAGGGGAAATCAGAATTATAATTGAAATTTAGTTGGGGTAAACAAGATCAAATGTGAGAGGCCTTGAAATCTAAAATAGGGCCTAGATAAGAAATAAATTATATAGGGATGCAATTTATGATGCTCCATTTAACCCCCACTTTAGCATGGGTATGAATCTACACATACTCATAGTAATGTAGGAGAGAGAGAGAGAGAGAGAGAGAGAGAGATAAGATGTCACTTAGTTTAGGGGAACAAGCCCCCAAACCAAGGTTCTTAACTCATGCAACCACATGAAAGGGTAACAAAAAAATAAAAGGCAAATGAAAAAAAAAACAATAAAAAAGAAACATGACAAATAAGTTAGCATTAAAAACAAGAGCTCCAAATCAACAAGAGCTCCAAATCAACTAGTTGAAAGAGACTTCAATGAAAAAAATGTCTCAATTATTAGTATCACACTCAAATTTTTATTACATGACCTTCAGTGGTCATATGGAAAGAGAAAGAGAATACATTAAAGATGAGACCATATTCCATGGTCCAACCAACTAGAAATATGTGTTATGCTATGGGATCATGGAAGAGAGGGAGAAAATTATAAATCATGAATTACACAGGCATGAAGTTGTGTTATGCTAGGTGATTAATGAAAGAGCATAGATTCTACTTGACAAAAAGTTGTTTTATGTTATGTGTTCCATGAAAAAAATAGAAGGAAGAGTATAAAATAATCTAGCAAGTTGTCTTATGTTAGTTCTACTCATCCCAAGAGACATTTTGATGCAAAGGGAGAGTTGATAGTGTATCAAGTTGTGTTATGCTAGTAAAACCATCTTGAAAATGTATTAGTGCAAAGAAAAGTTTAGATATTCTAGAAAGTTGTGTTATGCTAGTAAAATATTGTATGTAAGGAAATCTATTAAAACTAGTGCAAAAGGATAACTAAGGGAAGCATTATCTTAAAGGAGATTTTCTTAAAAGGTGCAAAAGGATAGCCAAGAAAAAACATTGTTTATAAGAAAGTCTACTAAAATGGCTCAAAAAGATAACCAAGAAAACTATTGTATCCAAGGAAATCTACTAAAATAATACAAAAGGATAATCAAGGAAATCATTTTCTCCAAGGAAATTTTCTAAAATCAATGCAAAAGGATAACCAAGGAAAGAATTTTCTCCAAGGAAATCCACTATATCATACACAAGGAGACTACATATATGCACCCTTCATAAGATGGAAACATAAAGCTATGATGATGGGAAGATATTTTAAATGATGATGGGCAAGAGAATGGATTTGAGTGGGAGTAGCATGAGGATTTCTATGGAAGGGGAAGAAGAGGATGTTGAGGATGATGCAAATGAAGATGAGCATTTTTAAACTGGGTTTGGAGCCTCTGGCCTTGGTTTTTTTGCTCTCACTGTTTATGAGGGTTGTTGGAATGGGTTTTAAGACTTTTGGCCATTTTTCTTCTATCTTATTCCCTTGTTTGATAGTTGGGTTGTGGTGTAGACAAATTTTTTGTGTTCATGGCTTTCCATCTCCTCTCCTTCACGTGGTTCTAGCAGTTTGGGGTTTTTGGTTGGCTGGTCCCTCTTAGTTGGTTGTATTTGGTGGCACATTCTAATATTTTCTTCTCTTGCTGGCCCCTTTTCTTATTGGGGTTTTGTCTTTTCCTTGATTTTTAGATGACAATGAGTTGGGCTTGTTAGTTTCTTAGCCTGGCTTGGAGGGAAACAATTAGTTTCAAATTTTGCTTCTCTCTTTTCCTTCTTGGTGAGTTCAATGGTAGTCTCTATGGACTCCTCTATTTCTTGGCTTTTCTTAGAGACTTTTCTTCAATTTTTGGATTGCCTACCTCCTATAGGCATCATTCTTGGTAGCTAGAGGATTCTATGGTTGTTGATTGTTATGGTTTCCCTTTGTGGGTTTGGTTTTCGCTTCATGCTAAAGCTTCTTTGAATGTGCTCTTTTGGGTATCTATCCTTTTATTTCAAGTAGAGTTTATTTTTCTTAGTTTTATGTGGTGGTCTCCATTAAGTGGTTTTTTTGGTACTTCTTTGTGAGGCTATTTTGGTAGAAGGTCAAGCGAATGCTGATAATTTTCAAGGGCCCAACTTGGCCTTGGTTGGTTTTTTGTTGAGGATGTAACTTGGGGCTTGGATGGCCCTATTTGGAGCTTGGAGCTTCCTTGTTTTTCTGATATGGTGGGCTCTTCATTCTTTCCTCTAGTGGTTTCCCTGAGACATTTTTTATAGAGAAGTGTCCCCCTTTTGAGGTGTGGTTTTTTATTTTTGTTATGATTATGTTGTGTCTTGTTGAGATTTTTATTTCCTATCCTATTACTCCTATTGAGGTGGAGGTTTATTCTATGGAGGTGAAGAAATGTTTTTTGGGCAAGGTTGTGGATTGCTCAATGTGCTTTTTCCTAGTTTCTGGCAGTATGGAAGTGGGTACCATTAAGAGGATGAATTCCTATGAATCTTGTTTCTTCTTGTTTGTTCCTATTGAGGTGGCCTCATGCCCTATTGAGGTGGGTAGGAGTGTAGGAGTGTAATTGCTAAGATGAAGCTTCTTGGTAGAAATTTTGTTTCTGGTTCTATTTGGATGGTTGAGAGTTCCATGCAAAAACCCTCTTTACTAGATTTGTCTTCAAGTCTCTTTCCAATCTAGCTAGAGTTGAACTTATTTATGTGTTGAAGCTGTTATTTTTTTATTTTTATTTATTTGGAGATGCTAGGTTAGAATAGTCTTTCTTTCGCAAGGGTGGTTTGGGGTGCATGTAATAGCCCCAATTATTTGAGGTTTGAGGAGCCTTTCAAAACCTCTTATGTGATAGTGGGGGCCAAGTTGAAACCTATGGTAGTGTAAGATACCTTTCATTATCCCTTAACTACAATGACTATTATGATGATCAATCTTGTATGTTAATTTGTCTTTATGGTTTTGGGAGCCATGTTAAAACCCAATATTCAGGGTTGAGAAATCTTTCAAAACCCTATGTGAGGCTTTGGCCTTGTGTTCTAATCACTGGGTAGATGGTGCATTAATTTTACTGTTGATTATCTATTGGTTTTGGGCTTCAGATTACAAATTTCTTATCTAGTGTAAAATTTCACCTTAGTTGGGTTCTAGATCCCCCTCAAAATCTATTTTTAAAGGGTTTTAGGTCCCCTTCAAACCTTGATTATCCTCTAATAAAAAATATAGAGCTATGATAACATTTTAAGGGAATAAAAAATAAGGATATAGACCTTCAACACCAAGGAGATATCCTTTAAGCATAATGTACATGCAACCCTAGTTAAAGAGGCATAACTCTTTAAGGTAAGGAAGAGATAGTTGTAAAAGATATATCTTGGAACAAGTGTAAAGGGATCCTTTTGAGGGATGCATAAGAGAGTAGGAAGAGATATTGAGCAAAAATAACATCATCAACCAAAATAGGGGAAGGAGAAAAAGAATTCCCATCATCCCCATTTCCAGGTAAAGGGATTCTTGATGAAGGATAACACACTTTGAGCCCCCAGGTAAGGAATTTTCTTTTTGACAGACATACACTGTTAAATAAGGAAGAGTTTGTTTCAAGGGATAAACACCTCTTGAATAAGAGAGAATCCTTTAAATATACATATATATATATATATATATATATATATATATATATATATATATATATATATATATATATATATATATATATATATATATATATATATATATATATATATATATATATATATATATATATATATATATATATATATATATATATATATATATATATATATATATATATATATATATATATATATATATATATATATATATATATATATATATAATATCAATAAAAAGTAGAAGATCTATTGTAACATGAATAAGACATGGGTGAAAGCACAATCGGGTGTCACCCTTTTGGCCAACTCGACCGACTCGGCCGAGTCGTCTTCGGCCGAAGAAAGGGAGGCGCCACACGACGCCGAGTGGCGGGAGTGACTCGGCCGAGTCTACCTAGACCTATTAATAGCCTGACGAATGGCCAAAGCCCCTCATTTGAATAGTGAGGGGCTAAGCATAGCGACCAGAGGGGGCAATAGTGCAACTCGGCCGAGTTAGAGGTAGGTTTTTTATTTTATTTGTAAATTTTTTTGTTTGTGTTTTTTAATATTTTTTTTGGTATATGTTGTTTAAATATTTTTTAATTATTTTTTTAATGTTCATATGTAAAAAAAATGTCTTTTTTAAAGATGTATTGTATTTACTTTTAAAAATATACAAAATTAAGAAATAAAACTTAAACGTACAAACCATAGAAAACATATATAATTTAAGTAAAACGTAAACTGAAGCTTTTAAAAACATGTAATAGGACCTACCCTTAAGACATTTAATAAGACCATTAAAACCTAATAGGATGTACCTAATTATAAGACCCAATACTTAACTTAATAATACCAATTAAAACATAATGGACTATCTACTCTTATTGACCTAATAGGACCACTTAAGACTTAACATCCACTGAATATGACCTATTAGGACCCTTAAGACCTAATAGGACCACTTAAGACATAATAGAACTTAATAGGTCAAAATAGTTCACCCTTAAGACTCAATAAGACCTAATTAAAACCCTTAAGACTCAATGTGACTCTTAAGACCCAATAGGACCCAAGTGACAAGGACAAGTGCAACCGCTACCTAGGTTAAATGAATAAACAATGTAGTGAGCAACTTACCTTATGCATTCAATAATCATCATTGTTTGAGTTATATTGTTTTCATGACATTAGATCAAGTTATATAATTAAAAGAACTTTGCTTTATAGCATGCACTTTTATTTTATTTCATTGTTGACTCCTGATAAATTAATCCTTAATTTTTTAGGTTGACATGTTTTTTAATATTGAACAAAGTAGTTTAATAATGACTAGATGTTATATCAATAAATGGAAAGAAAGAAAATAGACTAGCATAACCAAAACACATAATAGTCACAAAAAGGTTGAAATAAAGTATCATTATCCATTGTAACACTCTTTGATTTAGCCCAAATATTTATTATATCTTTGAAATTGCATTACTTTCTTTTTGATATTTTGGAGTTGGACCATGTTATTGGCATTCATCTTTATAAGACCTATAGTTGTGAGACAGGAAAGGCAATATGAAGAAATATGTCATAGTAAATCCTAAGAATTATAGTTATCTGATAACAATTATTAGATAACATTTGCATACTAATGTGTTTTAACTTATCACACTTTGTAATACAAAATTACTCATTTAACTATTATCAAGCCATAAGAAAACTATACCATCAATATCATATAACTTTCTATAAAGCCAAGGTAGCCAACTAAATTGATTCAATAGTATTGTTTGTTTTCACTTTGCTTTCATTGAACTCTTAACACTTTTATTTTGTATTGATTTATTATTGTTAGTCTTGAGTAATTAAACATTTTTGTCTAGTGCCAATATTGTTTAATCAATTCAATTAGTTCTCTTTAATCTTAGTCATGGTCTAATTGTCATCTTTCCTTATTCTATTTGCCATGGCCCATGGATGATCAAACTCCCCTATGCATTTTTTCAGTCTAAATAAGTATAGTGTTGGATATTATCAAAACTATTATTTTCATCCTTTGCTAAGAAAATTCCTATTTATCAAAATGAATAAAGCCCTAACTCTTATTATATAGGATACCTTAATTATAAGGTCATCTTTATTTTTAGTTGCCTAACTACCAAATTGAGGTTTTGATACTATCTAAAGTAGGATAAAGTATTTTCTTATGAAAGTTCCATAACACATTGTGCTAATCATCATACAGTCAAACATTACAAAGTCCCTCTAAGAGAAGGTTAATACCCAATAGGACCCTTAATACCCAATAGGACCTAATTAAGACCCTTAAGACGAGCTCATAAGACCCTTAAGACCCATAAGACCAGGTTACTTGACCTAATTAAGACTCTTAAGACCCATGAACCCCTTTCCAAATTATTATACATTTTCACCATTTCTTTTAGTATTTAATTTAAATATAATGTTTTTCCCTCCCTAGTTATGGAAATTTGTACAAATTAATTTTTCTCATGTGTGTAAAGTAAATATGTACATGTAAATATGCATTCAAATTAGTAAATATGCGTGCACATGAATTAGTTATACTACCATGATTGAATATGTGTAAATGCCTTCAAGTTTAACTTATGTTTTTAAATATTTAAAAATATTACATGTACATATGTAAATGCATGAATTTAAATGTTTAATTTAATATTTAATTTATATTATGTACAAATGCATTTGAAAATTAGTTCATGCATGTGTTTGTTTGAAGTTTTTAAAATGTTTTCATGTTTACTTGAAGTATGTACACATGTACAAATTGAAAGTTAGATCTTTTTAATTTATTTAAATTAATATATATATATATATATATATATATATATATATATATATATTGATTTTCTAATGGATGTATGTATATGTGCATGTGCCTACTTGCAGCGAGCATTTTTTATCTATATCTAGATCTAGATATATATATTACCTTTGTGTGCATATCATTCATGGCTTCTAGTGGTTCAGATCAGAGTGTCCATGATAGTCAGGGATCACGAGCTCCCTTAGACTAGGATAGTACCCAGGACCCACATAGTAGAGATAGTCGTAGAGATGAGACTATCTCTAGGATGCAGGCCGCTCTGACTGCATTAGAGAAGACACTGTAGAATAGTACTACTCTCCCTAATAGGGAGAAATTGATAGATATACGCACTGAGCTCATGAGTATGATTCAAAAGGCTCAATCATACAATCCATATGATGATGTATCGATTGATGTTTTTTATCATAGCTTATCTAGCACTGTCATAGAGACAGTAGGTTGGAGGACAGTTGATTCAGATGTCTCAGTCACTTAGGTTAAGAATATGTTTGGCACCCATTATATCAATAAGAGGGTGGTTCGAGCATACAGGGTCACTTTTTGTACAGATGACATAGTGGCCCCTTTTATATATCCTAGATGGTTAGCAGCACATCATATGTGGCCCCAAAAGGATGAGGTGCCTCTATATTTCTGCAAACAATTATTTGCAGAGTTTCATTTGGGCTATGATGTTGACTATACAGATCTACCTCCACATGTTGGTCAAGGTCGGGGGAGATATCAGGATAAGTGTAGATGACCCGATATACCACAGCCCCCTAGTAAGAGGGCATTGGTGGGTCAAAACCTTTTGGTTCTTCCAAAAGGTTTGGAGACCTACACTGGAGCTGGGCAGGTTGCAGCTGAGGACACATGTTTAGATATGTATTCTAGCATTGCCACTATTGTGACTCAAGTCGAGCAGTTTTCATCTGATCATGTGGGTAGGTACATGCTTTGATCATGGATGAGTGCAGGGGTATCACCATCTAGTCCATTTTATGACTCGTACATCAGATTTGATCTTCCTACTTCAGATGAGACAGGATGACTACCCGAGGATCGCATGCATGAGATTAGTGGTATGTTAGTGAGTGATCTCCTAGCTGCTTACCAGAGGATTTCTACATTGCATGGGATTTAGCCACGTGATTTGCCTACTTTCATTGGAGGAGGACAGTGTCATAGATCATCCTCCACAAGCAGCAGTCGAGGTCAGGGCTCAGATGTAGAGGTAGGTTCCTCTAGATAGAGTGTGGATGATCTTGCACCACCTCCACAGCATACACAGACTCCCACACAGCATACATAGGCTCCCACATAGCAGACACAGGCTACAACCTCACGAGTTCATAGTAGATTCTCAAATTTTCTTATGGATGAGGCCATTGATCCTGATGCAATGTCCTTGCACTCTTCTGAGTTATCCGACCTTGGACATGCATTATAGCAGGTACAAGAATCTGTATTTAATTTCAATTTATATAGAAATAATGTTGTGTACATATAGTTTTATATTTAAATTTAAATTTATTTAAACGTGGTACAGGACATTGCGACGGGTGTTGCATATGGAGATTTAGAGGAGCCTGCTGATCTGATTCATCATGATACAGAGGTACATGTAAAATAATTTAAATAAAAATTAAATTTTATAATTTATTTACATTTCAAGTTCTTATATATATATATATATATATATATATATATATATATATATATATATATATATATATATATATATATATATATATATATATATGTATGTATGTATGTATGTATGTATGTATGTATGTATGTATGTATGTATGTATGTATGTATGTATGTATGTATGTATGTATGTATGTATGTATGTATGTATGTATGTATGTATGTATATTTACATTTACAGACTCAGATCCAGCAAGATGAGGATCCACACAGGCCTGAACATCTTGCACGTGATGGCGATCATCAACGTAGTTGATGTGTTCATAGATTTAGATCTATGGCATTGATTTTGATCTAGAGTACACATGTACTAGAGAGTATTTATATGTTACATTGATTTCTAGATATGTTTTACATTGACCTAGATATATGCTTTACATTGATATATGTAGACATTTGTACATTGATACATATAGGTCCATTTGTACGTTGATCTATTTACATCGATACATGTTTGGATTTTGTGATATCTAGACATTTACATTGATAGATACATGTTTTGATTTTGTGATATAGACATTTATATTGATGTACACATGTTTGATCCTTTTGCACGATATATCTCTAGACATTTACATTGATATGTACGTGCACATGTTTTGTACGTTGATAGACTATTTGTTCATTGATACATGTTTGGATTTTGTGATATATATAGATATATATATATATAGACATATAAACATTGATGTACATGTTTGATTTTTGAATATATATATATATATATATATATATATATATATATATATATATATATATATATATATATATATATATATATATATATATATATATATATATATATATATATATATATATATATATATATATATATATATATATATATATACATATATATATATATTAGACATATATATATATATAGACATATAAACATCAATGTATCAATGTTTATATATATATAGACATATATATATATATATAGACATATATATATATATATATATATAGACATATATATATATATATATATATAGACATATATATATATATATATATATATATATATATAGACATATATATATATATATAGACATATATATATATATATATAGACATATATATATATATATATAGACATATATATATATATATAGACATATATATATATATATATAGACATATAGACATATATATATATATATAGACATATATATATATATATAGACATATATATAGACATATATATATATATATATATATATATATATATATATATATATATATATATATATATATATATATATATATCTCAAAAATCAAACATGTACATCAATGTTTATATATATACATACATTTACATTGATATGTAGGTGCATGTTTTGTATATTGATCCATTTGTACATTGATACATGTTTGGATTTTGTGATATATATAGACATTTAAACATTGATGTACACATGTTTGATTTTTGAGATATATAGACATTTACATTGATATGTACATGCATGTTTTGTATGTTGATCTAGATTTGTACATTGATACATGTTTGGATTTTGTAATTGAAGCCAAAAATTAATTGATCTTTAAAATTAATATTTAATTTATGTTCAATCTTTCATCAATCTAATTAATCAATCTTACTAAAAGATTTATAATCAATTGAAAGTTTAAATCAATCTTTAAAATCTAACTTTAAAATTAATCTTTAATTTCAATGTTCAATCTTTAATCGATCTTAGAAATTCAATCTATATGTAGAATCAATATCATCAATTTATTTAATAAGACCCCTTAAGCCCTATTATGCACCCTTAAGCCCTATCTAGATCAATTAATTGAAAACTAATTAATCAATCTTTAAAATCTAACTTTAAAATTAATCTTTTTAATTTCAATGTTCAATCTTTAATCAATATTAGAAATTCAATCTATAGGTAGAATCAATATAATCAATTTATTTAATAAGACCCCTTAAGCGTTGTTATGCACCCTTCAAAGCCCTATCTAGATCAATTAATTGAAAACTAATTAATCAATCTTACTGAAAAATCTTTAATGAGTTGAAAGTTTAAATCAATCTTTAAAATCTAACTTTAAAATTAATCTTTTTAATTTCAATGTTCAATCTTTAATCAATCTTAGAAATTCAATCTATAGGTAGAATCAATATAATCAATTTATTTAATAAGACCCCTTAAGCCCTATTATGCACCCTTCAAAGCCCTATCTAGATCAATTAATTGAAAACTAATTAATCAATCTTACTGAAAAATCTTTAATGAATTGAAAGTTTAAATCAATCTTTAAAATCTAACTAAATAAAATAAATCTTTACTTTCAATGTTCAATCTTTAATCAATCTTAGAAATTCAATCTATAGGTAGAATCAATATAATCAATTCATTTAATAAGACCCCTTAAGCCCTTAAGTACCTAACATGACCCCTTAAGCCCTTAAGTACCTAGCATGACCCCTTAAGCCCTAACAAGACCCCTTAAGCCCTTAAGTACCTAACAAGACCCCTTAAGCTCTTAAGTACCTAGCATGACCCCTTAAGACCTAAAAAGACCTAACATGACCCCTTGAGCCCTAACATGACCTCTTAAACCCTTAAGTACCTCGCATGACCCCTTAAGACCTAAAAAGACCTAGCATGACCCCTTGAGCCCTAAAATGACCCCTTAAGCCCTTAAGTGCCTAGCATGACCCCTTAAGACCTAAAAAGACCTATCATGACCCTTTAAGCCCTTAAGTACCTCGCATGACCCCTTAAGACCTAACATGACCCCTTAAGCCCTTAAGTACCTAGCATGACCCCTTGAGACCTAAAAAGACCTAGCATGACCCCTTAAGCCCTAACATGACCCCTTAACCCCTTAAGTACCTAGCATGACCCCTTAAGACCTAAAAAGACCTAACATGACCTAAAAGACCTAATATGACCTAACATGACCCCTTAAGACCTAATATGACCTCACATGACCTAATAGGACCCCTTAAGACCTAATAGGACCCTTGAAGACCTAACATGACCTAATAAGACCTAACATGACCTAATATGACCTCTTAAGACCTTATAAGACCTAAAAGACCTAATATGACCTAATAAGACCTAACATGACCCCTTAAGACCTAACATGACCTAATATGACCTAAAATGATCCCTTAAGACCTAACATGACCCCTTAAGACCTAATATGACCTCACATGACCTAATAGGACCCCTTAAGACCTAAGGGGACCCTTGAAGACCTAACATGACCTAATAAGACCTAACATGACCTAATATGACTTCTTAAGACCTTATAAGACCTAAAAGACCTAATATGACCTAATAAGACCTAACATGACCCCTTAAGACCTAAAATGAACCCTTAAGACCTAAAAGACCTAATATGACCTAATAAGACCTAACATGACCCCTTAAGACCTAAAATGAACCCTTAAGACCTAAAAGACCTAATATGACCTAATAAGACCTAACATGACCCCTTAAGACCTAAAATGAACCCTTAAGACCTAACATGACCCCTTAAGACCTAACATGACCTAATATGACCTAACATGATCCCTTAAGACCTAACATGACCTAGAAGACCTAATATGACCTAACATGACCCCTTAAGACCTAATATGACCTCACATGACCTAATAGGACCCCTTAAGACCTAATCGGAGCCTTGAAGACCTAACATGACCTAATATGACTTCTTAAGACCTTATAAGACCTAAAAGACCTAATATGACCTAATAAGACCTAACATGACCCCTTAAGACCTAAAATGAACCCTTAAGACCTAACATGACCCCTTAAGACCTAACATGACCTAATATGACCTAACATGATCCCTTAAGACCTAACATGACCTAAAAGACCTAATATGACCTAACATGACCCGTTAAGACCTAATATGACCTCACATGACCTAATAGGACCCCTTAAGACCTAAGAGGACCCTTGAAGACCTAACATGACCTAATAAGACCTAACATGACCTAATATGACCTCTTAAGACCTTATAAGACTTAATATGACCTAATAAGACCTAACATGACCCCTTAAGACCTAAAATGAACCCTTAAGACCTAATCGGAGCCTTGAAGACTTGACATGACCTAATAAGACCTAACATGACCTAATATGACTTCTTAAGACCTTATAAGACCTAAAAGACCTAATATGACCTAATATGACCTAACATGACCCCTTAAGACCTAAAATGAACCCTTAAGACCTAACATGACCCCTTAAGACCTAACATGACCTAATATTACCTAACATGATCCCTTAAGACCTAACATGACCTAAAAGACCTAATATGACCTAACATGACCCCTTAAGACCTAATATGACCTCACATGACCTAATAGGACCCCTTAAGACCTAATAGGACCCTTGAAGACCTAACATGACCTAATAAGCCCTAACATGACCTAATATGACCTCTTAAGACCTTATAAGACCTAAAAGACCTAATATGACCTAATAAGACCCAACATGACCCCTTAAGACCTAAAATGAACCCTTAAGACTTAACATGACCCCTTAAGACCTAACATGACCTAATATGACCTAAAATGATCCCTTAAGACCTAACATGACCCCTTAAGACCTAATATGACCTCACATGACCTAATAGGACCCCTTAAGACCTAAGAGGACCCTTGAAGACCTAACATGATCTAATATGACCTCTTAAGACCTTATAAGACTTAATATGACCTAATAAGACCTAACATGACCCCTTAAGACCTAAAATGAACCCTTAAGACCTAAATGGAGCCTTGAAGACCTAACATGACCTAATATGACTTCTTAAGACCTTATAAGACCTAAAAGACATAATATGACCTAATAAGACCTAACATGACCCCTTAAGACCTAAAATGAACCCTTAAGACCTAACATGACCCCTTAAGACCTAACATGACCTAATATGACCTAACATGATCCCTTAAGACCTAACATGACCTAAAAGACCTAATATGACCTAACATGACCCCTTAAGACCTAATATGACCTCACATGACCTAATAGGACCCCTTAAGACCTAATAGGACCCTTAAAGACCTAACATGACCTAATATGACCTCTTAAGACCTTATAAGACCTAAAAGACCTAATATGACCTAATAAGGCCTAACATGACCCCTTAAGACCTAAAATGAACCCTTAAGACCTAACATGACCCCTGAAGACCTAACATGACCTAATATGACCTAACATGATCCCTCAAGACCTAACATGACCTAGAAGACCTAATATGACCTAACATGACCCCTTAAGACCTAATATGACCTCACATGACCTAATAGGACCCCTTAAGACCTAATTGGAGCCTTGAAGACCTAACATGACCTAATAAGACCTAATATGACCTAACATGACCTAATATGACTTCTTAAGACCTTATAAGACCTAAAAGACCTAATATGACCTAATAAGACCTAACATGACCCCTTAAGACCTAAAATGAACCCTTAAGACCTAACATGACCCCTTAAGACCTAACATGATCCCTTAAGACCTACATGACCTAAAAGACCTAATATGACCTAACATGACCCCTTAAGACCTAATATGACCTCATATGACCTAATAGGACCCCTTAAGACCTAAGAGGACCCTTGAAGACCTAACATGACCTAATATGACCTCTTAAGACCTTATAAGACTTAATATGACCTAATAAGACCTAACATGACCCCTTAAGACCTAAAATGAACCCTTAAGACCGAACATGACCCCTTAAGATCTAACATGACCTAATATGACCTAACATGACCCCTTACGACCTAATATGACCTCACATGACCTAATAGGACCCCTTAAGACCTAATCAGAGCCTCGAAGACCTAACATGACCTAATAAGACCTAACATGACCTAATATAACTTCTTAAGACCTTATAAGACCTAAAAGACCTAATATGACCTAATAAGACCTAACATGACCCCTTAAGACCTAAAATGAACCCTTAAGACCTAAGATGACCCCTTAAGACCTGACATGACCTAATATGACCTAAAATGATCCCTTAAGACCTAACATGACCTAAAAGACCTAATATGACCTAACATGACCCCTTAAGACCTAATATGACCTCACATGACCTAATAGGACCCCTTAAGACCTAAGAGGACCCTTGAAGACCTAACATGACCTAATAATACCTAACATGACCTAATATGACCTCTTAAGACCTTATAAGACTTAATATGACCTAATAAGACCTAACATGACCCCTTAAGACCTAACATGACCTAATATGACCTAACATGACCTAAA
The DNA here is from genome assembly GCA_027943335.1 of Chamaecyparis obtusa. Taxonomy (NCBI): domain Eukaryota; kingdom Viridiplantae; phylum Streptophyta; class Pinopsida; order Cupressales; family Cupressaceae; genus Chamaecyparis; species Chamaecyparis obtusa. The sequence continues at coordinate 26,973 of BSBK01006648.1, read as the reverse complement.
AGACCCCTTAAGACCTAATGTGACCTCACATGACCTAATATGACCCCTTAAGACCTAACATGACCCCTTAAGCCCTAACACATGACCCTTTAAGCCCTTAAGACCTAACATGACCCCTTAAGACCTAAAAAGAAAGTAAATTGAAAGTTCTATCTAATTAATTAAAATTCAATTTACCCATCTAATCAATCTAATCAATAAATATAAATTTATAGACTAGAAAGGTATTCAATTAAGGAAATCAATCTATTCTAATCAATTGAAAAAAGAATCAACCTAACATTCAACTAATAAGACCTGATACGTGATATAGATTAAGACCTAAAATTCAAGTAGAAAGTAAATTGAAAGTTCTATCTAATCAATTAAAATTCAATTTACCTATCTAATCAATCTAATCAATAAATAGAAATTTATAGACTAGAAAGGTATTCAATTCAGGAAATCAATCTATTCTAATCAATTGAAAAAAGAATCAATCTAATTTTAATTTAAATTCAATTTAAATATAGACATATCTAATCAATCTAAACAAAAAATAGAAATATAGACCTATCTAATATTTATCTAATCAATAAATTGAAATTAAAATTCAAGTAGAAAGTAAATTGAAAGTTCTAGAATCATTTTTAAATTTAGTTTAAACCTATCTAATCAATCCAATCAAGTAGAAAGTAATCAAATTTAAAGCCTACATATAAGTTTCAAATAGGATTTAAATTAAGTATGCAAAAATTAAAATCCTTCAACCTAAAGCTCCTAATACATGTAGTCTGGATCCTCTCTATCCTTTATTATCTCCAACAGTTTTTCATGCTCTTCAATAGTCAACTTCCACTTTTGGTTTTTACTTGACCCTTTTTTTGACACAATTTCAAACTGCAATTTCGTCGCTATAACCAAGTGACTATAATGTAGAACTCTCTTTCCACACAAGTATTCAACAAATTTAATTCCATTTTTGTCGATCTTAGTTTGTTGATAATAGGTGCCTTCAATAACAACTGAACCAGTTGGATATTTTTGTCCATCACCATCGAAAACTTCTTCAAGCAACTTGTGTTTTTCCTTGGTGCATCTTAGTAGATAATAATCTACACCTTCTATATTCTCAGGATCTGCAACCACAAACAAAATATCACCTGCACACAATTTATATTTATGTGTATGTAAGTAAATGTTAAATTTAAACCTCAAGAATATATATATATCACAAATATACCTAGAAATAAAAAATACGCACCTGTAACAACTAAATCATAAACACGTTCATAGTCAGCTGAATATATAGGATCATGGATGTCTATGACATTGTCATCATCTTCATAAGGAGGCATTCTAATTAACACTTTATGATCCCATTTTGAAACATATCCATTTGCAATATTAACACATTGACTCATTGTGTTGTTGTCAAGACAATCTTCAAAAAAGCATGATTTATCTCTTAGTTGAATCAGTGGAGGCTTGTGTTGTCCCGTAGTCATCACTTGATGCAAACTTCCAATTCCAACAATTGATTGACAATTGTAGGGATTCGATCGATCGATATCTGGATTGGATGGATTGATATATAGATCTCAGTTTGAAATCATGAAAAATGTGAAATGAAATATATATGTACAAAAATTCATACATTGTGTAGTTCACATGAGCTATATATATATATATATATATATATATATATATATATATATATATATATATAAGTTAAAACACACACATGTGACAGACCTATATATAGTTTGAAAAATAAAAGTAAATTAAATAAATACCTATCACTTCCCAAAAGTAACGTTTGTTGTATTGTGTGTCTTGAGCAACGAAATGATTTTGACACCATTCAACAATTTTCTTTGAATTCTCTAACATGTTACCTAGAGAGATATATTTTTAACAATTTAGTATATATATATATATATATATATATATATATATATATATATATATATATATATATATATATATATATATATATATATATATATATATATATATATATATATATATATATATACACACACACACACACACATGTGCACACGTAATGTAAAGTTTTAAATAGTCTAGAGTCAAGTAAACAAGTTGAATATCAAATGTATACATACACATACCTTGAAGTTCATGTTGTCGAAGTGCACGCTTCACACATGCTCCTGCTCCATCATGCTCTCCTTTTCCATGTCCACTTTCAAAGAAGTTCCAAACAAACTTAACATTGTGTCTAGCATGTTGCATGGCTAACCAATTAAAGGCTTTTGCAGACTTAAATTGACCTACAATTTAAATAAATATAAAAATGTATAAATATGTGACACATAAATATATCTAGAATTGAGAAAATTTAAAATAAAATTTATATAATGCACACGTCCTTACCTGCACACCCATCAGACCAGATCCAATGTTGTGAAGCATTTATCCCATGACTCGCAAGATTGTTAAAAAACATGTTGAAACAATGAGCCACGTAGGTCCTATCATGAACCCTTTCATTACTAATATAGAAATGAACCTCCTTGATGATAATGCGTTCATTTTGATCTGTACCATCTATCTCATCCAATTCATATTGTGCATGTCTATAGGTTACATGCACAAATATTGCAACTTGATCAGAATGATAATATTGACTCTGGATCTCCTTTTGAGGGGAAAATGTATAGTTCTCCACAAAATCTACAACTGAAAGAATACAACCAGGTGGGAAACAATTTTTGGAATCACGAAATTGTTTAGCTTGCCATCATGCACCATGACAATGTTGGATATGTGGATAAATCATAGATCAAAATTTGTCCATGAACTGAAGGTACGGTAATTCACTCTCCTTTAATGTAATTTTTTTTGATTCAGCTCCTGTCTTCATTTGGTATGTCTCATATTCAAATCTCTTCCACTGGATTGGTGTTGTAACATCAATATTATCAAATTGTAAAGGAAATTTCTGCAAATTTCCACAATTATTGCATTCATTTTTTATACAATGGACATTGAATTCATCTGAATCTTCTGATTTATCACATAAAATGGACTTTACAAATTCTGTTGTACTTCCAGTAACCATATCTAGATTAAGTATTGCCATAACCCTTTTATATGATTGCAAGTATAAGTGAAACTCAACATGATTTCGACAACAACATGTTTCACGAACTTTATTTATGCATACGAAGCAAGGGCGCAACATCTCAAACATTCTCTGACCTATTTTCACATCTGAGAATTCATGCTTGAATGCTTCAAACAATTCACTTTGTGTAGTATCGACAAAATGTTTTGGATGTGAAATCTTCATACCGGTCTCTTCATCTAGAATTTGTATAGTGTCCCTTCTATTGGAAGAAACATGAGAGTGGTTGGTCCAAAAATCAATGACTCGTCTTGTTACATCTTCAGAAATTCTATCTTTATGGGGAACTCTACAAATCTATACCCAATTCTTTTCAATATCCATATCCAACATATTTTTCTTCCTAATATATCTCTGTACAGTTCTTCGAGATACCTTGAGTAAATCAAAAATTGCTCGAACTTGATTTCTATGTGTCAATTTCTTGCTAGTTATCATAGTCATCAAGGCTCTTCTAGCTGCATTTGAATCTGGTCCTTTATGATCTGCCCCGTTAACAACATTCAATGCATCTTGTAAATTTTGAATTGTTGTTTCTTTTACTTTACCTCCTCCAATTTTCCTATTATCAATACCCAACAACTCCAAAACCGGAGTCATTTCTTTTTTCTTGAATAACTTTGCAAACAATTGTGCTTTTCCCACCAAATATTTACTCTCAAAATAGTCCATCCACATGTTTTTGAGATGCAATTTAATAGTGCTTTCAGGTACCAGGTGTTTCGATTCAATTTGGCTAATAAGTGATTCCTCATTCATGTCCATCAAATTCTGCATTGTAGGAAAAAAATGTATACTTCGACTACTAGTACCAATATCCTCCCCTAGTTGAGTTGCACCTTCTACAGCGATAGGTTCTTCTTTAACATCAACAGGTTTCTCTTGGACACGTTTTGTATGACCTTTCATTTGGTCATCCCTTTTATGATCATACTTCCTTGTTCTAGTCCTTTTATTTCCCATTGCTCAAATATCTAAGCAAGAATTTTTTTATTGTTTTACTATTTCATCACTAAAAAACTTGTCTTCAAACTCTGTCGAAACCAAAATATCTTTATAACTTCACTGAAAAAATGACTCCCTGCTTTAAAATATCCTTATATCCTAAAATAAGAATATAAATTCGCAATTGATATATTTTTTTAAAAAAACATCACACACATATATACCCTTCGGATTGAAAGGGCAATCGCCCATGCGACCGGTCGTAAGGGGCTAACCTCTTAGATGACTCGACCGAGTCCCACTTGACCGAGTATGACTCGGCCAAGTCATCCTAAGTGGCATGCCAACTTGGCAGCCAAAACTTCAAAAACACAAAAAATGTAGAATTTGCACTTGTGGTGTTTTTTTCTCTTCTACAAATTAAAAATTTTAAAAAACTAAAACTACCCTTTTGTAGATCTTGGAACTACAATTCTGGACATATAAATTTTATATAATTTCAATTAGAAAATGTTAAACAAATTTGTAAAAAACTACATGTAGGTATATAAAGCTTTGAGAAGTTGTCAATTCGATAAATTTAAAAAAATAGTAAATCAATTCAAAAAATAAAAAATTATATGCGGCAGTAGAGAAGAGAATCTTCTTCGAGAATATATAATTTATTTAGATTTTGGAATAATTTTGATAGGTGAAAAGTGGCGGGAGACAAAAACTGTGGATTTCATGTAAGTTGTACTTTGAATACTTATAACGGGCAAATTATAGATCGAAAACACTTATTTCCTTTTTCCTGCACTAGGTATACATGTCATCTAAAACATATTTTGAAATTAGAGGAAAAAATAATGTTTTACTTATAATTATTTGACGGGAGTTAAACCCCCTGATTTGTTGTATTTATCAGAGCCTATAATTTTTAAAAATTATTTTGGACATAAATTAATATATTTTTTTAATTTTTAAGGTCTATTTTTCAGGACATAGACCTTAAAAATTAAAAAAATATATTAATTTATGTCCAAAATAATTTTTAAAAATTATAGGCATAAAATTCATCCTATTTCACACATTTCATCAGTTTACATCATCTTCAAATTCTAAATAGAAATGTTATTTTTATGCCCTTGAAGTTTTTTAGTTTTGGTGTTGTTAGCCTCTTCCTTTGTAAAAGGGTGATAGCTTATTGTGCTTTTACCCACATCTATCAACTAAATCTTAAACAAAATCTCTAAATTGAATATAATCAGCAAAAAATTAAGTATTACTACAATGAAAAAGGAATTGCACATTATTATAATTTATTTTTTGGCTTTTGGAAATTTGTATAAGAGAAATTTAATGTTTTTGTCATATTTAAGTCTTATGTTGATGTTTATAGCATCGGTGAGATAAATAAATGAGACTATTAATTATTATGAGAAATGATTTACTACACATATATATTATATATATTAATATATATAATAATTTATATTATATATATATATATATATATATATATATATATATATATATATATATATATATATATATATATATATATATATATATATATATATATATATATATATAGTTAATCTTATAATAATTATTTAGTTAATTAATAAATCAGACTAATGAATAGACATGTCCCAAGAAGGGACATGCCTCTTCTTGTCATTGTCATGTATAAACCATTGGGATCAATAGCAGTATTACTACTTTTGTATTTGATCTCACAAACTTAACATGATATAAGAGCATTATTTCTTATCTCCATGTTCAAACTATATTATTTTGAACCGTGACTAACACTACCTTGCTTTACATTTTGTCGAGTTGTAGTGATTGAGTGAAGGTAATAAGTGACAGTGTATATTTTGCGATCCTTGACATCATTGTGGATTATGAAGCACTTCACAAGCCAACTTTCTGGAATAATATGCTGGTGGATAAGTATGTAGATGAAATTATTTAGATTGTATGACAGGAAGACTTAGAGATTACTTGGCAAAATTTTCTGAGTGATTCAAAACCTCCTACAAGCCGACAGTGCTTAGAGATTACTAAGGCTTGTGTCTCTTTCATGGTATGAAACTTTTGGGATGATTTCTAGTGATCATGCTTGTCAGGAGGAACAGTGTCAAATTAACTCCTGCCTCTAAGAATGTGAGAGTTGTAAACACACAAGCCTAGGACAGGTGATACAAATTGTAATCCCCAAAGTGTTAACCACCAAGAGAGAAGGTGTTTGTCCATGGATATATATGCAATGGGTTGACAAATGAAAAAGTTAGAAAAAGTTGATCAGGAGTTATACATACAGTGTTTGATATGGATTTGAATGCACCTAGAAGAATATGCAGAGACATTCAAACTGTTTGTTTAAATATGTAGAAGAGATACTGCTATTAATAAATCCTCAAAGGAAGTGAATATGGATCCAAGCCAGAGGGAAGTCATTACTGCATTGCGGTGCAACTTTTTGGTTTTCACTCTCAAACGTGGAGTATGGCTAATGACAACAAGCCAAGTAATGCTTACTAAGATGCTCATCATCCTTATGGCTATTCAAAGGAATGGTTTTTCTTGTCATAGATTTATGTTGTTTCTATTTTCTGCCTTGGTTGTCAAGCCACCATTGTTTGTGGAATTCAAAACTTATGTGTCACACATCCTCCCACAAACATTTTCTTGGCAACTTTAGTTATTGGCAGATCGCTTGTCATGGAAGGTGCTTCTCCTGTTGTAGCGTTGGGCGCTTTCTAAAAGGGTGTTGTAGTGGAAGGAATGATTATGCGTGATTATATGTGGCATGGTCATAATCCTAATTCCATCGCATTAATGATGGAGGATGATACTGCAGTTACTGGTTTAACCATTACTACTCTATACCTAGTTATAGTTAATGTAACTGGAAATCTAATTTATGGTCCAATTGGATCTCTTCTAGTGGGCCAATTTTATGAAATGGTTGCAGTTTTCTTGATTTAGCGAAATTGACATGCATTATTTGGTAGGGCAATTTATCATGTCCTCAATCTTCTAGCCTCTGACCTGATAGTTAATGTTATTTATGATTGCAAAGGTAAAGTGATGGGTCCTGGTTCCTTTAGATTCAAAGATTCAGATAGATAATCAAATGAGTTGCAATTGTTTAGAACTATCTTCAACACACATGGGCATGAAGCATGAGATAGAGAGTTTCAGAAGGTAGTGAAGAACATAGAAGATTCTGCACTTGATGCTATCATGACAAATTATTTCAACATGTTGATGACCTTTCTCTATCATCAACTTGATCATAACTATAATGGTGACTTCACAATTATGTTGAGATACATATAATTGTTTGCATAGTACAGTCGAGATAGTTATTGTGTTAATTCTATCAAAGTATAAAAATTATTGTAAATAGTTATAATTTGGTTCCTAGTATACAGTAGATCATGGTTGATGTCTTGTTGATCAATGAAGTACAAACTAATGTTTTAAGTGTTAGAGTTTGGTAGTTCAGCTACTTTCTGAACCCTAGAATATTGGAGATAGGGTCAAGGTGATTTAAGTCATTGGATTAAAGCCTTAAAAGATTTTTTTTGGAAAGTAGTTAGAGTATAGAACCCCTCTATGCCAAAGGAAATGAAGTGTCAATATGTGTTGATGAATGATACATTTATTGATGGAAGTTGATTCATGCATGATATTATATGGGCTCATCTTACGAAAGGAAATACTTGAAATTCATAAAATGGAGAAAATGATTCAGTTAAATTGTGACAAAATTGATCATATGGATTGAGAGGGAGTTCACTATTGAAGGTGAGACACTTTTGAGATCATAGTCGTGGGAACTCGTGGATAGAATCACCAATTGAGACATTCTATACGTCTTGAGAGATCCTTATCAACATTTTTTTTCTTCCTTCAAGTCCAAGAGGGAGTGTTAATGTTGTGGCCTTGAAAAATATCAAAATGCATCTTATGCTAGCCAATCTGAGTCGGTAGCCTTATGACTATTCAGTGAAAAAGTATATAATATGGACATAGAACTAACAATCAGGAATTTGGACATTTGTACCCACTTGCCAAAATCTTATGTAATGAATAAATGTATGGAGTCACATCCGACAGTGGCATTGAGCTGAGTTATTTTCTGAAGAAGAAGAAGCAGACGGACTATGTCTTACTTCTTTAAAGAGGAAAAATTAACATTCATAGGGAGTGTGACACTTTATCTATTAGAAGAAACCTTGGACGAGAAGGTCAAAAGGTTGATATCACATTCACAAGAAGATTTATGAACCATTGTAGGAAACCTTGGACGAGATGGGTAAATATTGATGTTAGTACTCAAAGACTCAAAGGGAGTTTGACAATCCATTATAGACAACCTTGGGAAAAGAGGTCAAGAGGTTGATGCATGATCCTGAGCTTCAAAGAGAGAACATAAAGGATCTGCATATGTGGAAATCCAAGAATCTTGATTTAGAGGGAGATGATCATGTCAAGATGGGTTCCTTAGTGATCAACAATTAGAGGATTGCGATTCTTAGGATAGAATTTCAGCATCAGTGATCCATTATTGTTATCTTATAGAGATTCCTTATCACTGTGTAAGAGACATGGTAGGAAGGAATGTGATCCAGCTGGAGTATATTAATACAAGCGATCAAACAATAGATATTCTTACCAAACCACTACCCAAGGTGAAAGTTGATCACTTCAGAAAGAATCTTGGTATGGTTGAAATATAAAATTTTGATTTGTACTGATAAAGATGTTTTATGTGTAAATTTATTTTGTCAGATGTGTGACTTGATGGGCTCATCCATCTTGTGTACATTTATGAGAGATGACAATCTCTTGGACAATGAACATGTGTATTTGATGTTACAAGGTGATGATCTTGTAATGGAGATTCATTATGGTATACTTTTGATATGTCAATTTACATACCATAATAGGTTTATATACATAAGGGGAATGTAATGTTCTCAAATTTACTATATCCTTGTATCATGATTTGAGGTGATATGAAAATTAGGTATCACATTCTAAGGTGATTCCTCATATCACGATTTGAGGTGATATGAAAATTAGGTATCATGATCTAAGGTGATTCCTCATATCATGATCTAAGGTGATTTGAAAACTAGGTATCATGATCTAAGATGATTCCTCATATTACGATCTAAGGTTATATGTAAAATCAGGTATCACATGTTAGGTGATATGTAAAACTAGGTATCACATGTTAGGTGATCCCTCATATCACATGTTAGGTGATATGTAAAATTGGGTATCACATGTTAGGTGATTCCTCATATCACATGTTAGGTGATATGTAAAAATAGGTATCACATGTTAAGGTGATTCCTCATATCACCATGTTTGGCAATATGTAAAATTGGGTATCATGAGTTAAAGTGATTCCTCAGATCACCATGTTTGGTGATATGTAAAATTGGGTATCACGAGTTAAGGTGATTCCTCATATCACATGCTAGGTGATATATAAAATTGGGTATCATGAGTTAAGGCGATTCCTCATATCACATGCTAGGTGATATGTAAAATTAGGTATCACATGTTAGGTGATTCCTCGTATTACACGCTAAGTGATATATAAAACTCAGTATCACATGTTAGGTGATACTTCATGCCACACATTAAGTGATATGTTATACCAAGTTATATATTCACAAGTTAGGTGGTATATATATACATGTGATAATAATATCATCATGAGAAATGTGATACATTATAAATGTTATCTCTCATCTAAAAAATATTGATATTATCTTCATTACAGTTTATCTTCCTTAGCTTAGAGGGAGTGTTGAAATAAATAGCTTTCGATAAGATAAAGAATCAAATAAGAAATATATTATTTCTCATTTGATTATCTATCAGTCTCAATATATTCTTATATGTTGATCCTTCATAGATCAAATGAAGATACTAATCAATATTCACACTTATATTGTAATCGACCTGCATTATTGACTTCAGACCATATCCACAAGTCAGGTGATATATCTTACATGGAGGATTGAGTTTCTTAAACTAGCTATGATATTTTATTGTGATAGACATCTTATGATGGCTGAAACAAATCATTATAGATGATAGGAATGTTCTTATGGTAAGTTATAAAAGGGGTTTTCCTATGTCAAACCTTAGTTTAGGAATTAACCTTGAATTTGAAATGAAATATACTTGAAAGGAAAGCATGTTGATATTTAACAAAGGCTAGATATGATAATAAAAAGTTTTATATCATGATAATGCAATGTAATTTGAAGGTGATCATAAATGTTGATGCAATAACATGACTCCATAAAAACCTAAAAGGAAATAATCAAAGACATGCTTTCATGAAGGTTCTTGATGCTTTCCACAATGAAGAATATGGTGGGACAAAATGCCTTGAATGTTGAAAAATTGATCTTGAAGACTTGAGATGTGAAATTGTAGTTGAGAGCTTGAGTTTACTTGATATTCTTGTCAAAATGAGGGAGGGTATCTTTCGTATATACCTCTCCCAACCATTTTAGGGCATCAAACTCAAAGCTTGATGATGTGGGTTTGAAATTATTTCTCAAATAAGGTGATTTTTAAGTGGTTTTAATTTGGGTTTGAACATTAGGGTGTGGATGTCTAGGTTAACCTAGTCTTAGGAGTGAGGTTCCAAGTTACCTTTCTCCCTCCAATGTGGGCCCAAGTTGGGACTTGAGGTCCAAATTAGAGAGGGGGATCTATAATTATAGTTATAATTTAGCTAGGGTGAATATGATTGGATATAGGAGGCCATACATATTAAAATATGGCCTAGGTAAGTAAGAAATTGTATAGGGATACAATTTATGATGCTACAAGTACAAACTCAACTTATGACTACTTGTCAAAGTGCAACGCTACACAAGAAAAAAACATAAAATAATCAAATGTCTATCAAGAAAGGGGGAGCATCTACAAAAACATTATAAAAGGTTCACAAGGTGATTAGACTCACACAAGACCCTCTAGGAGGTTGGAAGAATCTACTTGGAAATTGAGACCTTTTCCTAAGTGATATATATCATAAATGGGATTTAACAAGAACCAACTTGCACAAGAACATTATCAATGCCACTAAACTCATTCTAAACCTACTCAAGATGCCTCAAAATCTCACTAGACAATTTGAGCACCAAAAATAATCTTTAATAAGGTCAAACAAACCCTCCATGACCCTAATAACCTAGTTGGACTCAAATGAAGGCCACATGCACAAAAAAAGGACTTGGACACCTAGCCAAGACACAACCATGCCAAAAGGACACTAGTGTAGTTTACCTTAGTCCTTTTCATTTTTTGATGTCCCTTGGGCTCTTTAGTATACTTTCTAGGTACTAATATCCCTAGTAGCTAGTTATGTATGTAGTAGTCCTTCAGATGTGCACCTGTCCTAACTAATGAGAAAACTAAAGGAATTGTATAGTTACTTGGACATCATGAATGCATTAGAGTTGACTAAACACCTTACCAACACCCAAATAAAACTAAATCCCAAAATTGGCTTAGGGACAAAGTGAAAAATTATCCCTAGATACTATGTTCCCAAGGCATGCAAAGATGCAGAGGAAGAGAATTACCTCCAAAATATCTTAACTTTCCCTAGATTAAAAACAATTAGAACCATGAGATACACCATTTGAATGCTTCAAAACACCTTACAAGACACATTTGTAGTACCCCCAAATAGGCCTGAATAGACTAAAATATACTCAATACCACTCATATTCATTCAAATTCACTTGAATCCACTAGAATATAATGACAAGTAACTATAACAACATAAAGACACCTAAAAATACTACTTAGTTCATATGAATCACCAAATGAAGTTTTCCTATACATAAGCCAAAATACAACATTTTCTCATAATGAAATATATCATAACAATAGTGCCTAATGCCAACAATAGCAGATATAATATATTCTAATGTATTTACAATATCGTATTTTTACATAAATATCCATAAGAATTATTGAGTATACATTTACCCTATTAAAGTTTCTTTGAATCAATATTTTACATTTTTCATAAAATGAGAGAACACAAAGCTACAAGAGAAGAAGATGAGATAAGTGCTCTCGATGTTAATCCTTAATCCAAAGTCCATTGATATCAACTAGTGGTTTTTAGTTCCACACAACCATGTAGAACCCTTAGGTATATCCCATTGTGCTCATGGACAGGTAGGCTCACACACACACTATTCACAATGTGAACATGTCATATATGATCATAAAAACAACATCCATAGTAGAGAGAGTACCATATCCATTTAATATTGGAAATATTATCATATTTAGAATAGAAATTATATATTATAGTACTAAGTATAGGGAGTGTCTTCATGTGTACTAAAATGGATGACATCAAACAAAACCAATAATCCTCTTATACAAATAATAACGTGTGGTCATTAAATTCTAAGAGCTACATTGACAAGCATGTATCTCTTGATAATTCCTAGCACTCCATGAAAGGGCATACCTTCACAGTGCATCCTTTTATTATAAAAACACCCAAGGCATGCAAGGGGAAAATGCATTATCTTATTAGTTTTTACCCCAAATTTATTAACCTATCACTTGATTATGAGACTCCCCAAATTGTGATGGCCAACATGGCACTTATAGGTCAAGGACATGACTAGGAGTCACTCCTTATACCCACTCTAGCACCTAATCTTAGGCTCGCCCTGTTATAAATGAATGAGGTATTGCAATGAATCACAATGAAAATTTTGAAATATCACTATTCACATCATAACCACAATTATTCAATTAACCATATCCAGAAGAGAATAGATCCAATTCAATCCAAAAAATAAATTTCATATGAATATGTTATTCCCTTTCACACTGTAATGCCAAATTCATCAAATTCCTCTTATTCATTGTTCATAAGAATTCTCATAACTAAGTAAAAGGCAAAATCTCCATGAAAGGACATTCAAGAACATTCCAAAAATAAAAGTGCAAGATCAAAATTCCAAAGTTACCCTTTTAAAATCCAAGCAACCAAAAACATAAATCCACAACCAATTTCACATTCAGGTCATTTAGTTAAAATTTTGACAACATAACAATTTTTTGAGCAATATTTTCATTTTTTTTTAATGTCATTGTAAAATGAATAAAATGACTTGGTTAAACTGGGGAAATGACTGAATTCATTAAATAAATAAAATGTATTCATTTAAAAGAAATAAGAATGGAAATCCAAAGAGAAATCAAACTCCTAATTTAAATTTGCGCCAAGTATTCAAAATCAAAACATGCCAAATGAGAGATCAAATCCTTTGAGTGACTAATAATATCCACCAAGTAAATTCCAATGATTTGATAAGAACAAAATCTCTCCTAATAAACCATCTCCAATCAACAATCTAGAATAAAACACCATGTAGGAGTGGTTTTTTGGAGTTAGAAATGCAAAACTAATACTAAGTGTAAAAATGCCTCCATTTACATAATATAAACCCAATTTTTAACCCTTTTAAAATAAAATAAAAATAATAACTATTTAAATCACTTTTATAGTTTCGTAATCAACCCCATTATTCAAAACATGCAATTGCCTACATAATGAACACATAAAGCACATTAATTTTATTTAATCATTATTTTCTACTAAATATCATTAAAAACTCATTTTCCATTAAAATTGATAATTAATTATAAAAAATATATATGCACAAACAAACTTTACTAGTCAAGCACAAGGGATTATATGACACTCTGGACAATACCACTATGTTAGTCAAGGGGTGTAAAATCATAACCATAAGGGAATTGTCCTTAATTAGGAATGATGGGTAAGGCTAGGGAACAATGTGTTATCTCCTCTTAAACACTGCTAGGGAAAGGTATGCTTAGACCTTTAGAGCTCGGTGGAGTTGATACCTACTACCTTCATCACTCAATAAATTTCACAGGTACTTATGTATATACATCATAGTCAGAGTACATGTAAATTCTCCAATTGGGGTCAACATCATAAACTTGGTCACCATGTCATAATATATGCATATCACCATAAGGATAATTTGTCACTAAATCCAACATTTATAACTATTTGTAATTATAAGCATGTAATATCCACTTGATCAAAATTGATATAATGGTATCATAGATGCACCACATGGATGCCAATACAAAATAATGATAATACAAAAAATCCAAACATAACATATACTATATCAATATTAGATGAAAAAATGATAATGATATAATGCAAATGTGGGAGGCACTACACCATGCCAAAAGAGTCAAGTCTCATACTACCATTAAATTTTTGGTTAGCCCTGGCAAAATGAAGAGGTTAAAAAAGGTAAATATGAATTGTTGATATTATTTCTTTATGCATACTTATATTACCAATCCAAGACAACCACCACCCCTTTCAAGAGGCTTATTGATTTGAATATTATCCCCAAGATGTTCTAAAATTTTACTCGATGTCAGGCCAGTTCAACAAGAGGTGACCCAAGGTAAGTGCAAGAAAGGTGTCCTCTCTTAATTAAATTTTTTGATTATCTCTTGTTCTTTCCTAACATTAATGAATAAATTTTAATTTTTATTCAAATTTACTAACATTCTTCCCAAGGTAGTATTATACAATTCCAAAATATCTTTAAATTTTAATTTTGTCTAGTCTTTTGGCAATCCCAAGTAGCATATTATCATCTAAAATTCATTGGTGTATGATGGTAGGAAAATTACTAGTAACCTGAATGCCATCCACCTTTCCACATGAAGAGGAATACAACACAGTCCTTTTGAACAACTCAACCATAATCATGAAAAGAAACAAAGAGATGGGGTATCCTTGTTAAACACCTCTAAGCAACTCAAAAAATCCTTTAGGAAATAATTTATAAGTACCAAATATCTTAGAGATGCAATAAACTTGAAAACCCAATCCATGAATTTGTTGTTGAAGCCAAAAGTCTCAAGCACCTTGAACAAGAATCTCCAAATCCCCATGAGCATAGAATTTTTTTATGTCAAATTTTATCAACATAATTTGTTTATTGCTTCTTTAAATTGAATGGATAGCTTTATAAGCAACAATGACCCCATCCAAGATATACCTTCCCAACAAAAATCCTATTTACTCATATGTTATGATGTCTAAAAGAATTTTCTTTTAAATATTTTCTACTGCTTTCACCACATTTGCATATATAGTCTTACATAAAGATATAAGGCAATATTAACCAAGAGATAAAACCTTTTATTTTTTGGGAATGGGGGTACTAAAGTTGTAATTTATTTTCTCTCAACAACTTTCCCAACCTCCTTTAATACTTAGTACAAGGTACAAAATCATTCCATACAATAATCTTATGAGCCAGGTGGTTTGTCTAGGTGAAGTTGAATCAAAGGCAACATAATTTCCTCATTCACAAATCTTTTAAAACAACCTTTTATTTTGTTCTTCAATGAATATCTAGGGATGCAATGAAGGATCCTTTGTTAAGTCACCAAGTCTAAGCCATCCAATTTTTTGAGCATATTTATAAATAAATTTATTATTTTATTTATAAAGTCCTCAATATTTTCAAGAATTGTTCCTGCCTACCTAGTTTTTGTGATGCTTATTGATGTCCTTGTGATACTTAGTGATATTTTTTAAGTATTTGGAGGTTTCCCCCCTCAATAATTCAAGTTTCTCTAGAAATTTATCTTCAAAAGATTTCATCCTTTTCCAACACCTCCTTATATTCTTTCAACAATTTCTTCTCTTTTGTGAAATTTTATAAATCCATTCCAAACAAAAAAAATTCTCAATTGAGAACTTTGAATTCTTGTTGTAACTCTTTTTTAACCAAAAATATATTTTTAAAAGGGAATGTATTCCATTATTTTATCCACTACTTAAATAATTTTAACTTGGTTGCTAAAAAATCATCTTGGACCTTATTGGTTGTGCTTCCTCTACAATTTATCAATTATATTTAGGAAACAATGATCTTTAATCCATATTTTTCAAACTTAAAAGGGTACCATACTGGCCTTTTTATCCACCAAAATGTTGAGTTGTATTAGATAGTAGTCAAATTCAGACTAAGGAATAATATTTTCCGCCAAGGAGAAGGGAAAGGTTCTTGGGTCACCCTTGAACAAAGATTGGTCTAGTTTTTTGGTAATACTACTAAAACCTAGTTAACTATTTGTCCATGTATGGGTTCCATCAGACATCTAAAACTCATTTATAAATGAGGATAATAAGGCTTCATTTTACCCCCCCCCCCTGTTTGTTTTTACTTAATTCATGAAGTAGGACAATAAACCCTAATTTGAAGTTAATGTTATTGCCTTAAAACCCAACCAATGTTTGTTCTCTATTACTTTATCAATGTAAACTGATTGAGGTCTCTGAAACAAGACAAGTCCTCCCAAATAATATCTTGACTCAACTAACTCAATATTCTTAAATTTCAATTTCCTATTGAAAAATTAACTTCAATGCTACTCAGTTTAGATTCTTGAATAATGAAGATGTCAGTCATTAACAATGCCATTTTTTGCTTTGCTAGTCATTTTTTGTTAGGTAAATTTAAGCCCCTAATATTCTACGATAAGAGCCTCATGGCATTTCCATGATCTCAACATCCTAGTAATCTTTACTTGATCCTCTATGTCTCTATCTATAATTATTTTTTCTTAATTAATTTTCTACCTCTTCTCTTTCCTTTACCACAATTAGAAGAGTTGTGATGGGTTTTCTATGTTATTCTTAGGTTATATGCTCCCAGAGGGGGCATCTCTATAAAAAAAACACAATTTGAGGCCATTCTCTAGAACTCAACTAAGTTGACTTTCTAAAATTTCAATTTCATTTTGAAGAAATTAACTTCAACACTAATTAGTTTAGATTCTTAAGTAATAAAGACATTCATTCATTGATAACTCCATTTTCCCCTTCATGAGTCACTTTTTGTTCGGAGAGTTTAATCCCTAAATTTCATAGATAAGATCCTCATGAATCCTTGACAAGGGGGATTCCTTTCCTTGATCTCAACATCCTAGTAATCTTGATCTAATCCTCTGTGTCCCCATCTACAATTATTTTCTCTCAATTTATATTTTTTCCTTTTCTGTTCCCTTTACCACAAGTATGGGATTTTGTGACAATATCCTTCTATATTATTCTCAATTTTATACACCCATACAGGGTAGCTCTAGAGCATAAAATCAATTTGATCCTTTTAGAGGGAGATCCATTCTTCTCATAGAATTGTCCATCTTCTTAAAACTCTACCATTATTGTATTTAGGCCTTCTAAATGGTCATTAGAATTCATGCAAAGGTTTGCTTCTCTTATCTTTAAAAATTAGCAATTCTAAACAATTCACACCCTACTTCCATAATTGCATCCAAATCATAGATCTTACGATTCAAGATGTCATGCACAAAAGTGTTGATCAAGGGGAAATCCTCTTGCTCCAAAGGAACTTTGATATCCACCTTTGGAGCTTCTACCATAGATTCCACTTCTAGTAGTTTGGGCGATGGTTTTATGGGCTCAAAATCTTGGAGTTTGACATCCTTCCCATTCTAATTACTTGGAATAGAGACTTCCACCTCTTCAACCACATCACCATCTACCAAAAAAGATTGAATCACATCATTTTTTTCTTGAATATCATATCTAACTCATTTAAATGTAGAATTACCTAAATTGTTGTCTAACTATTTTAAAGTAATGGAGAAGAATTTATTTGGACCTTCTACTTCTACTATCTATTTTGAAATAAATTCTTGCATAAATCATGTGCTCTCCATTCTCAAAATTTCCATCCAAACATAAAAATGAACCTAGCTCTTTCCCAATTAGTTTGAGTACTTTATTGTTCCAATACTCGAAGGGAGAATTATATAATCTAACCACATTACAATCTTTCCCATCACATACAGTACTGGATCAAAGTTCATCTCCCAATCTTTGAGGCAAAACCCCAATCCATCCATCATCAACAACTGTTCCTTCATGATAGTGTTTTTAAGCTTAGTGGATTCACATTCAACCAAAAAAAATTAGGTAAAGTCTTTATCTTAATATTTGTGCCCCATCTATCTATTCACCATTTATTAATATTTCTTCTTGAAGGACAACAACCATAAGTTACATTTCAAAAAGAGTGCATTTATTTAGGTTTTTTGTGGGTGATTACAATTATTTCAATGGGATGATTATGCCTTTTCTATTTAGGGATTTTTAGCTTCTATTCTTACCCAAATCTTGGAACCTAAGACCTCATTAGAGAGCCCATTTATTACCTTGAATGTGTGTCCCATTTGATCCATTATTCCAATAATTATGAAAGGGCTAAAATCCCTCTTGCTTTTGACCCAATGGAATGACATTTGCATTAATTTTTCAACTAAGGGATTTGATCCCCGTTACATCTTGAATCCTGTGTATGTCCACTTTTTTTATTTGTACCCCATGCACCATCTTGTATTTTTCCCTGCCCCACTCCTTTGCTCTACTTCAACTTGCTAGATTTCTATAGCAAGCTATTATTTTATTATTTTATTATTTTATCTATAATTAATATAATTTTTAATTATTATATCTATTATTTTATATTATAAAATATACATTATTTAATTTAATCTAGAATATATATTTTAAATTGACCTATAGAAAATTAGAAGAATTAATAAGATATGATATAACAATTAATATAATTATAGTGAATTTATTATATAAAATACATACATAATTATATAATAAATAGATTTCTATTAATCAGTAAAAAAAATGGCTCTGCCTTCTCACAAAAATTACATTTTCTTCAACATCGAATCTTTGGACTGCCAATTTGTTGTGTTTTCAAAAACTTGATATGCTTAGGCGGCCAGGTTTCTTCCTCCACATTATGCCCCAGGCTTTGAAAGCGTTATCAGTCTTCACTCGGTAAGGGCATGAAGGGCTCCAAAATCTAGGATTTCATCAACAAATCAGCCCAAGGAAACTCATTTTGTCACAAGTAGAGGTAGATTGGTCAGAGAACAATCGTGCGCTAACAAGCTCTCAGGGGATAAGGAAGAAGATTTTAGATGGACTAAGGTCAGTAATCACAAAACCTATAGGAAACCTTCTTCTACCTTTATCCTAGTAGCCAAATCCGTACATTTGGAAAACATATTTGACTCTCTTAGAAATCAAGATGATCTTCCCAAACCAGATCATATCCCCTATGAGTATCACAGAAGAATGGTTCCTAAGGATGGTATTTTGCAGACCCCCAATTCAACCCAATCCCTGATCAAGACATATAATCCCTTGCATAAGAGAGAGACTCCTTAGCAGCCTAAACTAGTTCATCTGACATCCCAAAATTCTAAAGTTTCTCCCTACTCTCCTCCCTACTGCATAATTAAATCACAATCACCTCTGTTAATTGAAGTAGATGACAACATCATAGATCACTCCTAGGAACTAATGCAACTTAAGGGAGTTTTTTTGAGATGGAATGGATACAGAGTTCTCACAACTAGGATAGCATATTGGCTCTCGAAAAACCTCAAAGACCAGGTAAGTATTTCTCTTCTCACATATGAATTTTTGTTTGTTTATTGTTTCAACATAGAAACTAAGGAAAAATTCTTGGATAATAGATGTCCCAAATATCTAGGGTTTGATTTCACTGTATTGGACTGGTGCCCATCCTTCAACCCTAATAATTTGTAGGGCATTGTAGTGTCCAGATCTATTAAACTAACCAATATGCCCTTGGAATGCTCTAACAAAATAATTCTTAAGAATATAGGAAATAAATTAGGGCATTATGTAAGATCTATGGCTACAAAGTATCCCCAATCAGATAATATCATCATAGTAAATATGGATATCTTGATTAAAACTTTTCCCCCTATTTTGATTTAGAGTCGCTCAAAAAAGTTTAGCGTTAACCCTATTATCATGACAGAAATAGCTAGAGACTTCAAACAAGATTCTGGAAACATTAGATTAATTCAGCCATGACTAGACCCTTCCAGATATTTTTCCATCCATCTAAATGAAGATGGAGGTGGCTTCTCAATTTAATTCCCAACTAATTACCCCTAAGAGAATGTGGAAGGTAGAAGAGCCCAGGATTAACAGTTAATACTCAAATCCAACCCTTAGTCCCTCTTGATCCAGTGAAGGAGCAACAATTGACTATCAAGGATTCAACTCCCCTTCTACGTAAGCACTCATTTCAGAAGGTAACATTTTAGAAGAGGAAAATGTCTCTCTACCACCAGGGAAGAATCAAACAGAAGACAGGAGAATAACTACAAAAATTGATTTGAGCAACAAAGATAATGAGAACTTGGATAGAGGAGTAGCCATAGATGACGAGGTCTCATATAAGATAAAATCCAAAAATCATAAGAGTGAAGAGCAGAAGAAAGAAGTCAACATGACAAAGAATCAGGATCAAATTAAGCCTCTTAGGACGATTAAGGATAAGGAAGATTTGATCAATAAATTTTTGGCAAGTCCTTTAACTACAACATTTAAGAAAACAATAGAAAGTTGTATGGAACGGACTCCTATTAAGGAAATTGTTTCTAATAAAATGTCAAAATCTGATAACAACAAAATTCAAGAAGAATTTAACACAATCTTAGAATTTTTAGGGGAATAATTGACAGAAGAGTTAATGGACCAATTCATGGATGAGATTTGTGATAAGGAAGAACAAGATCTTCGGAAGGAACTACTAATTGAAGGTATCTGGTCAGGTGAGGCGAACATGGGAGGAATAGTGGAAGATATTTTAATTGATCTTAGGAATAGTGAATCACAAAATCTGAAATCTCTAGGTATTTCCCTCCTTTAAGACAGTCGGAACTCCCTGGACTATGCTAAAAAAGTAAGGAAAAGGGGGAGGAAGTTGAATGCAGAATTAAGAGAGCTAGTTGGTGAAGCAGCAGGTTAGGTAAAAATTACATCACTTCTTTATGTAGGGAAGGGGAAGAGACTTCCCATGGAGCCATGAACATCCTAACTTGGAATGTTAGGGGCATGAATGCCCCTAACAAGAAGCGATTAATCAAACGTTGCATTAAAAAATATAATCCATAAATAATGTTAATACAGGAAACTAAGCTAGATAACATAGAAATGGTTAACTTTAACAGGAAATTAGGATTTAGAGAACTTGAGGCTTCATCAGCGAAAGGTGCTTCTAGAGGTTTGGTCATTATCTAGGATCCATGATGCATTTCAATTGTCATAACAGAGAAAAGGCAATTCTGGATGAGCGGTATGGTTAGAAACTTTAAGAATAATCTAACTTTTAACATCATTAATGTTTATGGCCCAATACAAAATAGAGATAAACTTACAGTTTGGCATGAAATTTAATCCCACCTTAATCAAAGGCTTGATACACTCTAGATTTTAGGAGGGGACTTTAATGTTATAGCAAAGATAATAGAAAAAAGAGGGGGTATTAACTCACTTCCCCCGACAGCTAAAGACTTTGCCTTATGGAGGGACAAGAACTCCCTTCTTGAAATCCCCATGGAGGA
This sequence comes from Chamaecyparis obtusa, assembly GCA_027943335.1. NCBI lineage: Eukaryota > Viridiplantae > Streptophyta > Pinopsida > Cupressales > Cupressaceae > Chamaecyparis > Chamaecyparis obtusa. The sequence goes on along the minus strand of BSBK01006648.1, from coordinate 5,318 downwards.
TAAATCCTTCACGTGGAACAACATAAGACAAGGTTTCTGCAACATTGCAGAGAAATTAGATAGATTCTTTCTCAAAGGTAGTCTGATCAATACTAATTTTTCCTTTATGGCCAAGATCTTACCTGTCTTAGGATCTTATCATTATCAAGTACTTCTTAACATCCTGACGGAATCAAAACCAAAAAAATGCTCCTTTAAATTTGAACAAGCCTGGCTCAGAGACCCAAAAATCCTGAATCTAATAGAGCTATGGTGGTCTGGACCTAACATATCAGGATCCAAGATGTTTATAGTAGTTAATAAGTTAAAATGGATCAAAAGAAAATTGTTAGAAAGGAATGCAACTAAATTTGGGAACATTTTTGAAAAAATGGATCTTAGAGAAAGAATTGAGCGATGTCAATTCTCAAGTCATTCAGGCAAGAATGGATGGAGATCTCTATCTTAAAGAGAAAACTCTACTTATGGATTATGAGGAGTTACTGGCAAGAGAAGAAATATTCTGGAAACAAAAATCTAGAGAGACTTGGTTGGAGGCAGGGGACAAAAATACTAAATTATTTCATAATAGCACTAAACAAATGAGGAATACCAACTTAAATTCTAGTATTATAGATGAAAAGGGACACACAATTAGTGATCCAAAAGAAATTTCCACTGAAACAATATGTTTCTTTAGCAACATTCTTAATAACTTGGAAAAATCTAACTTAAATAATCAAACATAACTACTTAAAAATATACCTAAAATCATAACTAAACAACATAACAAGGCTTTAACAGAAAAATTCACAACAAAGGAAGTAAAAATCACTCTTATGCAAATGAATCCTGATAAATCTTCGGGTCCAGATGGTTTCTCCGTTGTCTTCTTTTAGAAGTATTGGCACTTTATAGGGAAGGAAGTCACTGAAGCCCTAGAAGGAGTTAGAAACTTAGGGAAAATGCTAAAGGAAGTAAACAACACTTTTATTGCCCTTATCCCCAAAAAGGAAAAATCTAAAAGTCTCAATGATTTTATACCAATTGTACTATGTAATACATTATATAAACTTCTTACTAAAACCCTATCCCTTAGAATTCAAAAACTCCTCCCCCTAATCATAAGTGAGGAACAAATAAGGTTTGTTCCAGGAAGGTCTATCTTTGATGGAGTCATCATTGCACAAGAGGCCATCCAATCGATAAAAAAAACAAGAATCCTAGCATGCTCATCAAGCTAGATATCAAGAAAGACTATGACAAGGTAGATTGGAGATTCCTATGCAAGTGCTTATCTAAGATTTTAGATTTTCTAGAAGCTGGATCAATTTAATTTTTGAATGTATATCTACCCCCATGATCTCTTTTTTAGTTAATGGAACTCGAGAAGGCTTTTTTGGCATCTCTAAGGGGTTCAGACAGGGAGATCCCATCTCCCCCTTCTTATTCATCACTATGGCAGAAGCATTACGAAGAGCTATCTCAAAAGAATAAAAGAGAGGAACTATTGAAGGAATAGCTATCACAAATAATCTAAATCCTACTACCCATCAACATTTTGTCGATGATACCTTGATATATGGAGCCAGTAACATAAATGAGGCAAGATCCTTTAAGAAGATTTTGGATTCATACACCAAAGCATCGGGACAATAAATTAACCTGGACAAATCACAAATCTTTTTCTTTAACACTGACAAGAAGGTAGAATTTGATATCTATCAGATCCTCAATTTTAAGTAGGGCCAACTTTTTTGTAGATACCGTCCTTCCACTAGTAAAGGACAATAGATCTACAAATATATGGAATCCTATGATTGAGAAAACTAAGAACAAAATGAATTCCTAGAAAGGTAGATGACTATCCCCAGTAGGAAGAGCAACTATGGTGAGGTCAGTCTTGGTAGCTACGCCAACTTATCAATTATCATGTATTCATCTTCGGTCTAACAAAAAATTAGAAATTAACAAACACTTGAGAGCTTTTTTTTGGCAAGGGAATAACAAAAAGAAGAAAATTCCCCTAATTTCTTGGGAGAATGTCTGCAAACCAAAAGAGGAAGATGGAGTGGGTCTAAAAAACTTAGGGGATCAAGGGAGTGCTCTAGGAGCCAAGTTAATTTGGAGATTATTTAGAAACCTTGAGGCTAAATGGACAAAAATTCTTATCTACAAATACTTAAGAGATGAGTCCCCCATTAATATTTTTAGATAAATTAATCCCCCTAAAGGATCGATAATATGGAATTTCATGTTAGAATGTAGACACAATATTATGGAATAATTAACTTGGAACCTAGGTACCGGTGAAGAGGTCCTTTTCTGGGATGATTCCTGGGGAGGTTATGAAGCATTATCTAATAGTTTAAATAACATCCCCCTTAAAAATTATCTAGAGAATAGGATCTGGATCTTCCTCAAGGATTATATCATTTTTAATGGAGAAGTATGGAAATCCTTTAAAGGAACAGGACTATCTTCAGTAGAGGAGAAGATATTAACATAAATTCTTAACAAAAGGAAGATTTCTTTAAATAATTCTAAGGACACGTTAGTATGGGATGGATAAAAAAATGGAGAATATAACACTAAAGATGGATATAATCTAATTACCCAAAGTTATAAGAGACCTAGGACCAATATATCAATCAACCTATGTTGGAACAAAGGTTGTCTTCCTAAAGAAGGATTCTGCACCTGGTTGGCCCTAAACTATAGACTCTTAATTGTAGATAGATTTCAGAAGTTGGGCTTCTCAAGACCTAGCAGATGCCCTCTCTGTGAGAAATGTGAAGAGGATGTTGACCATTTATCTGTGAATTGTTCCTTTACGAATCAATGTTGGAAGTGGCTTTCAGAAAACTTGGGTTGGTCTATGGCTTATCCTTTCTCTCTTCTTGCAATGCTTCAGGCCTGGATGACCATTAAAAAAGATAGTATTTATGCCAACCTTTGGACTTCTTCCCCCTCAATTTTAATATGGGAAATTTAGAAAGAACGTAATAGAAGAATCTTTAAGGATGAAAAATTGGAACGGAAGCAATTGAGTAATAAGATTGAAGCAGCCATCATAGAGAACATTAACTGTAGAATTTATAGAATTCAAAAAAGTGACCTTCATATGAGCCATTGGGATGAAAAAATGAGAGGGAAATGGATAGGCCTCTACCTCCCCCCCTTTATTGGTTCAGGAGATCAAGGTAAGTTATCCAAGAGAAGAGACTGTAAATGGAGCCCTCCAGTGGAGGGTTGGTTCAAACTTAATTTTGACAGGGCATCTAGAGATAATCTGGGGAAAGAAGGAATTGGTTGCTATATTCATAAATAAGAAGGGCTTGAAATTTCTTCCTTGGCCGCCCCCATCATAATTGAAACTAACAACTGGGCAAAATTTTTGGCTTTAGTTAAAGGACTATGAAAATGTGTCTCCATGGGATTACAACATTTAGAGATTGAAGGAGATTCAACAATAATTATTAATGCTCTGAGGAAAGGATCAATACCAAATTGGATATTAAATTCCCTCCTTTCCCAAGCCTTAAACCTATGAAAATATTTTAAGAAGATCATTATAAACCATATATATTGAGAAGGCAATAAGAGAGCAGATGAACTAGCAAATCTAGGAGTAGACGGTATAACACTTCAATAAGAAAAACTTCAAATTTTGGGTTTCTTGAGGCCCCTAATTGATTCATCACACAATTTAAGTAGTCAATCCTTACAACAAACTAAGACTATATATATATATATATATATATATATATATATATATATATATATATATATATATATATATATATATATATATATATATATATATATAGTGACCCAATTTCTTTACCATTACTCAAGGGTTTCTTTAATAAAAACTCTTCTCACCCAAACAAGTTTATTTAACTCATATATGATTCCTATTCTTATAAACATGTAATCAAACCTACTTATACTTATATATCATCATTTAATTTTAAATTCATATATATATATAGACACACACACACACACCCAAACCATATGGAAATGGCATTTAGGGGAGCCATCAAACCTGAAAGGTGGAATCAACTGTTGAACCCCCTCTCTGAATCTGCAAGAAGGGCACTGGAGAAGGGGTTGGGAGATAACCACTTTGACAATGAATTTACATACCACACCAATAGGAATGTAATTGGATTCTTCATCACCCTTTCCTCCTTTGCTGGCCGGAAGCATGAAGAAATTATCAAAGTTGTGAAGATCCTCTTTGAAGAGGGTCTTTTGGGAGGGTTAGAACAAATGGTCTATAGTATAGACAACCAATTATCCATTCCCTTTCTTGAAACTACTACGAGGATGGAGATTAGGAACCTAAAGATAATCCCAAACTCAAAAGGATTCCTATGATGACCTTTAAGGATGAGGGAAGGTTTGATGAACATTGGCCAGAGATGTCAAGGAACCTGGAATATCTATACAAGGAGCTCCTTAAAGAGGAGATGGAGACAAAAATGGTGGCTAGATTACTAGAGGGCAGAAGTTTTTGACATTTTGAGGACTTGGGATGAGGAGGAGAAGGAGAATCCGCACATCATCTCCCTGGATGCCAAGAAGTGCTCATGCCACTCCAAGCCCACAATGTAGGAAGGAGAATCCATCACCATTATTAGGAAAAAGGGTGAAGGATGGAGCTTCCACAAGCTCCAAAAAGAACCGCAGAATAACTGATAAGGGTAATGGATATTAGTCCTTTTTGGCCTTAATTTAGTATAGGCTTAGGGTTAGTTAATATTACTTAAACTTGGATTATGCTATATACAAAACACTGTTTATTGAAGATGTTTTACTAAAAGGTTGTTTATTGGCAAGACTGGACTTTTAAATATTATCATGAATGAAATCCTATCTTAAAATTTTTAGTACTTTAAAGGATTTCAATAATTGGATAAAAGTTTTTGTTTAGTTTCAGTATGGTTAGGCCTTAAATGACGATTAGATGACCATCAAAAGAGAAAAACTTCTCAGTCTCAAACATATTTAAGTATATATGACATCTCTCCTATATATATATATATCCATATATATATATAGATATATATATTTATATATACAGGATCGTATATATATATATATATATATATATATATATATCTAGGGGAGGCAGGGGTTAGTTCTTTCATTCAGTATACACTATTAAAATTTTGTAGCATGGCCTAATATTTGCAATCGGGTTTATCTATTCTTAAAAAAGGAACAGTCTTTGGTGAAGCTTTGAGCCTCTTATTTTTTTGTTCTTGGAGAAGATTTCTTTTAAACACCTTTTATCTGAGCTAAGAGATAGAATAAGTTATTACCTATCA